>JAAOZV010000019.1:0-420777 GCA_023653515.1 Trichoderma orchidacearum
TAACCCTAACCCTAACCCTAACCCTAACCCTAACCCTAACCCTAACCCTAACCCTAACCCTAACCCTAACCCTAACCCTAACCCTAACCCTAACCCTAACCCTAACCCTAACCCTAACCCTAACCCTAACCCTAACCCTAACCCTAATTTAGACTCTCTTAGAGCTATTACCTATTATATTTTATTTATATATTTATTTTTTTATTCTAGAATAAAGCTTTAGGGTAGGGCTCTAAAATAGGGATTTCTTATTATAAAAAGTATAATTATTTTATAAATAAATATAGCTAGAGGATAGTAGATTAGAGATTTAATTTAGACTCTCTTAGAATTATTACCTATTCTATTTACTTTTTCTATTTATTTTTTTATTTTAAAATAGAACTTTAGAATAGAGCTTTAAGATAGGGATTTTTTATTATTAAAAATATAATTATTTTATAAATAAGAGTAGCTAGAGAATAATAGATTAGAGATCTAATCTAAGCTTTCTTAGAGCTATTATCTATTATATTTTATTTATCTATTTATTTTTTACTTTAAGATAAGTATTTTATTTATATTATACTATTTTAAAAATATAATTATCTTATAAATAAGAATAGCTAGAGGAAAGTAAATTAGAGATCTAATCTAGACTCCTTTAGAATAATTATCTATTATAATTCTTTTATATATATATATTTTTTTACTTTAAGATAGGGGGTTTTAAAATAGAGATTTCTTATTATTAAAAGTATAATTATCTTATAAATAAGAGTAGCTAGAGGAAAGTAAATTAGTAATCTAATCTAGGCTCTTTTAGGGCTATTATCTATTATATTTACTTTTTCTATTTATTTTTTTATTTTAGGGTAGGGATTTCTTATTATTAAAAGTATAATTATTTTATAAATAAGAATAATTAAAGAAAAGTAAATTAGTAATCTAATCTAGACTTTCCTAGAGCTATTATTTATTTTATTTACTTTTTTTATTTATTTTTTTACTTTAGGATAAAGCTCTAAAATAAATCTCTAAGATAGGGATTTTTTATTACTAAAAGTATAATTATTTTATAAATAAGAGTAGCTAGAAGATAGTAGATTAGAGATCTAATCTAGGCTCTTTTAGAGCTATTATCTATTATATTTTATTTATCTATTTATTTTTTACTTTAAAATAAATATCTTATTTATATTATATTATTCTAAAAATATAATTATTTTATAAATAAAAGTAGCTAGAGAATAGTAAATTAGAGATTTAATTTAGGCTCTCTTAGAACTATTATCTATTATATTTTATTTATTTATTTATTTTTTACTTTAGAATAAGTATTTTATTTATATTATACTATTTTAAAAATATAATTATCTTATAAATAAGAGTAATTAGAGAATAATAGATTAGAGATTTAATCTAGGCTCTCTTAGAGCTATTATCTATTATATTTTATTTATTTATTTATTTTTTATTTTAAAATAAATATTTTATTTATATTATATTATTCTAAAAATATAATTATTTTATAAATAAAAATAGTTAGAGGATAGTAAATTAGAGATCTAATCTAAGCTCTTTTAGAGCTATTACCTATTATATTTTATTTATCTATTTATTTTTTATTTTAGAATAAATATTTTACTTATATTATATTATTTTAAAAATATAATTATTTTATAAATAAAAATAATTAGAAAATAATAGATTAGAGATCTAATCTAGACTCTCTTAGAGCTATTACCTATTATATTTTATTTATTTATTTATTTTTTATTTTAAAATAAATATTTTATTTATATTATACTATTCTAAAAGTATAATTATTTTATAAATAAGAATAGTTAGAGAATAGTAGATTAGAGATTTAATCTAGGCCCTCTTAGAGCTATTATCTATTATATTTACTTTCTATATTTATTTTTTTTTTTTTTATTTTAAAATAGGATTCTAGAATAGGGATTTCTTATTACTAAAAGTATAAGTATTTTATAAATTAGAGTAGCTAGAGGAAAATAGATTAGATATCTAATTTAGACTCTTTTAGAGCTATTATCTAATATATTTCTTTTTTATATTTATTTTTTAACTCTAGGGTAAGTATTTAATTTATTTTATATCTTACTTACTTAAAATTATTCTTAATATATATTTATTTTTTTTATTTCTTATATATAATTTTTATTTTTTACTTTTCCCTTTTTTCTTTTTTTCCTTTCTTTTTTTCTTTTTTTCTTTTATTTTCTTTTATAATTCTAAAATTAAATTATAAAATTAGAAATTACCCTTTTCTTTCCCTATCTATTTTTTTTTCTCTTTATTAAATTAACTACTATAAAATAATTTCTACTAAAATAGATAAATAGCTATAGAGTTAATATAAATAGATAGAGATTACTTTAATTTCTTTTTTCCTTTTTTTTTTTTTTTAGAGAATAATATAAATAGCCTTATAATTTATAATTTATAGAAATTAATATAAAAACCCTCTTTAATTTTTATATTTCTTCTAGAATAGCTTTTTAAATAGCTAGCTATAGGATAGCTATAAGATAGAGTACTCTCTCTCTATCCCCCTCTCTCTTATATCTCTCTCTAAGGTAGCTCTAGATTTATTATAGGCCTATAGAATAGGTTAATAGGTTAATAAGGTCCTATAGGATAAGTTATAAACTTATTAAATATAAAGATTAGAAAAAAGGTCTAAGTTAGTTTAGTAATTATATAGCTATAAATTAATTTAATTAATTTCCTATATAAATAAATTTTATAGAAAATTAGAATATAGCTATAAGCCTAATTTAAATAGCCTAAGCTATCTAAGATATTAGTAAACCTATAAGTAGAGATAAGTAGCTAATTAGAAAAGATACTATAGGCTAGCCCTAAAGACTATATTTAATTAGGACCTACCCTAATTACTTAGATTATTACTAAGCTAAAAGAAGCTACCTTATATTAAATAAGCTATAGGGAGCTAGATATAGCTTAAAGGGCGCTAGTTAGAAATACCTTAGAAGTATATATTAAGTAATTCTAGGAATCTAGATTATAGCTCTACTATAGCCTAATCTCTATAAAGGGGGGCAGGGGCTAGCTAACTATCTTATAGTAGTAGTATTAAGGCTATAGCTATTAATTAGATATAGTAGCTATAGCTAGTAATAGATAAGGTAGGGGGTAGAGTAACTACTAAGCCTATAGCTATAGTAGAGGGTGCTATTACTAAGAGCTAGATATATAGGCTATAATTATAATAGCTATATAAGTAATTAGCTAGGGGTAATATTATAAGGTAAAGAATATTATAGCTATAGGTAAAGTAGCTACTAAATTATCCTAGGATATAATACTAAATTGCCCTAGATTAAATTAAAATCTATACTATATCTTCTATATCCTAGATTATTATACCCTTTTAAATAGGCTTATAGACTTAGGTCTTGCTTATAAGGGGGCATAACCTATAATAAAATATATCTAAAGTATAATTCTCTAGGGTTCTTATAGTAAGATAGTTATCTAGTACCTTAGTAATAGTAGTAAGAGCTATTCTATTTATATTTAATAATATTAAATAAGCCCTAAAGAGTATTAACTCTCTAAACCTCTATTTAAAGAAAGGGGATAAGGGAGATAAAAGTTTAATAGGATAATAGAAGATTATTATAATAGGATTAATACTACTATAATTAACTCTCTATTAGTCTAGCCCTCTCTTATTTAAATAATAGTTATATTTAATTTAGTATCCCTTACTTATATAAAGGGCTTAGAGGGGTTCTTTAGATTTATTATATAGAGTAAAAGGTAGAGTAAGCTTAAGGGGAAGTTACTACTATAGTATAAATAGGATTTAAGGGGCTCTAGGCTAAGCTATAGGTCTATTAATTAGCTATAGGGCTAGTTTAATTTATAATACTATCCTTTTATCCCCTTACTACCTCCCTATTCTTATAGTCTAGTATAGGCAAGGCTATAGTAGTAGCTATAACCCTAACCTATATTACTTACCTAGCTAGGCTATAGTAATCTTAGTCCCTAGTAGATATTTTAGGGGGGCTAGCTAATATAGTTGCCTTTATAGAATAGTAGAGGTAGGTTAAGCCTCTAAAAAGGTAAGGCCTCACTTATATTAGCTTTTACTTAAGTAACTATAAAGGCTTAGAAAAGCCCCTCTTATCTCTCTATACTCTACACTCTAGTACCCTATAAAGGGAACTAGAATAGTAGCCTCTCTTTCTATAATTATTTATCTATCTATTTTATTTCTATACTACTACTAGGTAGTAGAGGTAGGCCCTTAGGTAGATATAATATCTAATAGCTTTTTTTATTAGTAATAGGGATCTACTTAATAGACTAATTTAAACTATAAAATTATTATATCTAAATAGCTAAGAGCTTTAGTTTTAATTAGGGTAATTAGCTATATAATATTAGCTATATCTAGCTAGAAAGGCTTTAGGGGGAGGGCCTAAATGCCTAGGATAATTACTAAGATTATCTAAATAGTAACTACTTACTATATAATAATCTTCCTATATACTATAAGTTAGTAACTAGGGCCTAAACTACCCTAGGAGCTGACTAGATAGTAGTTAAGGGCCTAGCTAGCTGGGTATAGTCTCTCTTTAAGAGGGCTATCTAATAAAAGAGTATTAGAAACCCCTCTACCCCCTCTCTTCCCCCCCCCCCCCTTTTTCCTTCCCTTTTTCTTTCCCTCTATCTCTCTCTCCCCCTATCCCTCTCTCCCCCTATCCCTTTCTCCCCCTATCTCTCTCTCCCCCTATCCCTCTCTTCCCTTTCCTTATATTCCTTCTCTCCTCCTAGCTAACTACTCTCTTAGAATAAAATAGGTACTAATATATAGATAAGGGAAAATTACTAATCCTATAATAAGAATAGAATTAACTTCTTCTAATATCTATAAGGTAAGTGCTAATAGTATTTTATTTATTAGATCTTATAAGAGTCTCTAAGACTAACTCTAAAATTACTCTCCCTTTCCCCTCTAATTCTTTCCCTTTTTAAAATAATTCTCCCTATCTATTTATAATAAAAGCTATTTTATATTCTAGCAATCCTATAAGATTATTTATTACTATAGGAATAAATATCTAATTATATAGAAAATAGGGTAAGTCTAAATTAGGGTATTTTAGGGGCTAAACTACTTTATCTATCTATCTAGCCTATTAATCCCCCTTTTCTCCCTCCCCTTTCCCTTTTAATCTAAAGGCTAAGAAATTTAATAGATATAATCTAAACTTAACCCTCCTAGCCTATCTAACCCTTAAGCTAAAGATAGAAAAAGGGGTCCTTTTAGTACCTATAGGCTAATAAGACTATAGGCTAATAAAATAGCTATATAGGAGATCTACTTCTAGTAAGATACTTAAGTAGAGCCTATTTATATCTATATTAGCAACCCTAACTCTAAGTAACTAGAGCTCCTATAGGCTACCCTAGGGTCTTAGGCCAAGCCTAGCCTATACCTTAGCAATAGCCTCTAACTAAGCCCTAGAGCTCTCCCCTAATATTAGTATTAGATAGGCTATAATCTCTAAGATTAGTATTAGATACTAATACTATATTCCCTAGAGATACTACTAACTACCCTTATTACTCTTACTTATAATCTATAAGCTATACTAGGCTATAGGGAGGAGGTAGCTATAATACCTAGTAAAGGGTTTAATATCCCTTTCCTCTATACCCTAGAGAACCCTAAGGTAACCCCCTTTAATCTCTAACTAAAGCACACTTACTAACTGCCTATAGCCTTCCCCTAGTAGGTAAGCCCTTTCCTTACTAAAAGAATAGTAGGTAAAGTATAATACTATAATCTAGCTAAGGAGCTCCCTAAACCACTTAACTTACACTACCTCTTACTAATTAGCTCTAAGAAGAAACTCCTGCTATAACTAGGCTGCCCTATCTAGGGCCTCTAGCTGCCACTGTGCCTATAAGTATACATATTAGTCTGCCACTGCTATAACTCTAAGGGCAGCCTCCTGGGCAGCTACTGCCTCCCTAAGCGCAGCCTCCTCTTATATATAGAGGTTATAGCAGGCCTCCCTACCCTTATAGCTAATATAATTAAGCTAGCTATCTATTATAGTATCTAGATATACCCGCCTATAGCCTACCTTGCCCTATATATAGTCCCCGATCTCTACTAGACTGATATTAAACCTAGAGCCTAGCGCCCTGCCCTCGCTGCCCTCGCTACCCTTGCAGCCCTTACTGCCCTCGCCGCCCTCGCTGCCCTTACTGCCCTCGCAGCCCTCGCTGCCCTCGCTGCCCTTGCTACCTACTGCCGCTGCTGCTGCTAGAGAATGAAGCGCTAATAATAATAATGATACTACTAGCTGCCGCACCTTAGACTCTAATTAACCCCTATACTTAGGCCTATAGGCTATAATAACTAAGTAGCTAATAATACTATCCCACCTAGCGCAGCCGCTCTCCTAAATAAAGTCCCTAAGCCGCAAGGGCATGCTAAGGTGATAGACCTAGTAAATATTAGGTATATTAAGCCTGACCCTAAGTGTATTTATCGCTATAATAAAGCCGCTAGAATCGAGCTAGTCCCGGACTACTGCTGCCTTTGCCTCTAGGCTACTAACCTTAGTGTAATAGAGCAGTAGCTATAACTCCCTAGCGACCCTTTTAGCAAGGGCTATAGAGCGGCAGTAGATAATACCCCTAACCAGCCTCCGGCTATCTTTATTAAGGAGGCTACTAAAGCCCTCTATAGCCCCCTAGAGGCCCTCTAGCTTAGCATCCGCACCCTCCACTAACTAAACACTATAGCAGATATTACCGCAGGTAGTGCGGCCATAGAAGACCTAGGTATAATACTAATTAATACCTATCTGCTTATAGAACTGCGCCTTATTTCTTATAGCTAGGGTAGCTATAAGGAAGACTAGCTAAATGCTAAAGGAATAGACCACCTACTCTAATTTAAGGAAGTCAGGCTAGAAGTAAAAGCTAGCATTAAGGACTATATAATACTTATTAATAATAACCCTATCTAGCTACTGCCGCGCTACTATAGCAGTAATAAAGCTATAGAAGGAGCTAAGGGCTATAGACTTAGATATAATAAGGATAACTTGCGAAGCCCTAGCTAAACTATATATCTAAGTATAGTAGTCAATCTATAACTTATAGTAGTACCTCTCTATATCCTCCTATAGGGCAACTAGGGGCAATATAATAATAGTAATACTATTATAGGTATAATAGGCCAGTAGCATAAATAATAAGCTCTTCCCCTTGCCTATACTAGCTACCTGTAGAATAGGTATCTTACCCTAGATTATTACCCGCAGTACTGCCTCTTGCTGGCCTTAGAAGATAGCATACTTATCCTATAGCATTTACTATAGGCTTGAGAGTAGGTTGATGGCGCTAAGGTGCTATAGCCTTAAGATCCATAGCGACTGATGCTCTGCCTTAAAGGAGAGGGCGGCTGGCGCCCTGCCCCCTAGTGCCGCTGCTGGTCTTGCCTTGAAGGCTAGGAATCGGTGCTAGAGGATGCTGGCCTCCTAGAACTGATCCTGCTAGTGTGAGGTTCCTAGCCCAAACTGCTGCGCTGTGCGGCCATAGACTATACTGTCTGTCTGCAGGCTATAGGCTGCCTGGCGAGCTATGATGCCTGCGAGCCTGTCCTTATCTGACTCCTCCTTGCTTATATATAAAGGGCTGCTACTGCTGGAATCCCGGCCCCTGCTAGCAAAGTCTGCCTGCCTCTTGTTAGAAGAGGAAGAGGAGGAGGAGGAGTCCTTGAATAAGCTCTAGAGATACTTACGCCCTATAGTAATAATAAGATACTAGTAATTATAGATATTAACTCTAATGCCTATAAGCTATAGGGTTATATCCTCTAGTAGCTAGTATATCTTATTGCTGCGCTATAGGCCCCTGCCTATTCCTAATAATAGGCCTATACCCTTATATATAATCCTATTATAGAAGAGATAGGGGCTCTTACTTGCCCTATCCAGGCCCTAGCCTAGGCTAAGTATATTCTACTAGAAGGGAAGTATAAGCTATAGATATCTTATAAGCTTAAGGCTAACCTTATTAGGAAGATAGTAGTAAATAACCTTAAGCCTACCCTACAACCAGTAGCCCTTATAGTAGGATATTATAAAGTATACAAGCCCCCTCTAGAAAAAGATACCCTAGGGCCCGCTATAGGATATATTATAGTAGTAGAGGCTTAGGATCTCTAGTATTTGCACTAGCTAGCTACTAGTAATATATATTAATAGTAGTAGGTAGGCCTAGAAGTAGTCTACTAGCTCACTATATTCTACTAGGGCCTGGGGCTAGAAGCACTCCTCCTCACCTACCCTAGTACCTTAGTGCAGCTATTTAGCATATAGGGCCGGGTCCTCTAGAATATGGCCTAGGATCTAGTTCCTAGCTAGCCTAAGTAAGCTAATATTTCTCAGGTTAGATAGAAAGGTATAGCCTAGTGTGCTATTCTTAGTATTATTCTTGAGATTAGTAAGGGAGAGGGTAGGCGCGCAAAGCCCTAGGGAACCCAGCTCCACATCTAGCTCCCTAAGGAATAGTAGCTAGCATATTATATCACCTAACTCAAGCATTAGTAACTAGATAAAATCAATTAGCTAGGTTATAGTAAAGCTAGTACTATTAAAGGTTACCTACTCCCCCTTCTATTAGATTTTAGCTATTAGGGAGGTAGTATTACTAATAGTAAACCTATAGAATCTTATCTCTAGTACCTAATCTATAGAAAATAGCCTTATCTTAGTAGAGGTTAGGGTTATAAACTATAGGACCCTACCCTAAATAGTATTAAATAGCTCTAGTATAATTACCCTCTCCTTTAATATACCCTCGCCCTTAACCTAGTGGCACTTCTTATAGTAGAGCTAGAGGATAAGTAGCTAGCTAATTTTAAATATAGCTAAGAGAATACTAGTATATTTATATAGCTATAGCTAGCTAACTGCCCTAGTAGATAATCTAAGGCTATCTAAAGCCTATAGGCTAAGTATGCCTAGAGTATTAAGTAATATACTCTTATATATTAAATTTACTAGTTCCTAATCTAATAGGGAAATAGTAAGCCTTAAAACTAGCCTATTTATAGTAGCTAGCCTATCTTTAATAAGAGATTAACTACTATTACTAGTAACTTAAAGCACCCCTTCTAGGTATAATTATAGGGACTCTAGAATACTCTCTTATATTAATATTAGGGTATATAATAGGCAATTCTCCTTATACTATATATAGATTTATAGTAAGTAGACTATTAGCTACTTCTATCTATTTATATACTATACTACTATCTTTTACTATAGCTAGCTAGAAAAGGGCTACTTAGCCTTATATATATAACTATACCTATTAAGCTTATATAGTATTACTATACTAACTACCTCTAGGATTATAGTATACTAGGCTATAGTAATAATCTAGTCTAGACTTACCTAGATCTCTACTAATATTCTAATATTTATTATATTCTTCCCTTCCTCTTTCTCTATATTCTAACTATTTTTAGACTAAAGGCTTACTATAAGATAAAGCTTATAGTAATCTAAGCTCTAGAGGTAGCCTATCTAGCTAACCTATTCTAGCTAAGGGTTAAGCTTATATTTAAAACCCTTTATAATAGCTATAGTAGTAAGGGCCTTAAATACTTCTACTTACTTCTTTAAGTATTATTATAGTAGCTAGTTCTTCTCTTCCTTAAAAGTAATCTCTTATAATAGAGTAGGGGCTATAGGGGCTATAATAGCTAGAAAGCTAGTAAGAATCTTAAATTAAAAAGCTCTACTATAGCTATTAAAGAACTATTAATAGTAGATATTTATATACTAAGGGTAGGTATATATTAGAGCTTATAGATAGGTATTACCCTTATTAGTCTATAGGCTCTTCTAGTAGTATTTTATATAATAGTACTTTTATATAAATTTAAGATAATAGTAGATAAAACTATAGCTAGCTTTATAATAGGTAAGGCCTATTTTATAAGGCTTAATTAAGCTTAGAATAGGTAGGATAACTCTTTTAGAGTATTATAGCTATTATAGGTCCCTAATTATTATTAGTAGGCTAGATATTTACTTAACCTTAGAGTAGATAGAGTAGCGCTAGGCAATAGTAAATTAGTTTAGGTATTTATAGCTAAGATAGATAGCTATCTTATTAGAAAGGTAAGTATACTTATATTCTTTATATATTAATAGCTAGAAATTAGGAAGATAGATAAATAGATCTATAGTAATAGCTTAGATAGATAGATAGATAGATAGGTAAATAGGTAAATAAGAAAGAAAGAGAGAATTAGAGAGTTAAAAAGTTAGAGAGAGAGGGAAAAGAAAGAGAAAGAAAAAGAAAAAGAGGAAAAGGAAAGGAAAACTAAAAGGAAGGGAAGGGAAAAAAAGAAAAAAAAAAAAAAAAAAAAGGAAAGGAAAGAAAAAGGAAAAGAAATAAAATAAAGGGGAAGAACTCTAGGATAGGCTTACTTATTATATTCTCTAATTAACTATTCCCTTAAAGGCCTAGCTAATTATCTCTAAAAGGCTTATTTAATTAGTAGCTATAGTAATAGGCTAATTAGAGGAATCTTAGAGGACCTAGAGCTATACCCCCCCTTATACTAGCCCCCTAGACCTAGAGCTATACCCCTGGCCTATAGTAGTAGCCTAAGTATAGGACCTAGAGCTATAGTATGGCTCTAGCGTAAATGAGCGATAGGAATTACTTATTCTTACTAACTATAGGAACCTAATTTATTATACTTTAAGAATAAGACTAATAGGGAGGGAGTATTATATTATAATCTAATAATAATTAATAGAAGGAAATATTATAAAAGAATATATTTCTATTTTAATTAATAAAAAGAAAGTATTTACTAATATTTAATAATTATTTAAATAATTATTTACTTATAAATAGTAATTATAGGAATAATTATTATAAAAGAAATAATTATTATAAGAATAATTAGATATATAAGAATTTATTTAAGATATTTATTTAAATAGTTTTAAATAGCTAGTTAATAATATAATATTATACTTTAATATAGATTAGAATTTAGATATTTATTAAGTAATTAAAGAATTTTACTAGTAATTATTACTACTATCTAAGAAACTAATCTAATCTATCTACTAATATAAATCTATAAACCCTAGGTTTATCCCTTAGGAATTACTTATTCTTACTAACTATAGGAACCTAGTTTATTATATAAAGATATTAGAATAATTAAATATATAAGTCTATATTATAATACTTATTTAAATAGTTTAAATAGCTAGTTATTAATATAGTATTATACTTTAATATAGATTAGAATTTAAAGATCTATTAAATAGTTAAAGAGCCTTATTAGTAATTATTTATTACTATCTAAGAAACTAATCTAATCTATCTGCTAATATAAATCTATAAACCTTAGATTTATCCCTTAGAAATCACTTATTCTTACTAACTATAGGAACCCAGTTTATTATAAATATTCTTAATATATTTAAATCTTAAATTTATTAAGTTATCCTTAATCTACTTAATAGTTAAGTTTATTAAGTAGCTTTTAATTAGTTAAATAGTCTAATATTTATCTAGTTATATTTATAAGGCGGCCTATTGTCGCGACTATAAGGTTGGGTTATAATACTGCCCCTAAGTTTATCCCTTAGGAAATACTTATTCTTACTAACTATAGGAATCTAGTTTATTATATATTATTTATAATTATATTCTATATTTTGCAGGTAGTTATAAGTAGTTTTTTATAGCTTTAAGATTATAGAGTAGATATTATAAATATATTGTTATTTTTTCTAGGTTTATAGTGTATAGAAAAGTGCAATTTGGCTATATATATTGCTTTTCCGGGTGTTTTAGGGATTTTCTGACCAAGTTAGAGGGAACCTCTAAGTTGGCTACTAAAAGTCAGACCAACGGGTAATACCGCATTGACTCTAGGCACGTGATAAATATCACGCGTCAGGACAGCGCGACAAAGAAAATCACTACCACTCTCCTTCATACTACTAATAAAGACATACCATATAGGTGATAGTGGTTTTCGCGCACTTTCACCCCTTCAAACCCTCTCTTTATTGCCACGAGATGGATATACTAAAAGCAGCTATCCAGCATCATGGATGATCCTCGCCTAAGCGCCCTTAAGGAGAATCCTATTGGCAGTGGTTTAGATGGATTTTACGCATCCTTCACCTCTGTCTGTCGCGAGAAGAATATTCCTAGTGACTCAAGTGCGGTGGATAGACTGGATAAAGATGGTAAGAGTTCGGTTATCACAAAGACGCGTTATCATGGTTCTATTAACACCATAGAAGCTCTACAAGACCTTACGCTTGACCTTCTTCGCGCCCTTCAAGGGCTTCGCGCATCTCGCATATCTCCCTCTGCTGGGAAAAGCAAGAATCTATCGGTAGATATCTTGAGGCTTAGTGCTGCGATAGCTGACGATGTTGATCTTGATTGCAAGTATCTTCTCACTGCAATTCTCGAACGTAGACCCGACGCCGAGATCTGGATCGAAGTCTATGAAGCTGTCGCTGAACGTACTCCACGACGCAAGACGACCTCTTCTGTCATCGACACACCTATACGTTTCTCATCCAGTGTCGTCAATTCCGCTGAATATCGCGACTCCATGGATCCATTGCTTCAAGATGAACTTGGGCCTTTTTGGGTTGATCTTGACATATATAAGACTTTTTTTGGATTGATTATTAGTCTTAAAGAGCTGGTTGATGTTGTTTTTGAGGCATGTTCCGAAGGTGACGAGCCGCTTTTTCATCAAGGATGGAGAGACTGGCCCGAAATCACGAGCGAAGGAAATGTGCTAGCTTGGCTTCTAAAGATAACTGAGCACCTCGCGGAAGTGGCTCAACGTCATACCTCGATGCCTATTCGGCAGCGGCTTGTAGGTCGGCCGCACAAGCCATTGAAAGGTTCTGTCGCGAGCCGTAAGATGGATATAGGGTTCATCGACAGTGCTATTGCTACCACGGGTTTAGGGAATGCCTGGTCAGATATCATCGTGCCCGGAGAGCTTAAGAAGAACGCGGGAGATGACGGCATGAAGCCTTGGCTTGACCTAGGACGATACGTGCGCGAGATATTCAGTACTCAGGACACGCGCCGCTATGTCCTCGGTTTTACGCTCTGTGGGTCGGTCATGCGCATATGGAATTTCGATCGCGCGGGAGCGATCGGGTCAGCGCAATTCGATATTAATCAAGATGGTTTACAATTTGTGGCAGTGATCCTGGCATTTTTATTAGTGGATAAAAAAGGTCTTGGATTTGACCCTACCATTCAATTCTCTGAGAATGAGCGGTACATCGAAGTCATTCATGAAGGGCAGAAAAAGCATCTGATATTAGATCACCTGATAGGCCGGTCTCCTGGTATAGTCACGCGAGGAACAACATGTTGGGAAGTGCACTTCAAGGGCGAAGAAAAGACCATGGTTCTCAAAGAGTCCTGGCAACCGATTGAGCGTAATGAAGGCGCACTACTCCGACTTGCAACTGCAAAAGGAGTCGCTAATGTGGCACGCCATGTCCATGATTGGACAGTTCAGGTCGATGGTCGCACGGATGACATACAGGAGAATATTAGAGACGGATTAGATATTCGCAAGGGCAAGAAGTTTTCTCGGCCGCGAAAGCCTCATTTCGGCCGGGCTCGATCCGCCCTTATTACACCCGGCATGCAAACCAGCAGCGTGGGCAATAAACGCTCTTCTAGCCAGACCGGCGCGGTCGAATCGTCAAGCAAACGCCAACGTTCCGAATCCCCAATAAAGCAGAAAGATATCACACCGCAGAACCGAGTGCGCCAGCGGATCATCATGCAAGAATGTGGGAAGCCTATCTACTTAGCTGAGTCGCCAGCTATTTTACTTGAAAGCATTGCGCAGTGTGTGGCAGGTCACCAAGCCTTATATAACGAGGGCATTTTGCATCGCGATATATCTATCAATAACTTAATGATTAATAGCGACCGGAGCAACCCTTCCTTACTGGGCTTTTTAATCGACCTCGATCTTGCAACTAATATCTCACGGCAAGTGGCCTCAGGAGCAGCAAGCAGGACTGGCACAAGGGCGTTTATGTCTATTGGAGTCCTTTGGGGGGGTCCCCATACATTCATGGATGACCTTGAATCATTTTTTTGGGTCCTCTATTGGATTTGTATCCATTATGAGAGTTCAGATTCATTTAGAGTTGTGGAAAAGTTTGAGAAATGGAACTATGAGCGGGACCCTGAAGAGCTGGCCAGGAATAAACTCGGTGTTATTGGAGAGGATTCCTTCGATCGGACTTTGGAGTCTTATTGCACTGAATACTATAAGCCACTCATCCCATGTGTGCGCAACCTATGGGAGATCATCTTTCCAGGGGGGAGGAGGTGGAAGAAGGAAGACTTGCGGTTATATGGATCAATACAAGAAGTCCTGCGTAAATGGCAAAAGAGACTACTTATTTAAGAGTTGATGGTCTTCAGGATCAATGATGCATTTAATTGTTTTATGGAAATAGTCTATTGAATATGAGAGTATCGCGAAGCAATCCCTATTCTGGTATTTTCACTATATAAAGCTAATGTAAGATCTTGAGAAATTAATTTATATTGATTATAGATACCAGTTTATCATAGCTGAGAACTACTAGCTAGGTAAGTTAGATCACTAAATTTCTATACTTCCTTTATCCTTTTCTGCTTTATAAGCATTGAGAGTAATATGCGTTTTCATAAGTGCATGTTGAACCAGAAGCGCATACGGTCGGTCCGCTCCAACCTTGACCTCCACACTGGCCATACTTACTATCAATGGGCGTTAGCATGCTGTCTTAAACCCCACATTAGAAGGGAAACTTACGTCTGAGTAGGGCCCGCAGAGCTTGTTGTCTTTGAAGTTGTGGGCGAAATAGTGGTGCTTGGCTTTGTAGTGGTGGTATGGGAGGTTGTTGGTCCTGTGGCGGTGCTGGTCGACGTCGGTCCAACAGAGGCACTTCCACCACATCCTACACGGCTCGTCTCGATGGCGACATCATCAAACCAAACGGTATTTATGTCACCACTGTAGGCCTCCCAGCCAAAGTAGACACCAGTGATATCGGGAATATAAGATTCTCTCGTCCAGCCAGCGTCATTTGAATTGTTGGCATTCGGCCCCGCGGTCATACCCGGGATGAGATTGCTGTTCAGCCAGGTCTGAATCGTTCCATCAGTGCCCAGGTAGTACTCAAAACACTGGAACGAGCCGGTAGGCAGATCAACCGAGGAGGCAATGCCTTGTGGAGATAGGTCCGGGAGAGTAGCATCGTCAGATTCGCGGTTATAATCGAGAACTTCGCTTTGACCACCAATGCGGAGATCATCACCATCTTGGGCGTTATCTGGCATAACAATGAATGTGACGTGGTCACTGTTGAGGGCAGTCTCAAGCTGACTGAATTTTTCGCTCAGTATGCATATTTTGAAGCCCTTGGCGAGAGTACTTACAGCCAGACTCTAACATATACATCGCCGGTCGGCACCTGGGTAGTGCCAAAGAAGATATGTCCGCAATAGCCATTGGGGCCACCAACGACTTTCATGGAGTTGCTGCCACTATGAGCTACTGTGGTGTCAAGGCTGACGGTTCCACCTTGGTTGCAATCTGGGGCGTAGGTGGGCCATGCAGTCTGGTTCCATCCTTCCTCAAAATTATCTGAGATTTGCGCGATGGAGAGGGACGAGAAAGCCACAAGGGCGAGCACAGCAGCCTGGCGGACCATGTTTGCATAAAAGAGCCAGCTAGGGACTGAGGGTGCTCTAGATTTAGTGATTGATATTCGAATGGAGCCTTGATTTCTTGACGGTGTGTTCTAACAGAGCTCATAGGCAAGGCCTATATATACCGTAAGACGCTTCCGCTGCGCCTAGTGTTCTCGATTTATTCCGGACTTGCTAAATTGCGATTTCATTAAAGTAACACTCTATCCACTCAAGAACTTTTAACACCAAAGTCTGAAATTAAACCGCTTTGCCTATATAGACACGACCTTAACCTCTTGCGTTTTTGCGGCTAAAGTAAAAGTTGTAGAACATTTTTGCCTAATATGCATTAGGGATGTAATCAGCTGTGATCCTGGAGTTGGTTTTAGAATATATTTCCAAGAGACAAACCTTGGCTTGAGATTCTAATGGTTTATTAGCGGCTTAGTTGGAGGGACTGGGTAATTAGCAGTATTATACACCCGGTTGAGTAGTATAGTAGTTATAATTTAATTGCTGTATTAACGACTAGCTAATCAAAAAAATCTGAATGAGTGTCGTGAATTGAGATTATATCCCCGTAGTTCGGCCAGATTCTTTACTTGATTTAATACACCATAGAGAATCATTAGACCATCTCAATAGTTTAATGCTTTGCTCTGAAATAATTGGGTGGTACATTTCCCCGGGAGTGCCTACTGCAAAGACCTATTACTGCGACCATAAAAGTCGGATTGTAATATAACTTAGATAACTATAGACTTCACCTAGTACTTCAAAAAGTCTATAGAGTCAAAATCCAGCAAAGTAAAAGATTGTTCCCCCTTTAACATAATGACTGACAATTTTGGTTCGCTGGCCGGCATGTGTATGTGAAAGTTCCAAAGACCCTCATCGATATAGCGGTCGTTATGACTATGCGTCAAGACACTGGGCATAGTAAGCATTCAGGGTAGTACAAACGGCGGGCGAGGCGCAGATAGTCGGGCCAGAGTAGCCACTGCCACCGCACTGGCCGTACAAACTCTGGGTTGGGCCACCAGCAGGTGCCGATGTAGTGATAATAGAGGAAGAGCTGGATCTAGTTGTGGTCGATGACGTTGTTTTCGCCACCGTTGTAGATTTGCTGGTCGACCCTCCAGTGGCACTGCCACCGCCAGGAACCGTGGCACTGCTAGTGGCCGTCGCGGTTGAGCTCCCCTGGGCAACACTTGAAGGGAGGCCTGATACCAAGGTAGGACCAGGGTTAGTATACGCAATAGGGCTGGTGTAGATGTTGATGAGGATACCAGGGTCCGTCTCATGGTACAAGTCGGTCCCTAGAACACCGGTGGGCTGCAGTGATCCAGTGCCTGTGACAGCGAGGTTGAAGCACTGAGGATAGTTCTGGGCGCCATCCTCTTCCTCGGCGCTGTGTAAGGCGATGATCTCGTGGCGCAGCACGTAATTGCCCGTCTCGAGATCCTCGGGGATCTGCACAACCCAGGTGTTGTTGTTGTTGATCAGCACGTTCGATGCCCAGGTGCCCGGATCCCCGCCGCTGATGAGGCCAATGCCATCAATCTTGAAGAATTCAAGTGTAGTCTTATCCACGGTCTCACAGTCACCATTGCAGTTGGCCAAGTAGTCGAAAATGGGGCCTGGGTGTGGCCACGGAACCGGCACCCACTGGAAGAGCACAGAGGCTCCGGCCTTGACAGACGCATGCCCTCGAGCATTGGTGGCATTCTTGTGGCAGATTATATCGGGGCTTTGATATGCGTCAGGCGAAACGAAACCTGCCGAAAATTATAAACATCAGTGCCCAAGAGGACCTTTACAGATCCAGATGACAGGGCATTTACCATTATCAGTATCGGCAGCCGTCCAGCCCACCACAATAGGTGGGTTTGGTTCATATGGAAAGCTTGTTGGATCATAGCCCTCATAGTACACCCCATCGATGACAAGGTTGTTAACATGTCCGTGTCCGACAACGCCAGTAGCCACCGTCAGTGCGGTAACAAGGAGGTTGGCAAGCTTCTGAGCCATATTTGCAGATAATAAATAGTACGGAGTAAATCTTGTTTTTGTGTACGCCAGAACTAATGCTCCGATAGATATTCCATACCAGATGATTATGTCTGTATTTATGCACCATGGCTGGCCTTCAGTGCCATGCCCAGCCCGTCCAGCTGATTTCCTGCAGTAGGACCACAGTTGCATCCCAGAGTGCCGAGTGACCGGCCAATTTGGGAAGGGAAGACAATATAGCATCGCGGCTAAATAATTTAACCAGAAAGAAAACAATGGAAGGTCTTGTCCCGACATATGGTATCCTCTTTGCGGAGAAGGTTGCAGCGGCTAGCAAAGGTTGGCAGTCAAATGCTCACAGCCGTTTGTTCAGCTGGGCAAATCAAAAAAATTGCTTACTCAATGCAGTGTGCATCATCTATCCGGTAAATATTAAGCTGGTGCAACAGACAGGTCTGTATGGTTAATTAGGATAATTCCTAAGGGATAAACGTTCAGTATGATAGAGCAACAACCAGTACATGTGGCCAAGGGCCCCCATATGAGTTATTGTAAAAAGCCATGCAAGCATATGTAGCTAGCATTGATGGATCTTTTGAAGGCTATTGACGTAGTCTCACACCTCTAGCAATTATATTTAATAGGTGTAATTTACAAGAGTGGATAGTATCATGACCCAATCATTTAAGACCTTGTTATAGCGAAACCTCTGAATTATCACCAATCATATCATGGAAGTTATGATCGCCTATGAGGGATGCAATGTTAGAGTATGCAATAGCAAAGTAAACTTGTGACACTGGAACTCTTAGCTTACTAGCCGCATAGCGTGTAATATATGATCTACTTTGAATAACTGACTATAAAAGCACGTTAGAGTGAATTCACTACACAGCTCAATATATTAGTTACTATTACAGCAGCGATCTAAAGATATATTCTTTTACTTATAACTTACTATAACTAGTCTTGGGATATAAACCCTATTCACTATACCAATATCAATAAGAGCCGCTACCCTGGAAGTCATATAGAGCAGGGGATTGTAAATGTATAGGCTTGTATATTTAATTTCTCTACCTAGCTTATAGAGACCATTTGGAAACCCTATTCGTCTATACTGCCAACTTTATAGATAAGCTAATAAGCCCCATATTATGATTCATATATTCTATATATCTATCTAGTGTGACCTAGTCTATGGGCTTATATTGCGTTTATTAGAGCGAGCTTAGAATATATGTTGTCATGACTCTGAGAGTTGTCTCATTTAGTAAGTGTTAGCTATTAGGCTTCTATACTATAACTCTATATAAGTAGATCCGATCAAGGTTGTCCTTATACGTTGATAATTCAGATAGTATAAGGTCGGTCTTAACGCCTTTTAAAGTTGGTTTAATTATCCAAGTGATTTCTCATTTTGCCATCAACCTCTTCAATAATCTTTCCATCTCCTCCCTGATAATCTTCTCTGCTATAGTATGATCCCTTTCCTCTGCTAAATCCAGGGGTATCATTCCATTTGCATCCTTATTTAACACATCTACCCCATGCTTCATCAGCAGTTGAATACAGTCATCATGCCCATTTAAAGCAGCCAGGTGCAGCGGCGTTCTTCCATCAGCATCACTACAATTTACATCAGCAGAGGCTTCCAGCAGAGCCTCGACGATTTTGAATTGACCTGACAACGCGGCGTAATGTAGAGCACTTCGCCTCTTCTCTAGATACCTTCCGCGGACTTCGTAGCCGGCTTTGATCAACTCCAGCGCAGTCATGGATGTCTTGTCTCGAATCGCCCGTACGAGTGCTACTCCCTCTTTTTTTGCCCCTTGCTCTATTAGGAAACTCGCACACTCTTTATCCAAATTAGACACAGCAGTCACAAGTGCGGCGGAAAGACCATCAAGACCAATGTTTTGGCTAATCAGGAACTGTGTCACCTTTATGTGCTGGTGTAAAACGGCTCTGTAGAGCATATAAGCGCCTCTCCTAGTGGGAGCTCCCTTGTCAAGCAGAAAACGAATTGCATCGAGGCGCCCACCAGCGCAGGCAGAGCACAAAGCACTATGACCCGCTCCGTCTATCGACACGAGCGAAAGATCTAGGAGAAGACTTAAAGATTCAATATGTCCCGCACCAGCCGCGCTCGCAAAAGCCTGGTTCGCGGCCTTCTGGCCTCCATAGTTCTGCTTTGAGAGGATGGTGATCAACTCGGTGTCATTTTCCGAGGCTGCCGTTACGATGGGCTCAAACACTGCATCGGCATCAAAAACTCGATCTGCATCCGCATTGCATCTGGTCAGACAGTCGACAAGGTTGTGTTTTTTTGACAGCACCGCGTACCACATGGGATTAACCTTGACCTTGAATGGGGTCGTCAGAGAAGCCATGTCGCGGCCGTCATTGATGCCGGGATACGAGCATTTGTAGAGATACTCGACAACTTCCAACCAATCCATTTGACAAGCCACCCATATCGGGCTGGGCGGCAATTGAGCCGCGGACCTGAGAAGCACCTCTTGGTCCGAGGAATCAACGACGCTGCTCATAAGAGCGCTCCACACGCTAAAGGCCCTAGAAACTTTGTGGGTTGAGCCTGTTTCACAACTCTTCTCGAGCATAAAGGCTTTGATGAGCCCGGCCAGGGGATTTCCCAATCGGTTCTTGTCGCTCTTATCAAGGTGATATATCAGCCAGGTTACAGCATATTGCCTTGGCTGTCCGTAAGCATCATCAGACGATATCAATGTAGAGACCTCCACGCCCATATCTCTCAGTTTGTCATACGCAGTCTTATTAGGCCATTGAGCAGAAGATTTCTCTTCGGCCTGGCTCATAGAGGTCTCTGCGTCGCTATTTAGGTCGTTTCCTTGAATATGATCATACTCTTCATCCAGGGAGTGTTCTTTGTCGTTCTTTTCCTTCGAATTCTCGTCCCCTTCTGTCGTCGTCTTATGCTTTTCAGCCAGGTCATCATTTGCCTGAAGTTCCTCAATCCTTCTGATATGTAATTTAGCCCCCATATCGTTTTCAACCACCAGATTCAGGTATCGCAAGCAAGCGGTCGCAATGGCAGTATGGCTTGTCTCCGGCCGATAGATATGTATGTCCCTGCTGTGTAACCTTTCAAAAAATTCTCGAACAGACAAGTGGGCAAAATCGAACGAGTTTTGGCGGGTGATAATGAGGTTTGAACAGACATCCAGGATCTCATCGCCCGAATAGGCAGTTTCGGATCCCGTTGCTGATTTTGCGCACGCGAGTACGGCGAGGGCTTCGACCGAGATGGATTCTTGTGCATACAGAAGCCATTGGAAAGTGAAGTTGGCGAGCTCGGAAGCATGCTCCCCAGACTCTTGAATCTCTTGATATATCTCCCAGTACGATCCTTCAAGTGTTTGTGGTAGAGCACCGAGACGCGCCCTGAGATCAGCAGCCACTTTGACTCTTTTCAGCGACTGGATCTGAAGGTCAACCCATCGAAACCTGTTGAAAAAAGTACGGCGAATTAGAGCAACGGACTTATTCCTGTCGGTGCAAAAGCCGGCAGACTTACATCCCCTTAGCTCCCTGCTGAAGCGTACGGGTAATTTCCTCTCGCAGACTTGATGTGAGTTTTCCGTGTAGTAGTTTGGCAGAGGTGAGTTGTGTATCACTGGGAAGATAAAAGATCATTGGTTAGCATAATCCTCAAATCGGGCATTCAAAGTCATTTTACATGAATGTTGAGATGTCCTCAGCGTTGTCATCGGCTTCAATGTAAATATTTGGCGTCCCCTTCAGCTGGAGAGCAATATCATAGTTGCTCCTGCTTGAGATGAAAACTCTGACGAGAGAGTTTGACTGTTGTAGGATGCGGCTGAGCGCATCAAGAAGTTCCTGTCTATCCTCTTTATCAACTTCGTCAAGGCCGTCTAGAACAAAAGTGACAGCAGGATACTCGTCGACAAGCTTGAGTAAGACTTCGACACACTCATCCGACGTCCAAGCCTGGTCCTCGAACCCCATAAAGCCCTGGATGGCCTCTTCGTAATGCTCCATCACAGGTGGCAATATGGGATCGCTTGGCGTAATGCTTGCCAACTGACGAACAAAACTGGCAAGAATCTTGTCGCATTGTGCTCGGTGTGGTTCGGCTGGGTTCCTGAGGCAGAAGAAATAAGCCATGTGTTCTTTGCCTTTGATCTCATCCACGACTAGAGATGCCAATTTGGTCTTTCCTGAGCCAGGAATGCCATGAAGCCAAAGCACGGATGAGCAGCTTCCCTGTCGCCAGTCGACAAAAGCCGACTTGTTCAAAAGCCATCCGCCAGAGCCTTCCAGACGGCCTTTGCTGGCAGTCTTGTGATAGATACTGTATGGTATAGTGGAAATGGCTTTGAGGATCTGCACCCGCATCTGCTGCTCAATACCATCCTGAATCTGGCCGAGACGGCGATCAATGCGATCAATGGGTTGATTCAAACCCTTCATGGCATCTTTCAACGCTTGAATGTCTGTTTGATCCCGTGCATCTTTGTCTTTGAGGTAGTTTCCTATTTCTTGGATACCAACAACGGCGCTCCCCAAGTCTTGGGCTTCTGCGAGTTCCGCAAGACGCCTAAACTTGGCCTGCGCAATTTCAACGGGTTCATATTTAGCCTTCATGTCGGTCTTGGATACGACGATGCTTTTCAGTATTCGTATTGTGGTACCCAGGCCATAGTAACGCAGAGCTCCCGCTAAGTACTCCAATATGGCGGCGTAGAGGTCCGTTATGGCTTCCGAAAGTTGACCAAATAGCTTGCCACTGTTATCATTCTCATTGGGTGAGTCCCTCTACTCATTGTCTATTCGAAAGTAAGCTGTGTATTGCACCTACTTTTGCTCTCTTCTCTCGGCAAGGTATATCACCTCGAAGAGCTGGCACCGAGCAATGAGATTGCTCACGTTTTCTAGCGAGTTGATGACGTGGCCAAAAACCTCGATATCATTGACGGTGACCTGCATGATAAGCCTTATGGCTGCCCAGGGCAGAGCCGTATGTACGGGGTCATATTGAATTACAACGTCGCCTAAAGCCTGGAAAGAAATCATCGATAAGCATAAGTGTATCTTGATATTGGAGTGACGGATCTGTTATACATACCAATAATTTCTGAACCCAAGTACTAAGCTTTTCGAGAACGTCTCTGACAATGATTGTCCTCCCTTTGATCATAACTTTCCATCTCTTCTTCATGCACTCTTCCTTCCGCCTGTTAGTAGCTGTGAGTACATTAGAGAGGAGGGATCTCTGGTCCTCTATGCCCTTTTGATCAAGTTCAAGCTGTGCTCGATCCTCCTTGCTCAGCTTATGCAATGCCTTTGCCCACCTGCTCGCAGTCTTGCTCTCGAGGGATTCTGTCTCGTCCGATGTAGATAATGAGATAGCTTCATCCACATCCAAGCTGAAATCTCCTTTTATTTCTGTTTCAATCATCTCATATATAGAGTTCTACATCAGCTGATATATAGGTGGAGAGGACAGAATCGAGATTTTTATTAGAAAAGCATTAGTATAATATATAGAGTATAGTAGCTACTAGAGCAATACTTATTAAATAATCCTAAGTAGAGATATAATTACTATAACTAGGCTATAATAGTAATACTTTCTTTTATAAAATTAAGATACTTTATATATAATTTCCTATATTCTATTAATTAAATCTATATTCTATAAGAATTATAAGCTTAAATAGTATAATAAATTTTAATAATTTTTACTATATAATTTTATTAATTTTATAAAATTATTAATAGAAATTTTTTAAGCTTTAAATAATAATTTTTTAGCTATTTTTAAATTAGAGAATTCTATTTAATAGATTAATTAATATTTTAAATTAAAATATATAGCTAAAATTCTAAAAATTTAAAATAAAATTAATTTAATTAAAATAAATAAATTAGATAATAATTTTTATATTATTAAAGTTTCTAATTAAATTAAAAATAAGAAATAAGCTATTATAATATATAATATAAAAAAAAGTAAAATTATAAGAGATTAATTTCTTAATATTTTAAGATTTTTTAATAATTATATTTAAATTAATAAATATAAGAAATTAATAGTAAATATTATTAATAATAAAATTAAAAAGTAGATTTAAAATATAATAATTAATAGAGAATATAAATATATAATAACTATTTTTAAAAATAAAAAAAAAAATATTCTAATATTTATTATATATTAAATTATAAAATAGCTTAAAATCTAAATAGCCTTAAATAATATTATTATTATAGAAATTATTTATTAAAATTATAAAATAATTTTCTAAGATATCTAATATATTAATATAAAGTTAAATATTTAATATAGAAGGTAATTTAAAGCTTATATTAAGATAATAATATATAAAATATCTAATATTAAAGAAAATATAGCTATTATTAATTTTTTAAAAGTCTATAGAATATATTTTATATTAAATTAAATAGAAGGAAAATATTATAAATTCCTTAAGTTAGAGAATAAAAAAATAAATATTCCTAAATTTAAAATTTATATAATAATTTTTCTATTAATTATCTTATAATTATATTTTAAAAGATAAATTAGTATATTTATTATATTAAGTAACTATTTTAATAAAATAGAAAAATTAAATTTAAACTTAAAATAAAAATATTATTTATATTTTAGAGATATAAATAATTATTATATTTAGCTTTTTAAAAAATATTATTATATAAAGAAAATTCTAAAAGAAAAATAAAAAGGAAAAAATTATATAAAAAAGATTACTTTAAAATATCTTAATAAACTATACTTTATAAATATAAAAGCTAAGCTAATTAAAATAGATTTTAAAATTCTAAATTTTAAAATAAATATATAAAGTAATAGAAATTAATATCTAAAAATTATAATAGTTATTATTATTAATTATAATTTAATAAATCTTAAAAAAAATTAAAAAATTTATATAATAGTAAGCTATAATATAAAAATATTTAAAGAGAATATAATATTTAATATCTATAATATAATATATTTAATTAATAAGAGAGAATTATTTAAATCTAAAAGTTTTATTATTTTTAGCTTAAATAATAAAATTTCTATAGAAATAATAAGCTTTAAAGTCTTAAAAAAGAAAATATATATAATTAAAAATATATTATATAGACTTAAAGGAAAAAATATAATAGATCTTATATTTAAAGATATAATTATAGTTAAAAGTTTTTATATTAATATTATATTAGAAATAAAGATTATTAAAAGTATAGAAGTTTAATATATAGATTATAACTATTTCTTATATTTTAGATAATTTAAAGAGAATATTATTCTAGCTAAATTATATAGAAAAGTAGAATTAATATTTTTTAAATATAAGCTAACTTATTTATATTTTTACTTTTTAATAATAAATATAATATTATATACTTAATATTATATTTATCTATTATAAGAAATATATACTATATTAATATAATATATATTAATACTTTAAAATAAATCTAATAGTCTCTTTAAATTTAAAGAAGATTTAAAAATCCTTTAATATTTTAAAATAAGTTATTTAAAAGTAGCTATATTAAGAGAGCTAGTAAATAATATAAGAAATATATAAATTTAAAATATAAAAATAATTAATTATAAGTATTATATATTAATATATATAAAATAAATTATTTTATAAAAACTATTAGAATATTACTTTCTAAGGCCCTTCTAATATATTTATTAAAATCTATAATACTATAAAAAAAATTTTAATAGTTTAAATTAATTAATTATATTTAAAAATAAATATAATAAATAGCTATATATATACTCTTTTATAAATAAAAATAAAATATCTCTTTTTAATAAAATTTATTATATTAAGAGATATATTAAATAGTAATATAATTTATTAATATATATACTTAAATAAAATAATAATAGAATAGTAATAGAGATTAAAAAGAATATTTCTTTTTAATATTAAATAAAATTAAAAAATATATTACTAAAGATCTCTCTACCCTATATATATAAAATAAATAGCTCTATTAAATAAATAAATTAAATAATTATAATTAAATTAATTAAAATACTAATAGAAGTAAATCTCTTTAAGGAACTATAGATTAAGAATATATAAGCTACTATTTATTTATTTAATATAAGCCTAATATAAATTTATAATATAAAATTATTAATTAAAGTATTAAAATAATAATTTAAAAGAAATATTTATTTATTAATAAGGAAATAGTTTAAAAATCTAAGGCTTAATTAATTTAATATTTATATATATAGCTATTATATTTATATATTATATTAAAACTATAAAATTAGAAGAAATAGAAAATTATTTAAAATATATCTTAAAGGGATTAAGGAATATTTAATTAGCTATATTATAATTAATCTCTATTATATTTAAATCTCTTAATTTAAAAAAATTCTAATTATAAGAAATATTATATTTAATAAGTAAATTTTCTATAATTTTAAGAAAGAAAGTATAATTAAATAGACTATAATTAAATTTAAAGAGCTATATAAAAAAGCTAAAGAAAATATATTAATAGAATTAATATTTCTTATAAATAGAATCCTTAATAATATTAATAATTCTTAAACTATAAATCTAGAGTATTTAATATTAAGAATAAAAGAGCTATAAAGTAAGATAAAAAAATAAAAAAATATATTAATATTAAAATAAAAAATAGAACTTTAAATATTCTATATAACTCTAAATAGAGACTAAGAAAATATATAAATCTAGAGTAAAAGAAAGATTTAATAAAATATACTATTACTAAATATAATAAGTAAAGAATTAGAGAATCTTCTAAGTAATTTAAAAGTATATTAATTAAATACTATAAAAAGAGAAAAAATAATATTTTAAATATTAGAAAGAAATAATATTTAATATAAAATAATATTTTAATAAGTAAATAAATTATTAGAGGAATTTATAAATACTATTAAAGAGAATATATAAATAGTAATATTAGAAATAATCCCTTTAAATAATATAATAATAATTATAATATAAAATAATATAAGAAATAGAAGATCTAATATTCTAAATTTAAAATTATAGCTTATTAAATATAATTAAAGACTTATAGTAAAGGATATATAAAATATATATATTATACTATTAAAGCTTAAAAAAATAATTAGCTTTAGCTTATTATCTAATTAATATAAGTTAGAAAGTAATAAATTAAAGAGCTTATAATTAATATTTATTATAATTAATATAATAGTAAATTAGAAAAAGTCTAAGTAATTTCTTTTTAATTTAAACTAACTAACTATATAAATTAAAGATTTAATAAAAGTATTAAATAATTAGAATAAGCTTATAAAATATTTATTAAAAAATTAATTTCTAATAGTTATATAAATAGAAATTAATACTTTAATTAAAAAAAGAATTTAAAAAGAGATTAATAAATTAGAAGCTAAATTAAAGCCTTTATTAATTAAATAAATATTTATATATAAATTTAATAAAAATAAAATATTAAATTACTATAAAATATATCTTATTATAAAAGGAAATTTCTAAGAAAATTTAATAATTAAAGGAATATATATTATAATACTTATAATATAGTTATTTTATATTCTAATTACTCTAGCTATTAGATTTAATTTAGAGCTATATTAATATAATATAATAAATATATTTCTAAATATAATAAGAAATAAAAATAATATATTAATTATTTATAAAATATTATAAAGCTTTAAAAATAAAAATAAACTTATAGAGCTTAAAAAAGTATTATATAGGCTAAGAGATTTACTATAGCTATAATTTAATAAATTATTATTAACTCTAAAAAAGCTAGATATAGAATAAAGCTTTAAAAAGCTTTATTTCTTCTATATAAAAAATAGAAAAATTTTTTTATATTTTTATATAAATAATATAATAATAGCTATTTATAAGTATAATATAGCCCTATATAATAATATTATAAGCTTATTAAAGTAAAAATATAAATTCTATAAGAGAGGTAATATAGAATAATTTCTAGAAATTAAAATAATAAAAAATAAAAAAAAATATAAAATATATCTTTTATATAATATCTATATTAAAAAAATAATATAATATTTTAGCTTAACTAATAGAAATTAATATTTAGTAATTTCTATTCTAATTAAGAAATATTAAAAAAATCCTTAATAAATTATAAAAAAAGAGATTAAAAGGTATTAAAAGAAAATAGAATTTATATTCTATACTATAATTATACTAAGGCTTAATATTATATTTATAATCTCTATTCTATTAAAATTCCTTATAAACTCTAGAAAAGAATATTATAAAGCTATTAATTAGCTTATTTATTATCTCTATATATAGTAATATTTTATAATTTAATATAAAAAAATAAAGAAAATATAAGTCCTAATTGCCTCTAGTAATATCTTATTTAATAATAATCTAGAAATTAAATAGTTATTATAAGGCTTTATTATAATATTCTTTAAAAATTTAATTATATAAAATACTATATATTAAAATACTATTAGTATATCTATAATAGAGGCTAAGCTATATACTTTAATTTATATAGTAAAGGAAATAATAGGCCTATAATAATTATTTAATAAATTAGAATTTAATTTATAGAAGAAATAGAATATTAACTATAATAATTAATAAATTATTTAATTTATAATAGAAAAAGATAATAGAATAATTATAAAATTATATTATATTAATATATAAAATATATAATTAAAATAAAAATATTAATATAGAAGGTTTAAATTTATCTATCTAATCTCTAATTAAATATTTATAAATAGACTTATAAAAGCCTTATTTTATTAATACTTTAAATATTTTAGATTACTATTAAATTTAATAGATTTAAAAAAGAAAAGAATATTATATAAGGAAAAGAAAATAAATAAAATATAAAATATAATACTATTAAATTAATTTAAATAGATAATTAATATTATAGTAAATTTCTAATTTTTAAGTAAAATATCTATTTATTTCTATACTACTTATACTTATATAAGGGCCTCTATAGTTTCTTATTTATCTAATCTCTCTTCTATTTTATTATATATTTTATCCTTTTTATTTAAAAGCTCTATCTATAGGTATAGTACCTATTAATAATAAATTATTATTTAATTTAAATTAATAATTAAATATAGAAATAATAAATAGAAAGCTTATATAATATTTTTATTTTTAAATAAAATAAATTATTTATTAAATTAATAATATTAAAATTAAATAATTAAAATATATAATTAATAAAAAGAAGAATTAAATAAAAGAAAAAGAAATATATTATAAAATATACTAATAGTTCCTAATTATATAAATAAAATAATACTTAGAGTAATTAATACTCTTTTAATAATATTTATAATTACTTTTATTTAAAATAGTATTTTAAATATAATTCTTATAAGAAAAATTAAATAGATTTTTAAAAGGAATTAAATAAATAGAATAGATAGGGATAGGGATAGTAATAGTAGCTAAGGTATATTTAATTAGAACTTTTTATAAAAAAAGAAATTAGGTAGCCCTAGTAAGAAAATAAAATCTAAGAAAAAAAATTAAATTAACTAAGGGAGGGATAAAATTAAAGAAATCCTTTAATTCTTTAATAGTAATAGTAATAGATAGCTTTATTATTTTTTTTATTATTATTTTTATCTTTTTTTTCTTTTTCTCTAGCTTAAATACTAGGCCTAGTATAAAATAATAATATCTAAAGAATAAGAGCTTATATTCCTTTTTAAATAATTTTATTTAAAATATATATTAAAACTTTAAATTAATAGATAAAATATTAGAATTATTAAATAAAAATATAATAAATAGGATTCTTATAATAAGAAGTATAATAATATTAATTAAAAAAAAAAGAAATTTATAAAAATAAAAATACTATTACTATTATATCTAAAATATATTTTATATTTATTTTATAAATATTATTATAATAAATTATTATATAGATATTATTTAATTAATTTATAATAGGATTATATTATTTATTTAATATTTAATTATTTTTTTAATATTTAAAGTAGCTTTTTTAATTAGCCTAATATAAAGAAAGCTTATTAAAAAAATAAATATTACTTTAGATAATTATTTATAATATTTATCTATATATAATACTAAGGAAAAATTATAATATAGCTAATTAAATTTATTAAAAGGCCTTATTAGCTAGAGAATATATTAAAAAAGTATTAATATAATATATAAAATATAATAGCTATTAAAATAATACTTATTAAGTAACCCTAAGTAGAGATATAATTACTATAATTAGGCTATAATAGTAATACTTTCTTTTATAAAATTAAAGTATTTTATATATAACTTCCTATACTCTATTAATTAAATCCGCGCTCTGCGAGAATTTTGCTATAGCTAAGCGAGGCAAAGCGGGGACATCACATAGAGGCTGAGCGTACCGACGCAACTCTGCATGATCGGCAGAACGAGCCATAAGGGTAAGCGGTCAAAGGGGAAGTGTTAGTACCATCAAGCAATCAAACCAGGCGATGAACCGACATAAAGATTTGATCCTTTGAGGAACAAAGATGCGCTGGGACAGATAATCCATCCAGGCCCCATACAGCTAGTTTCATATGTCAACCTCCGGACCCCAGTTTGTTCTATTAGAAGCTGCCCTATACTGACAGCGTTATATCACTCGATTATGGTAATATATCACCTGAAACAGATTTATTAAGTGCGTTCCGACTAAAGACTATGAAGAAGGAATGTATGGGACACTGATTCTATGTACCCCGCCGTCTGTATAATGCGAGGTAATACATGTATGCCATATAAGGCTGGGTAAAGCCTGGCCAAAAAGCTGCGCACCAAATGAGGCGTTTGACGCTATGGGCCGGCGCATGCGATTCAAAGCCGCAAGTTCTATGAACTTTAGATCCCAACGTTCTATTTAGTACGGTATGTATGCGGCGGTAGTCGCCTCAGCCGCAGGGTGTGATTACTTCTCATGCGCCCCCGGCTCGCCATGATCAAGGTACCTTATCACTAGTATTTATCACTTAGGGATTATAGCTACCTCAGTTACCACTGACGTTCATAGAGACCCACTATAAGAACCAGAGCGAAGAGCCCATTTATAATCACCTTAAAATATGCCGCAGGGTAAAACGCATATAAATACTGCACTCAGTCCTGTTCTCAGTCCTGCTCTCAAGTTGACCCAGCCAGTCCTAAATGAACTGTTAAAGCATCCCTATCTATTGTAGAATTTGAGTAAGGCTCTATGCATAACATCCTCCTGACTGGTGTCTCCGGCTACCTGGGCGGTAGCATCCTGGCACAGCTGCATGACCCCGGTAGTGGCAGCACAAAGTTGCCAGCTCATGGCACAATCTACGCACTTGTTCGCAGCGATAGCCAAGCCCAAGCTGTCCGCAACTATGGCGCTGAGCCCGCAGTGTTCGACCTGGGTGACGAAGCAGCTATTGAGAGCTTTATACTAGACCACGAAGTGTCAGTTGTGTTCTGGCTCATCGACGCGGTGAGCTTCGAGAGACAGACAATATTCATCCGAGCGCTAGCCAAATTGCGGCAGCGGACTGGCCAGGAGGTTCATTTCTTGCATGTAGGCAACAAATTCTCCCTGGAGTTTATCCTGTCGTTGAGAAAGCTGGACTAGGTGGCTACTGTCATAGGTGACACTTGTTTCCAGCAAGAAGGATCTGTTTTCTCCTAGTCATCTTAATGTCGCGCTTGCTGACTTCTATTTCCAGACGTCTGGGGCAAAGATATTTTCGGATTTAGCAGGAGCCCCCACGGACAAGCCACTACTAGATACAGATGATAGGCTGTATGAGATACAGAAGGAGCAACAAACTCGAGCTCCATACCCGGTATTTCGAAAGGTAGGACATCTAACAGCCCCAAAGCTCGAGTCTCCACAAGGAGAGATAGCACATAGGAACCCTAACTTAATCATGTATGACAGGCTGTGGAAACGAATAATACGGTGATCGCCTTAGCGGAAGAGCTCGGCGTGAAGAGCTACATCTTTGCACCATGCATTGTGTGTGAGTCTTACCTGCCCTTGGAGACATGACGGTACTACAGCCGTGTCACATGTCCGATATACTTAGCGCTCACAATCATGCAAGATGGTGAGGGACTGGGGTTCGGCAACAAGATTTCCATTCAAACCGTGGCTATTGTTAAGGCAGCCAAGGAGGCAAGACGTGTCTACCGCATTGATGATAACTCTCCGGTACGTCAGTCCCTGAGCTTCGTATTTTGAGATGCGGGACTGATGATGATCACGGGCAGACTTGGCCCGTATGCCACATCAAGGATAATACCGACCTCTACATTCGACTGCTAACCGCCATCCTCTCTGGGAGTGATAAACTTGGGCATGGACCACGGGGCTACTACCTCGCTTCGCCGGGCAGCGTAGTATGGGACGACATCTATAGCCATATGGCGGTAGCACTGGCGAAAAAAGGTGTTGTCGAAGACGAGCGAGTCGCGCAGGCGGATGACGCAGCTCTCGAAGCGATGAGTCGTGGACTGAACTGCCCTAAAAACCTTGTGCGGGTACAGTTGGCTGGCAAGTGAGTGTTATTCCCCACCACCTGAGAGACAAAGCACACGGGGCGTATTACTACCATTGCAGCGGTGAGCATGAAATAAGAGAGCCCATTTGCTTACATCATTCTTTTCATCGCTAGATGCACATTTACAGCGAAGCACGGCGCGGAAGCTTTGGGATGGGTGCCGAAGTTTGCACCAGAGCACATACTAGAGGCTGCGGAAGCCGAGGTTGAACTCATCCTGAAGCATATTTGACGAGGAGATTGCTACATCCAAACCGGCTAGTTGCATAGGATCCAAGGTATTAATCTGGAGAGGAGCAGTCGATAAATGAGACAACGGATGATGGTATCACTGCTGTGATAGACGCAGGAGAGCCACTGAGTAGAGTATCAATAGAGTTCAAGGTCTGATAAAGATGCGCTCTATGAATATAGCTAAAGATGAGTGATGAATCAGCAGACAATACAGCAAGCAGATGGAATTTAGATATGTGAGAATGCTTTGAGAATGCTTTATCATAATAATATACTCTTAATTTTCCTCTATATAAAAGAGGAAGCTCTTATAGATGGCAAGCATCTTAACGTTTTGATTTGAACAATCTTTATTAAATAGCTCGTGCGATCTGTGTGCTACTGCACGATGTTAACATGCACTGGTTTATATAGATGTTAAAATAGGTTAATCAGAAGGGTTATCAGAGTTCCCGCTTCCTTTTCTTCGCGTTTCCTGTTGTCATATCCCCACGCTCTTTGCAAATGGAAAACATATCTTCAAGCTTTTGCTGCCCCTTCTCGTGCTTTTGTACCCTGACTTTCTCACCAGCTGAGACAGGCGGCAACCCTTTGACACGTCTCTTAGCATCTTCAAGAAGCTCTAGTTCACGCTCGCGCTGGCCCTTAACAGTAGGAATAGACCATGAATTAGCAGTCGAGCTTTTATGAGCTAATTTATACTTTGATCCTGTGAGATGTGTTTCATATGTGTTCGCGTCAATTTTTGTCACATACTAGCCCATTCATATGTCGTTAACTCCGCTCCAATAAATTGTCCAGGGAATTAGTTGAATGCGTGGCTCACCTGGTGGGCTACAATAAGCCAGTGATACTCTGTACCTACAGGTGCACCACTGCCTGTCGGCGCTTTTCTCGCCCTTCTCTTCTTGGTCTTGTAGTCAATCTTCCATAGATCGGGTTCTTCTTTCACCTCATGCCATACGCCCTGATCGTAGTTCCAGGTATGAGAACCGCCGACAGCCATGCCGGAATACACTTGACCGTTGAATGACTTGAGTGCATTATATCCTATTCCACTAGTGCTGCGAAACCGATGCATACTGTTGACTAAGGAACTCTTACTACCATCCCCTTCCTCTTCAGACAAGATATCTTCATCGAACGTAGAGGGATCTATAGACTGACTATCAGCAGGACCATCGCCGCTACTGTTCAAGACCTCTTTTGCGGAAGCCTGGCTTTGTTCCTCTCCAGACACAGGCGAATCATCTTTTTTGTCGGAAGGAGAGGAAACAGCAACTTTTGGTGATGATTTGCGAGATGCCGCTAACTTCGCAGAGCGCGTGGAGGCAACCATTTTTAAAATTCAGCGATTGATTCTGAAATTAATTATAATAATTCTCATCAGGGTAATATAAATACAATCCATCGGGAGCCAAAGAATAATATTGCGAAATGCTATAATATGGTCAGCGGTACTGATATGAAGCAGTATTTTGAGTTCGATTACGTCACTGCTACAGTGAGCTGAGGTCATGCTACATGCGCAAAACAAGACACTTACCCGAGCCAATTTGCGATACCCTGCAAGGGATCATCGCCACACTTTTGACATCCCTATCCTGGCGAAATCTTGGTCAGCGTTCATATAGCCTTCTATGTAAGGACTACATCGTATAGGTATCCGATACCTTTTGACTCTAGTCAGAGGAAGGGGGACGATATCTGACTGGGAAGCGAAATGTCTCTCCGCGATCCAGATATATCACACGATCATGATATCGTGAATCAGCCACCTCTCTCTTGAAATCCGACAGCGGTGATAGAAAGACATCATAGTCATCAAAGTGTACTGGAATGGTTATATCGGGATCGATCAATTGCATTAACTTCATTCCTTGTTTAGCATCCATGGTAACCATGATGAGTGGAGCAGACGGTCCTGGGATTGTTGTGCCCCCGAGGTGTATAAGCATGAGATCCGGATTTTTGATCGCTTCAAGACGATTTGGTAGGTCTTTGAGCTCATCATAGAACACTGTGTCTCCAGATATATAGATTCGATATCCCACTTGAATCGAAACACCATAATCCTCGCAATCAGGATCAGCAGAAGCAGGTAACCATCCAAATTCCAAAAGCCAGCCGTTTGTTGGCGGTACTGCATGTAAAAGATCGTTTGCAATTGAGAGGGGCCCAGGAGGGACATGTTTACCAGGAAGTCCAGTCACTTTGATGATTCTCTGCATGGCGTGAGACTCCATTGTCACTGTATCAACGTGCAGTATGGCACTTTCAAACACATCTAGGCTAGTGACGCTTTCAAACGGTTTGGCCTTATCCGCGGGCGATGTAAGGCACTGCTTTGCATGTGGCGTTGTTATAATGGGAAACTTTCGATTAAGAGAATCTTCAACTAGCTTATCGAAATGATCTTCATGATAGTGGGAGAGTAATATGCAGTCCACGATGGGCAGTTCTTCTAGGTCAATTGCTGGATTTGTCTGGCGCGTTGCATTGATACCAGGGCCGAGATGGACGTGGTCTCCGGCATGGAGGAAGTTGGGATCTGTTAGAATGCGGAAGCCCTGCCATTCGATAACCGTGGTAGCCGTGCCAATGAAGAAAATAGCGGCGTCTTCGTCGTTGCTACTTTCGCTCGCTTTAGTCTGGATATTTCCTACCGGCAGCGCATCCCTAGTCTCCTCGAGACTATGATTTCGCAGAAGTGGGACCCTATGACCAGGACCAAGATGGAGATGTTCGGTGATGGCCATCTTGTGAAGCGGATGCTCAGTCCACAATAAACGTTTTGGCAATGTGACGAAAGTGTCGTATTTCGCCCTTCGGACACATCGCGATTGCGCAAAGAAGGGAAAAGTATTTGCTGCATTATATAATAATCAGCAGCGCCCATTCAGCTAGCTAGACGCTACATTAACCACATACAATCAGCGACGAGGTATTCTTCCACCGATTTTGACTAAAATTGATAGACTTCCTCTTTCGTCAGCACTGCGTAATACGACACGTGTGAGACGTCAACCAAGCTTCCACAGCTCTCGCATAGTAGATAGAACTGCCAATTGCGCACTTCAAGCGCCAAGTTCTTTCCTAGTCGTATTAATTTCGCCAATTAACATCGCCAATTAACATCGCCAATTAACATCGCCAATTAACATCGCCAATTAATAATAGGATTTGTTGCAGCTCCATTGAAATAATGCCCGCCTATTTTGCTGACGGAGTGGTACTGAGATTCGTCCTTCAAGAAAAGCACAGAGCAAATGGCTCTCCGCAATTCGATGACAATAAGAAAGCATCAGTAAGAGCTACACGAAGATCCAGATGCCCTAAATACTATTTGATCAAGCACGAATAGTCCAGAGAGTAACTGCATAAATGTCTTCTTCAACCACTACAAAAATGACTGCTTATACCACCGTGCCTCAGCTGATTTCACATCGCTAGACTACAAACTGAACGTTAATTACATAGGATCGGCGACGGACGGACGTCAGGTATGTAGACTTATAAAAAGACGCAAATACTTGTTTCAGAGGATGTTATGACGGAAATCAACCACTTCCATCAGTCATCCCTTTACGAGGCCTTGCAGTTTGTAAAATCATCTCAAGGAGTTTTATTTTCGGCTTCCCCAATATCATTGGATGCTTTATTCGCAGCAGTGGATGCCGTTTGAAACTGTATATGTAGGTGGCTGAAAGATCTTCAGTCTCGGCAGACCCACATTGCTTTCAACTGCTTACTTTGGGAAACTGCGAAGGTAAAGTTAGTTGCAGCCTAGCGCGCGAGATTCAAGTCCAATTGAACGGTACATAATGACATCATGATTACTCGAGTAATCTGGATGTGGCTGTTGAAATCGCGTCTTGTGGGGACAGAATCTCCACGGCCAGGAGATTTGGTAGTCGCATTAACTGTCAGACCTCCTAGCATTTCCGGTAACGATGATAAAAATAATGCGAAACGGAGCTTCCTCCGGGAGGCAAATTACAATGATCTTCAATCCCGTCCAGCAAATGACGGGAGATACACAACGGCCTTGATCATCTCAGACTAATTCGAGTCATTTGCCTGGTCGCTAGCAGGCATCAAGCAAGCATGAACTCTCTATGCGTACACTGCTCTAAGTCGCTTTCGCCATACGTATTACATGTAGCATAAGAAACGTCTCCGAGTCTCCCAAATCGGCCTATTACATACCCACACAAGATCCAGAATTCAGGCACTCACTCCACTTGAAGCGTCCGTAATCCCTCGAGGAATCTAACGTGTGATCAACGTCAACTACGGGGAACCAGCACAACGGGGATAGACCAAGCCAATGGTAAGCGGGTCTCATCTGTCATTATCAATGACATCTAGATAAAAGCGAGCTTTTGAGGCATCCGCTTTGCTTTGAATAAGCCTATCCTTGCCCTGCATATATGTATAGGTAGTATATATAAGGCTACCAACACTCAAACGTCACGACATGCCCTACCATCTCTTGACCATCCTCAATTGCAAAGCAATCCATTCACAAAGTAGTTTGCAAGATGAACAGCATAGCTACTGCCACGAAGCTCAACAATTCCCTGCGTCCGCTTTGTCGCACCATCCCTCGATGCGCGCAATCGGCAGTAAAGGCAGCTCCTATGGTTTCACGACCAATGCGACTCATCACTACGTCCAGCTTCAGATGCTCTCAAGTCTTTGAGAAACGAACCGAGAATATCCACGGCTTACCAAAAGGTACCGAAGTCGGCAATAAGCGATTCGCCGACTTCGAACTCGCCGGAAAAACATTTATCGTCACGGGTGGCGCAAGAGGGCTTGGTTTGGCATTGGCGGAGGCTTTAGTAGAGGCTGGAGGCAGAGGTGAGTTCACAGAGGCTCGACGATATCCCTTTCCTCTGCAAGCCAAAACAAATAAACTTGATACAGCAGACTAACTTTGGAACCCCGTCTCTACAGTTTACTGCCTAGACCGCGCAGAGCGCCCAGATGAAGAATGGGCGCAAGCAGAGCAGCGTGTCGTGCCGGAATGGGGAGGTTCGCTGCATTACCGCCAACAAGATGTCAGCAATATTAAACAGCTAGAGCAAGTTATCACGGAAATTGCGGACGAGAACCAGCGTCTGGACGGAGTCATCGCTGCAGCCGCAATACAGCAAGTGACTCCGGCCACGGAATACACTGAGCAAGACGTGAACAGGATGTTATCGGTCAATTACACTGCGGTGTTCATGACAGCGACAATTGCAGCCCGTATGATGTTCAAGTACAAGACTCGAGGGAGCATTTGTCTCATTGCCAGCATGTCTGGCACCGTGGCTAACAAAGGCCTCCTTTCGCCTGTTTACAATTCATCTAAAGCTGCACTAATCCAGCTGGCGCGGAATCTCGCCATGGAATGGAGCCGAGTAAAAGAAGACGGGACTGGTGGCATTCGGGTCAATTGCCTTAGTCCGGGCCATATCATGACGCCCATGGTGCGCAAAAACTTAGAGGACGAGCCATGGTTGAAGGAAATATGGGAGAGTGAAAACATGCTGGGGCGCATGGCTGAGACAAGCGAATTCAAGGGTGCAGCTTTATTCCTTCTCAGTAACGCCAGCAGCTTTATGACTGGGAATAACCTTGTTATAGATGGTGGTCACACTGCATGGTAATACTCTTTTTATGCACATGGATACTGTCAAAACTGATGCAAATTGTCGATGCTGGGTCGTAGATAGAGATGTCAAGCCGATTGCTATTATGATAAGAGCTTAGAAGCGCACTTGCTATCTAGTTGCCACAGATGAATGTCTTAAGATCAGATACAACCATAAAAGAGTCCTTTCAGCTCGAACACGTCTAAATTTATGCCTTAAGAGCCATTAGTCGTTTATGAATGCCTATATACAATGAGCGACACAAGCGAGCGAGAGAAAAATTTCTCATAAAGCACGTTCAAACCAGTAAGTGCAGAACATTGAACATCGAGATGTTCCTTCCATAGCCTAACCTTGTGGTCACTATTTCCATGTGCTTGCAAGCAAGAGAAGCAACAAGTTCGTTGTATCGCAAATCGGTTTCGTCGTTTTGGTGGCGTTTCATGGCAAAACGGATAAATGGCATCTTGCGATCGGAGCTTCTTGTCCGGTCCACTATTAGTCAGCTATACACTTATATATCGAAGAGGTATAAATCCTGTGATATACAATGCTTAGCGCATCTGTCTAATAGCATTATATATTTTTGGATCAATATCTCAAGATGTAGATAAGCTTAGAATAAGGCGTTAAGATAAATTCCTTGATGAAAGGTAGCAGACAAAGGTAGACAACTAGGCAACTATATGGACCGGTGGTATCCCGACTAAGATACCCATAAATTCGCACTAGATAGGGCGTTTCATTATATCTGAACCTAGGTACTCCGTATATTCTGTCCCAAGGACGAGCTCGTGTTCTATGACAAAACTATGCTACCCACTTCTTGAGTTTTACATTAAGGCAGGGTGTTGGATGCTTGGGACAATAAACACAGCATAGAGGCAGGTAAATCATTCTAGAAGCTTGGTTAAATGGTTTGGTTAGATGAAAAATAGACTTTCTTGGATAACTGGCCCATAAATTAGAGACAAATATATGCTAGTTATATAGTCTAGACTTTCAGAGGCTTCTTCTCTAACGCGGCTCAAAATATGCGTCTCTGAAGATTACAACACATTGTAACTCACGAGGCTGACCTTGTGTGAACGAAGGAGTGATTGAAGTAGATCATCCTATGCAGTCAGCTTATGTCCTCTTTGGTCTGGTAAAGTCCCGAGGTAGGTAATAAAGAGCTAGAGACTGTCTTCTGGCTTCTGCATAAGCATGAAGCTATTGATTGGTCTTCTCAAATACATTCAAAATGACAAGCGCAGAACATCACCAATTACCCGGTATCCATGCTTAAGAAGAGTTATTTGTGGAAATGAATACGTAGAGATAATATCTAGTACAGCACCTTCCATTCTATTTGATAAAATTTAAATATGATAGATTTAAGCTGCCTCAATATTAGTTTAACATCCAGCATTTACCACAACGATATTTAACAAAGCATAGTAGAACGCCGCTCTAGTAGAAGTGTAGTAACGGCGAGTGAGCAGATTCTTTCCGTTGGGTCGCTGAAGATGATGGAGATGAAATATATCACAGAAAGGGCGTAAGCGTTTCTTGCGGAGCTTATTTGGCATTGCTTTGCAATGGCAGGAAAGTTTATTTCATTGTATATTGCCGTCAACAGTTTATGAACCTTTTAAAATAAAAATGGCAAGTATCTAGGAGTTGTAGCATTCCATCTCTCCCATTCAGGGCCGAATTCATCCTTCAACGCCTTTTCTTCCTCTCTAGTCCTCGTCCACATACCCCAAGCAAACCCGCCCGCTGCTATACATAATTGAGTTGAGATTCCCATATAACGAATTGGCCTATACAGCCACGGAGGCAGCCAACAACTCATCACGCCATCGCATCGAAGCAGGTAGATAACATGGGAGAGTACTAAAACCCCTATACCTGTGTAGCTGGGATGCTGCATATAGGCATGGATGCCAGTGGTTACCAAGCGATCCGGCTTGGTAAGCTGGAACGTGAAATTCTTACCCAACGACCTATATGAGCAAAGTCGTAGAGGGACACCAACACATAATATAAGGGCTAGTGGGATGGCTGTTTCCTTTGACCATGTGAAGAGGTTCATATTCAGGCCATTTTCCGGCCCATAGCCAAGATATGAAGACGGTATATCGGGATATAAGCACGCCAAAACGGACGCATGCAAGGAAAGCAATCCTATAGGAGCTATTGCAATTTTGCCTATTTGATTACCGGTGATTTTTAACGAGCGCATGGAATCTTCAGCCACCGGCGTCAAATCCGTATCGGGTCTGGGGGGTGAGATGGAAACATAAGTTCCAACTGTTGCAGCTAACATGGCTGCCGCAAGTGACGCCTGAGAGAACGAGGTAGCGACAGGCATTGCCATTCGTTATACGCTGAGATTACAGAAAATTAAACTGTCAGGCTCTAAAAAATGTCCGGGCTGACTCAGAATTGTGGTAGAGAAAGACATCCGTTGCCATCTGAAAGCGTGCTCTGAACGACGAGATACCGAATAATTGCCGCAGTATGGATTTGTTTGCTGATGAGGTAAGCAATCCCGTTGCGGGGTATTAAAAGAAAACACCCAAGTCATAAAATACACCCAGTACTGTGCCATCCATCGTCTGCGGTGAAACTTTCCAGCCAAACACGCTGCCGTTCTGACACTCGTGCAATGGGTGGAAGAGTTATCCCTGAATCACTATCTACAGTATCTAATTGGTAAAGCAAGGCACACTCAGTTTTCTTTTGTCCTTTTAGCAAGGTCTCAGATGTTCCAATACCTGTCAGCATCATGACCTCAAGCTATATTGATTTCTCATACAGTTACCTACCTACATGTACTCTCGAGTCATGCGGGATACTGTTCACAGAACATTCAGGCACCGCCCTCCAATTTCTCCAGAAGCCCTGCAAATCTGAGACTTCGAAGCGCGATGTGATGTGCATTTGCGAGGCAGATAAGATATTACCCACGCATGATGGTTACCTAGACTCGATTATATGCTGTAGGAAGCTTGTCTGTTGCGTGTGACGCGAAGGCCCGTTCGCAGTTGGCCGCTGAGAGTTGCACGGGATAGCCGCCGTATTAGAGGAGGGTTATGAACAATGTCAATTGGCCAAGTCTGCTGTCTACGAGACGAAAGGGGTTTTCTAAGCTCAGTCAACTATGTCAAGACATAACATCAGACACCTGCAATGCGAACACTGCGGGCCGATGCTGCACAATTGGCTTCTGCCAACTCGATCTCTATTCTAAGTAGCGACTTGGAATTTTTGGTCTTGAGGCATTGTAAGAGGCAGAGTATGCCATGCAGCAGGTCTTGAATCATGGGAGGGGGGTTCGGAACGACGTCACATTTCACTGGCTTCAAAGAGACTTTGCTGCTTTCTGTTACTTTTGCGTCGCCTCGCCACTCTGCAATATTTGAAGATGCAGTGAAGATGCTGCTGTGTGACTTGAACCCCCTGCCTTAGTGGTTCCCCATATAAACCTAGTGGCGCTTCTCTTAGCCGCATTTCTTCATCGCCAACCCTTGCAGCGACGAGGGGACAACTTGACAATGTCTACACAGCTGCGAATGCCTCTAATTAAACAAAAGGGAACCAGGTGGTCTTGTGTCAAGAGAACCCACCTTTTATTAGTGCATCAAGCTACTACAAGGACAGCTTGTCTTTAAGAATCTGAGGCTTTGTCCGGACACGCGTCCCTTGGATATTGCCTTGCAGCGGCTCAAACAAGGCACTAGTTTCTGCGAAATGCCCATCCACTGTAGGCGAGCGTTCATGTTGATACGCATTCTACGATGACCCCACATACGTCCCTGCATGAGACTCTCTGGAAGTGCGTGCTTTCAGCAAATTCGCTTGTTCATCGTCAGTGGCGTGATCGAAGTCCACAGGACGCCATGATTAGCTGATCGGCGGGGGTAGGAGAACGGTCCAAGAGGGCAGTCAGGAATGACCGAATACATAGCCTTTTCATGGTCAAACAGCAGCGTGCTCTTCAACCCTCACGAGCAAGTTCATGTGCTTCAGTGCTCCTGACCTTTTTTTTTTTCTTATGGTTACCCCAGGACAGCACCATCTTTTAGCGGTAGCCACGGTGGATCATTCTGTGTACGTGGCAGCCTGGTTCAGTTGCTTTCTCGCAGAATTATCCTCGCAGCGGGCGGCACGTTGATCCACCATTCTAAGCTTAGCAGTTAATTTCTGCACTTGTTTGCACATCCTCTCCAGTAAAGGCCCATCATTGACCAGGACAAGGAACCGTCCTTTTCCCTTGGAAGTGTGCGCGGGTGGCATTTGGTCCTTTTCCTAGCAACCTGCAGTCAATAAGCCAGCAATAAGATGCATTGTCAGGGGTTCTGGCATGGGTGAGCCCTAGAGATGCAGGTTAGTTGTAATCTCTCATATTGAGCGACGCAAACAGGCGACTCTGAAGATGAAACTGAGGCCAATCGAATAAGTAGGTGTATGCTCCCACTGAGCCCGTAGGCAGAGGCGAAGACATCCGGGTTAACCGTATGCGACTCCATGACTCTCAACGCCCTAGCCACTGAAATATCCTCTTATCCTCTCGGGATAAGCGCTACAGTGGGGACAGGCCCCTATAGCCACATTTTGTTAGGCATCTCCATCCTTAGAACTCGAAAATGTTGGCATGGCCCATTCAATGGTGGTGATGGACAAGACCACCCGCAGGATTCTGAGGCTTATCCGACACCCGAAGATGGACTAGATCGCCGCTCAGTATGCTTCAATTGGTCGTCTCACACAAGGTAGCAACATCACCAACAGCAGTCTCGCCTCTCTTATTGCTCGCATTGCAGCAAATTTAAGGTCTTGTTACTATATCTATAAATCAAGGTGTATTCTTCAAACGAGAGACAGAAAGCACTGTTGACGGAGCTACGAAGGGTAATGACTTGTCTTCCAAGTTGATTTCATTGCTAGGAGTCACGCTCGTCAACTAATAGAGTGTGTAGTCATATCGGAGAGCTAAAACCTTTTCGCAGAGACTTCCAAGGATGTGTGGGCAGCTACAAGTTGCTGTATATGATGCCAATTGATATGCAATCCTACCATCATTCAGGGTCCTGCCAGACTCTACTGTAGAAACGTACACATATATCTAGATTTGTTTAATTATCAGCTGGAAACATTGACTACTGCATGCGCCACTAGTTTATACCAGTGATGCGGGCTGCCACGTATATACTCTACATGGCTGCCACGTATTGCTGCCCGACGTGGCTTAGGTAGTATAAGGATGGATACCTGTCTGTTACGGACAGCCACGTCAATAGTGCTTGGGCCTAACAGGTAAAAAGTGGGTTCTTCACTGAGAGAAGGCAAACAATGGTGCATTATAAAGGCGAGGACTGGGACACTCCTCTGGGTTTCCATTTTTCATTACGAATCATAATACACTCTTGTCTTCAACAGTACTATACAATCGTCTCTCTCAAAGTTGTTCTCCATCACACATTTTGCAATGGCTCTCGTATGTTGAGTTGAATTTTGGATCCGTCGCATGGCTAAGCTAATAAAACATCCTGCAGCAATCCGTCCAAGTCCGCCCCCATCCGACAGCCGATGCCCACGAGGTCGAGAGGTATGTTGTTAGGATCCAGAATGTCTTATGGTATGAGACTAATTTGACAGCTATATCGAGTCTCTCCTCAACCATCCCGTCCCCTCCACTTTCTCCAGTGTTCCCGTCTTCAGTTTCCAGTAAGCAAAATTATCCATTCCTGTTATAATGGACCTTTACCTAATCTTACAATGATAGGACTTCCGAGGAAAACGTCAATAAGATCAGGCAGAGGTTTGGCGACCAGATCATTATTGATACTGTGAACGTATAAAAAAGAATATAAAGGCGATTGAAAGGCTTGAAGTTTAGAATTACTATTTCTCAAAAGTGCGAAATGTGTTTAGAACTATGATCGAATAAATATCTTACAAAGGCAGAGTGCATCTCACATCTCAAAGACTGCTATGCTAATCTATTTTTGGAATTTTCGACAATTTTCTTTGTGTAATCTGTGGAATCAGTAGCGCCTCCTGTGCGAATATTTCGATTTTACTCTTTGTTCTGCATTCTTTAGGGCCAGAGCCAGGGAAATCCCTCCTCGAAATTCGAAACTCTGCATCCGCAGCGCAAAGAGGTCCATTCCAAGATTAAGACATCTGCGGACTATGTGCATCGCCAGTTAGCAATCATTGTCGCCCCAGAATGCAGTCTTCACAAGTCCGAATCTGGTACTACAATATCAATGTTGCCTGCCACGCATATGGTCAGAATTCCGACACATCTTTGATCCACAGCAAGAGCCGATATCATATATGTCAGGCACAACAGATCAAAAAGTCCGATAAAGACTCCACTAATCGCATTGAAACCGCTTCTCACCCTTGCAAAATCATCACAATATGATATCTCTGACTTCAGCATGCCTACCACTTGCGCTAGGCAGCGGGAAGCGTGGGTGAAAACTATATTATATGATGGATTCGCGATTGCATTCAATCATACGTAGTTTTATGCCAGAACACATAGTCATGCGAGCATAAATAAACTCGACGTAATATTACTGAGGGTCTGGAAGGTATTGTTTCACCCTCTTGGTAAGCATAAATACCAAGGATGATCTTCCATATTAGAGGTAATCTATAAGTCCACTCAGGGACAGGTTGCCACAGCACTGGGTTTCTGTTATATATTGAAAGGCCAGTGCTGAAATGATGATCATGTCCAATATGATGGAAGGTAAACCGGAATACCAAATGAGATCATGAATGTTAGCGGAATAACCAGACAGGTAACTTTCACTAAACGGTTGCGTCCAGTTATCTAAAAAGGAATTAGCATCAATATGAATTTGCAAAGGCCACAGAATTGCCTAGTCCCAGGTAGTGGTCGGTTTAATCATGCCAACGTGGATTATGGGCTCATTGAAGTTTCCGCTGAAGTTGGTTCGTGGGGATTGGTTCATGATCTTGTGCCATTGAAGCCGCGATGCTGGCGAAGATGAACCCAAAAAGTCCATGACTGAACTTTCGCTGTCGAGCTGCACTTCGACCTCCTTATAATTTGCTATTGGACGCGTAGCATGCACAGCAATCGGATCCCAGAGTAGTTGCAGCCCGTTTTCATCACACGCTTCGCCTACTTGGTTGCCTCCAACAGATCTTGTTGCAGTGAAAGCTCCATCGACGTCAAACCGTCGGTCTGGGCTAACGACTGAGGAGCTTTAGGCCAAATGCAGACCCACGTTGTGAAGAAGAGAACCCAGAGTGTGCACTTTGAGATCAACAATGTTCAGTAGTGCCCTATCGGCATGGAATATCCGCGTACAGATGAGCCATGATCTCATAACGTGGTTGTAGATAAAGTCTTGGGTGTAGGCGCAAGCGAAAATTTGCACATCACAGACTAGGGATGTATCAATGACAGTGATGCCTGCGGCATTTATATATGTATAGTATTGTAGGGTGAGTTTGTGGAGCAGATACAGCACTACTCTCTGTAGACCGCGCAAGGCCAGAAAAGTAACTGTGAGGTATGCGACCTTTAAACCGTCTATCTTCCCAATGTATCAAGCAGTTTCAATAAACCACTTAATAATGTGTCTCCTGCTTGAGAAATATAGCCTGTTTCTTTCGCCGAAGGGTTGAGAAATAGCGATGACGATATCTACCTAATATATATGCCACATTACACAAATGATGCAATTACCATCAGACTTCCTGATAGCAGGTATGAGAAGTTACCAACGGATATGGAACTATTACAGCTACCAGTAGTAGGCACATCTTTCATCTAGATCTGGAATTAAGTACCTGGTCGTCTTTGGGAACTTCTGAGACATGAGACAGAGCACCGAAAAAGTTGGGTTCGGAGAAGGAGGCGTCGACTTTCTTACTAACGAGACTAAACGCAATGCCAATTCTACGACAAAGGGGAAAAATTAACCAATGCACAAAACATGCCTCATCTCAATTTCTCTTATCAGTAGATAAGATCCGCCACTATGATTGGAAACATCAAAACACCGTTCCGCCCGCAATCACCTGTATGAAAGTAGTCTATACGGCTTCCAGAATTACCATATGGCTATTACAGACGAGTTCAATTTAACCACTCAAATATTTCCTTCAGATCAAAACTCGAATCCTGGGCGAGCAGGCGCGTTTCTTCTAACTGCGTCACGACCCCAAAACTTCATGCGACATAGGAGCCGACAGCCTTGAGCCTTGGAATGAAAATATACGTGAATATGGTTATCGCTTATAAGTCTAACCAGCTATAATAGAACGGTGAACCATCCTATCAGCTCTTGTAATAGGATTAGCCATCGCACCATGTCCGTGCTCTAAGAAATAGCGGCGAAATCTAGTTTCTGATCGTGGCATGATATCAGCTATAGAAGGAGTTATGAGATACGAATACGAATAGATTGAGAATTACGAAAAAGAAATATTGCGGGAAATAATCTGTCGGTATGCTGCCGGAATAAGCTCCCAGCAGGGTGACAATGCTTAGCGGAAGGGCAGGCAGAGCGCTCTAATTAGGAGGAACTCGCTTGATGGGCGCCGATTCTGTTTCACATGATACATGATCTTCAGAAGGCACAAACTCTTGAACGCATAAGAATATATTAGTGGGTAATGGTGTAAAGTCGGTGTCTTAGAGCTGATGATTATATATACAAAAATCTGGATCGAATCAACCGGCATTACTGTGCCCCTGTGGCTACTGTGACAACAACAATGAAGACCGAGGATCACTAAAACACAATGGATGGTTCACTCCTTCATGTTTACTATAGGACGAAGGGGGTTAAACTCTGAAAATCTTGCGTATTCTGCGAATGATGGATACCCCCGACGGTTTTCATTTTCATTTTTAAGACCTGAAGCGGTGTTGGGTTAAACTTCAGGAGCCGTAAAAGTCCAGAGATATGAGCTTTTACAAATGGGCTGAACAGCCTTATCGTAAGGTACAATGGAGGAAAATATGGCTATTCGTATAGCAATGGATTTCCAATCTAAACGCGACACCGTACTATGATACTGCATTAGCCCCCATGCCGGGTAACTACAACGCAATGAGAATGATTCTAGCTGTTGCACTGATCAGCTAGTCAAACGTGGCTTGTAATATTTCTCAGATAAGCAGGGACAGGTTTTGAGTTCCAGCAGCAGAGCCTCGACTCCCCGTATCAAGATTACCTTTAGCACTAAAGACGACATTCTGGTTTCCTCAACAAGTTGAGTACATATGTAGCGGAGCTTACTAACCGCAAATGCGACCGAGGCGGATTGAGAGATTGCATGTAGATGCAAGGGATTGACGGGATGAAGGCTTTCTTGAAGAACGCTAAAGAAAAGCGAAGGGAGAAAATAGTCCGGGGTGGAGGATTGCGAGCGAAAGGCAATGTACGCTCCGTGCTCCGTACGAAGTATCTCCTTGAGGTCCTTAAGGCACCTCCGAAGTAGACCCGAAAAGATACATCTTTAAGGATAAAAGTACCTCGAATAGCCTACCCTATAGTATATAGACTTATAGAGAAAGAATATCCTACTATTAAATACTAAAGAAATAAAAGTAAAAGTAGTAATACTACTATTATTGCTATTATATTCTTTATTAGGCTTATTTTTACTCTAGGTTATAATAATATTAGTATATCATATAATAGTTTTTCCTTCTTATAGGAAATTTATATAGCAAGTACTGCAAGTACCCTGCTTACATAACGTTCGCTAATTGGCCCATCGATCGGGTTTACTTCGGAGGTGCCTTAAGGACCTCAAGGGGATAGGAGCACAAAATACATGTACCGGGGCTGTTGCAAGGATCTTACCCCATGAAGACTTGCAGTTTGACCAAGTCCAGGGGTAGGGGGTATTCGTTGTCATGGGCTTGCCGCTACCCCTTCTCACTTCGCTTCCAGTTGCCACGCAAAGCCACTTGTACGGCTGCTATCAAGTAGTAGCCCGAGAAGTTGCTTTTGCTGACACGTATTTGTAGCTCCGCCTATGGAGCAACCTACAACCGGAGTGGTGGGACTCATACCCGGCGTCAAAGGTAGGTGGTACATCAATTTTTTCTCGCCAAACAAGTCAGAAAGTTGGAAACCTTTAGCGTCTGTTCTTAAAGTCAAGACTTAGCATAAAACGCAGCGAGCCAATCCTAACGGAAGGTTTAGCCGCACAGGTGTGAGCAAATCGGACTGTTGAAAAATTGTCAGTGAAATAAAGTCAGCTCTAAGGAGCAAGCGTAGAGTTAGGAACAGGGTAACAGCAGCGCTCGGGATTTTAAAGCTTGTGACAACCAACCCTAGCTATGTATGAAAGTCAGCAGAGCATAAGCCACCAATAAACACGATCAGCCGCGCGCAGGGGTCTAGGCACGGCACTGAGGTTTAAGACATACATACCCGGAGACAACCAGCGGTACCCAATCGGAAGATTTCCAATGCCAGCACTAGTGGGCGCTTTGGCCCAGCATCACTATCTGGGGGCTTTAGAACCACATGGACTTCCTCTAGAAGCACTCTACATATATCTACAGGACTTCAAGCCCGTTGACATTCAACTGTTCAGACAGCGTAGGAAATGAGGGTCTTGTTAGCTACATGTGATAGGTATTGACGCCGCATTGGATCCTGAAAGATGAAAGAACGGATACTCCGTGGAAGGAAAAAGAAAAAGGGAACATCTTAATACAAGAAGAAAAGACAAAAGAGTGCTCCAATGTGGTAAGTAGAAGTCTATTCATAATCCCTCTGTTTCTGACAATGCATAGACGCCCATATTTTCTACCCACATAATGTTTCTCACCATGAAGTATTGCTCAAACTTGGGTTAAGAAACCAATAAGCAACTAGCGGTATTTATCAATCCATACTAGTGAAAGCAATAGCTACCTGAATTATTGACGATGATGGCGCGTTGAGACGCCTTGCAACGACAGACGAAGGATCCATTACTTATACGATGGGCAGTTGAGTGCATCCTTATGCTGTTTAGTAAGCTGCTCTGGTGGTGTGAAGATTATAGTAATTCAACTAGGATAAAGGGAGGTGAAATAGTCCTTGTTCTTGACACTTATTAGGGATTTCCGGAGATTAGTTAATCTTAGATGAATACGAAAATATCTCGGCTGTCATAATTTTGCACTAATTCAATCCACGCTGACAACCTCTACCGGTTCGGCCCAAAGCTCAAATATCAGATGCAGCATAGCCGTAACGGTTCACCTGCTATGTTTAACAATCTTAAATCCCAAGGATCAGAAGGGTTTGTCATCCTGTTGACATGAATTGTTCTTACATATTTTATTTCGCAATGTATTACCATGTATAAGCTCTATGTCTAAGGTGATCTATATAGATGTCAATAAAATCCTTTAAATGTCATTTTTCTGCCAGTTTGGCAATGGACCTCTTTTCTTCCAGGCCCTTTGAAATCAAGCATCAGCTGTACTCTCCCATGCAACCAAGCTCCAAAATCCCATTACTTCCTCAATTATTCTGAGAAGGCCCAAACAAGTCCGTCAAGCGATATCGTGGAGAAGAGGTATGGAAGTGTGTTATACCCTTCGCGTAGACCTCGAAGTTGGCACGATATTCGGGCTCATCGGCGAGAACGGTCAGCACGCGCTCTCGAACCCTTATCCCCTCATCGGCCAGGGTGCTCAACGCCGCTAGAACAGTGACTTGGTCTCTTTGGGCGCGCATATCAATGTAATTACCAGTTTCCCCAGCTAAGAGCTCTTTGTAGAAGGAAATCACGTCGTTGACAATATTGGTGAAGACAATGACATCAGGGATGACCTGAACGTATTTCTCAAAGCCACCAGTGGGAAGATTCGGGTCTGAGGCTCGTGCCAACGCCAGCAAGGCGTACATGGGGGAAAGCCCCGTCTTGAAACGTAGCCAGTCAGGGAAATCAAGAGCCTCCGGCTGCACGTCGGCATCCTTTGTCAGCGACTCAATACCAATGCCGTTGATGAAATCATAGCAAGCTATGACGATCATGTTGGCCACAAGGGGGTCGAAGTGTTTCCACAGACGCGGCGTCAGCTCGCGGGCGTACCAGTCGAGCACCGGGTCACCACACGGTTGACCGGTGGCTACGTTGAGCTGCAGCTTCCGCAGCACCTCAGGCTTGTGCTCGAGTATGTCTTCCGCATGGAAGAAGAAGATGGTGAGCTGAGCAACCAGGACCTGGTACTCGAACGGATGTGATGCTGTGAAGTCGGCAGCTACGTAGCATGCCATGGTGAACTGGTCCTTGGAGTTGATCAAATCCAGATGGTCCCGGAGACTTGACGATTCCAGCTCCGCCATCACAGCCGCGCGGAGTTTCCCAATGGGTGTCAAGCTGAGGGCATCGGCATCTATGTTACGACCACCAGTGACTGCCTTGACGAAGCGCGAGAGAGTCTCCCGAATAGTGGCAGCCGATGTCTAACCCTCCCGTTAGTCAAATGTGCCAGCTCGTAATTATGTGGATCGAAACTTACTTCAGGAATTACCATCATCTTGATTGGTTGTATGAAAGGTGAAGATGTAACTAAATAACGGTCTTCTATGAGGATGCTTAATTTCAGAAGTTGGTCCTTGAACCTATGTTTAACGACTTGCTTGAAGCTTGTATTGCAGAATCACAGGAAGAATCTTGTTCATCTCAGTAGGCCAAAAACAAGGCCTTTTATAAAACTTAGGTCGAAGCAATAAGGGGCGCGATCTTCGGCCCTGAGGGGATTCGATATGCCACTCCGTATTTTCCCTGGATCTACCCCATAAATTTCTTGCGGCTAAATAGCCTACAAAACACTTTACCGACAAGTGAAAGAGCTATCTGTCCTTGGAAGTCCCGAGGCAAGATAGTTCCCCTTCATTCTGGCGCCCAGAGGTCTGGAGCTTTACAAGGGCTACGCTTGCCGAGGACGTCCGGGAAGGGGGGAGCAGAAATTGACGATAGACTATACCTTCTAGCTTCTATTCCTACGTCTAGAGTGATGATAGAACGCGGTCTGCCTTCAATCGAGTGGATGTGAAACCACTGGCCCATGCTGCACCTCTCAAAATCGACAAGATCACCCGGTTACCTGGTCTGGCTCCGAGATCTTGGCAGCAGCAGGGTTACTTCCCAGCTACCCGTCCTCTGTATACTTTTAAAGTGTCATATGGTGCCACTTGACTTGCTTCGATCCACAAAGTCCCGGAATCTGGGATTTCAACTATGGAGCATGCAAACTCGCATTTACAGCGAACCTTTGGTATATAAGTTGCTGTTGGTCGGACCTGCAGAGAGGCACCTGCACCACTACTCCTGTCTTAATCGTGAAGCAGGACACGGCTTGTATCACACTATGCTATTGGCTAACCCTCAACGTGGCTTAGAGTGGTCCCCTTAGTGAAGTTTACGGATTTTGCTCAGGGGATACGCGCGTTCCGTAATATGAGGAATGAGACATCACATCTGCCATTCATATCCTTGCTTCAAGCCCCTTGACAGGCAGCTTAGCGATGGGAGAAGGCGGCGTTATACCGGTATGACAAGAGCTGGACAGTGGTCTAATATGGGTTGAAAAGCTGATTTGCAATACAATACTTGTTTGTTTTTCTTCCATTTGACATCCTTGTGACGGACCCCAGTCGACACGGGACCTTTCATCCGCTCCTAGTGTGCAATGGTCCCGCTAGACACAAACGCCTTCCGTCCGTGATTTCCTTCTCCATAACGGACTCGCAGGGAAGCTCGAGAACTCGGCCGCGAGATAGTAATCGTGCTGCGGACCAAGTACGTTTACATAGAGTTAGCGTGAGGGTGCCCTTAAAATTTAAGCCCCCTTAGTGGCGCCGATCTAATTCACTTGTTATCCTGGAAGGGGAGAGTGTCCTAATGGCACACGCCTAAATGATAGAGCATTTCTGACATTGCAAATGACAAGACACCATGTCACATACCCTGAACAGTTAGTACAGAATTGCTTTCTGTGTTCGCTCGTTTTCTTCGCTTCTTCCATTCTCTGCCTAGCCTGCCGGCAGAGTTGAACACTAGTACATGTGCCTATTCCCAAGTCGGCCCCTTGACAACTGGCGGCGCTAGCTGCGGCATCTTTGGGTCCTTCCGACACATCCTCCGCATACTTAGTCCGAGTATATGAGTATCTGAGTAATGTATGTGGTCGGCGTCCCACACACAGCTAGGAATCTGATCGTAAACTGGCCCCTTATCTATTATGTAAGTGAGAAATAGTAATACTATTTTGTATCTTGAGTGAATTTCTGCAGGGGGCTGGAAACCCCTGAATGCCGCCCCACTGACTCGCTTGCATGCATCAGGACCCTGTTTGCTCCGTAGATGCGGTCGAATATTTTTGTTGACGACACTCCGATGACCTAGTCTGGGCCCAGTTGAGACAAAAAAAAGCTTGGCGCTTCTTTGACCATCCTGTACCCCGTGCTGCCGACCACTCCAGGTACGCGGGAGGCGGCTCTGGCGTTGGAGGGGAGAACCCACGACGGAACGCCATCTCCTCTTTATGCCGTTAAAAGGGTCAAAGCACAGTCACCAGCTATAGTCCGATACGACCTACCCCATACGCTGTCAATCTGACAAGTAGATAGCCGTTGCTAAAAGGCTATCAACGTGTCACTTCCTTAGCTGCGGGCAGTTTTCATTTCCACGCTAGGTGTGTCCTTAGGTTGAATGACTAGGGATCTCGCCTCGGCTTACTCCCCGATTTGCCTGCACTGCTGAGTCCACCAGGTTACCGGCCCCGATTGCCTCCCAATAGTAGGGGATGGAGGTACGCCAGCATGCAAGTATAGCACCTCCGTGGCTGTGTCGAAGAATCCATCCGTCCGATGGATGCTATCTCAGTCCTCCGGGAGCATTCCGGCCGAATCGGCTCATTACAAGTGCGCCTGGCCCCGTACCGGTCTACATGGAGCTTGGAAAGAAACTACCCTGGGCTATGGAGAGCCCAAGGGCGATATGCACGTTGCATTCGCCTCGGTGCTAAGAACTGATCCACCCATGTGCGGCCACTAAGTCTTGGAAAAGCGACCGTCGCACCTATCGCATCATCCATGTTGGGGACGCGCGGTACTTTATACATGGGCTATCTCGCCAATTCTCGAAGGATTTTAATCTCATCCAGAATTCTTTTGTCAGTGGCAAGCTCACTTACCGGACCTAGATGAGCCGACAGGAGAGCGTTCGGCGTTAGCAGCTCTCTTCCCGTTCCCAGCCGATTCGCCGACGACTCAAGACGACTCCTCCATCAGGACGAACATGCAGAGAATTATCCAAGCGTAGGACTTGGTACAGCGCTGTGGCTTTGAGAGACTCCGACATTATTTTTATGCCTCCCAGGCTCTGCTCATAATGCCGCCATGTGCAATTGTCCCACATCGAATGGAGCTATCATGTGAATGCACGACAATAGGATATATCCTGCCGTGCCCACAGGTCGTATAGCAAGTTTTGTATCGTACTCCACAAAGGGGGGTTAGGCGTACGTAGGGAAGCATGCATTCACAAGATTGATATTTCATGTGATACAGGGTAGTTAGGGTCATAATATTCATTGTCAGTTGGCTGAGACAGCTGTTCACATACCGCTTTCAATATCATTTGATCTAATGGGAACCTTGTTCGCCCTTGCCTCATTAGTATCAAGTGAAATTCATATCATGAATACGTCTTTCCAGCTTACTTGGAGACTTAGATGCTGAGGAAACTTTGTTTTTCTAACATATGATCATAGGTAATATTTGTTTAATTTTGGTGTAATCATATACACAGTGCTCCATTTCCCGCTAAGAATGATGAAATTACGAAAGTGTTTCAAGTGCAATTATTTTAGCACGTATTGCCACTAAAAGGAGGAGCTGAGGAGCTTTCCCGAAGATGAAAAGCATCAGAGTGACAAATGGCACCCACTTATGGCTGAGATATCAAGGTGCAAGGATGCTTGCAACTAAATAAAGCAACAGGAGGTAGAAAATACGAGCGCGACTATTATTTCAAAATTATATCATGTGTTCGAAATCAATCTCGCAGCCGATAACAATCAAACCAGCAAAAGCTGCCTTGAACCAACCTTCATCACCCTGACGTGTGACATCATTCTCAACTTAACTATATTGGGGGTCAGACACTCGATTCACGATACACGTATGAAATAGAATCTTCTCAAAAGCTTATTCTACTCGAGATGTGAAATGATACAAGGAAGAATATATCAATTAAGAGCAGTATGTAGCCTGATAACAACTATAAAGGAACGAACAGGACAGAAGATGGGTAGCAGTGACGCATATAATCTATATCGGTCTCCGTAATTTTTGTATTAAGTGTAGTGTCGAACAGTCAGAACACTAGGCTGAAATAGAAACATGATAATGGTTGTCAGTTACGCCTCGATCTGAGATACTGTCTTGTTCGACCTGGCGGGTGACATGGATAATGTGGCGACTTGAGGCGTCGTCGTCGTTGCTGTCTTTGTCTTGAAAATGGGAATCGGGCTCGTCATTCATCGTGTGGCCGGCATTGGACAACTTGATATGGGTGCGCCGGCCAGCGGTGCCGATGGTCATCAAATTGACGTCGCGGGAGGGGTCAGGAGTTCGATCGCTCGTGCCATACGAGGGCGCGATCATACGCAGGAGAGGGCGCAACATGGGCATGGAGCCAGCAATGATTCCCAGGTCGCACTCGAGCACGGTCAACATGACGATTTTGCCAATTGTATCTTTGGGTGGTGACTGTTAGCACTGGCATCACCCCTATCTGCATCTGCTGCCTCTCCTATGCAGGTTTCAGGGGGGTATCAACGTACAAAATCTGTCCACCGCCGCAGTATAGGCCCATGTGTAGCTTATACGAATGATGGTAGCCACCGAGGCAAGGACACCCAGCGACAGAATGCCTATGGTAATGGTCTTGAGCTTCTTGGGCATCTGGACGTGGCGGAGCAGGAAGATGGGCACCAGGGAGGTGGCGATGTCGGTAAAGATGTTGGCTGCCGACACAAAGTACGACACGTTGAGAATGACGGCTTGACCGGAGGTGCAGTCTCCTGGCTCACCCCAAGCCGCCGCAACGGGCTTGCACTGAAAGATGGCCACAGGCCATGAGATTTGCCAGACGATCCAGCCCAGAGTGAAGAGAGCCCACAGGATGCGGGTGTAGATGGGGTTCAGCTTCTTGGCCAGCCGTAGCAGGGTCCAGATGATGCTCGACTTGATGAGGGCGCCGTCCAAGACATACAGGAACTGCCAGATTATCGTCCACAGCCCCATGTGGAACTGCATACCGACCGTGATAACGTCATCGTGTGACCCGATGCCACTGAATGAGAGGACGATGACGGCGGCATTGTGTCCGAGATTGATGAGCTAAAGAAGAGAGACAAAAGAATTAGGTCAGTCATTGTGAGCAATACAGAGTATGAGTTTTATTTGGCAGATGCCAGAGCAGCGATCAGCTGCACTGTTGCAGCACCCACCCATCCGGCAAGCATAAGCCAATCTTCGACGGAGAAGAGGCGTAGCGAGATGCGGACGTAGAACCGCAGGCCCACTACTATGCTAGATAAAAAGGTGAAGATGATGGTCACAAGCATGAGTGAGAGCGCCAGGCCCTCCGGCTGAATGGGCTCGTAGACCGTCGTCGTTAGGTTTTTCGCCATCGTTGCGGCGGTATTCTGTCAACTTGTGCTCGGCCCTTGATACAAACTCGTCTTGCAAGTAGACTGTGAGAGAGGATGAACCATTGTGAAAGGAGCAGAAAGCCTTTCTCTATCCCTTTAAGTGCGCGAAGGTGACAGTCTCTGCAGGACGCATACAGGGATTCCAAGCCGCGATGCTAAAATTGAGCTTGAGGTCCTCGGCCCAAAATCGTTAGAAGCACAAGTACCGCCGATCGCTGCCTTTATAAACGGACACAAGTTAAGCATGATATCCCGGTCTGGTACCGCGTATTTCTCGTCTACGTTTGTAATAAACGGTAATGCAGCTTGGTAGACGGCTCCTACGCTCTGTCGGCCACTGGGCCGCGAGAAATAGTGGGCCTTGAAACCTCAAGTGCAACATTTGCGCACTCGAAAAGGGATATGAAATTCCATCTAAGGGGGTTTACCCCGTGGGAATCGAACCCAGCACATGCAGTCGTTCCGGAATCTGTGTCCCTGGGCTAGAAGGCAATTTAAACTTCGCGGTCCATACTGCAGGCATCACGACCAACAGCTAGTATTTCCACTCACACCGCTGTTTCTGTGAGGCTCGTTTATTAAGAACTTGTCGCAATGTGGATGTGACTAGTCAAGCACCCCGATAGACAGTTGCATGAAGGGTTGTGAAGCTAAGTGATCCCCGCATACAGAGTGGTACTAGCATCCCTTTTTTTTTTCTCGATAACAGCCTACGGAGTACTTATAAGGGGTAAAAGCAAGAGAGTCGCCCGTTTATAAAAGATGGTCAGGTCTCCGGTTACATTCCTCCACTTGACTTAGGCAAAAGGGAAAATATTTAAAAAATAAAAGATATTACAAAAGTACACAAACGACACAACTCCAAGAAAAGGAAAATAACGGAAAAGATGTCTGAAACAGCGGCCGAGCAGCTCCCAGCCCTTCCCAAAGACATCACGGCTGAGTGGTTGAGCTCCAAGCTCGGACACAAGGTCAAGTCAATTGAGAACACGGGGAACATCTGGGGCACGGCCAGCAAGCTGTTCTACACCATCACATACGAGAATGAGAGCAGCGAGGAAAGGCCGGAACACATCTGCATCAAGGGCGTCTTCGACCCCAAGATGATTGAGGCGCAGCCGTGGACGGTCAGTTTGGCCCAGCGTGAGGCCGAGTTCTTCACAAAGGTGGCGCCCAGCGTGAAGAACATGATTTTCCCCAAGGGCTGGTGGAGCGGCACGAGCGACAAGCAGGGCATCGCCATCATGAACGACCTCAACAAGGAGGGCTGCACTTTTCCCCCAGAAGTGGCCGCGTACTCGGTCGACAAGGTCAAGAACGGCGTCGAGCAGTTAGCTGGTCTGCATGCCCAGTACTGGGGGCAGAGCCAGGAAGACCATCCATGTAAGTTGAGCCGCGTCTCCATTTTTTTTGGTTCTTTTTTTTTTTTTTATATCCCTTTTTCTCTTCGTTTATTAGCCCTTGCAACTGACTGACTTGGCGACAGGGATCTGGAACAACTACGACCCGGCCATGAAATTCATGTGCACACCCTGGGATGAGGTAGTGCGAACCCCTGGTCGACCCAAGTTGCCCGAGTACCTGATGGACGGCAAGCGATGCAATGAGGCTCTAGACCGATACTATGCGGAGCGAAACCCACGCTTCCGTACCCTGCTTCACGGCGACACACATATCGGCAACATTTACTTCACAGCCGACGGGCGCATCGGCTTCTTGGACTGGTCAGCCTTCCATTTCGGGTCCTGCTTCCACGATGTTGTCTATCATATGACGGCCATGCTGAGCGTCGAAGACCGTCGCGCCCACGAGATGGAGATTTTGGATCACTATCTCGAGACGCTGCACCGGCTGGGCGGACCCAAGTTCGACCGCCACAACGATCCCGAGGTCATGATCGAGTACCGACGCTCCTTCATGACCAATGTCATCTGGCTCATCTGCCCCGACGGCCTGCAGAGCAAAGAGCGCGTTGCTGCCTTGTGCGAGCGCACCGTTGCTACCTACGATGACCACAAAGTTATTGATGTCATTCTTGACCAGCCTAAGCCGGCTGCCTGAGAATCCGAGACCAAAGAGTCGAGATCCAGCTCTGACAGTGCATAGTTATTACGCACTTATTACGCTCTCTGTATCAATTGAGGTACATGATTTGCGTTGTCTTTTGGTGGTGGAAATGGTTGCGCTATCAAACGATCAATTAGCAAAAATGCATTGATGAAAGTATGAATAGCATTAAATGCAATATAGTTTGCTTAATATTAATAGGGGCTGGCGGCGAAAGGCAATAGAAATTGAAGTTACGGCCCTTGATATGTGATGGACCGACCTGTGCAGATATGTCTGAGACACTTGGTAAATGCGTCCATCTATTATATTTAGTATAGCGGGATGTTTTAGCTGCCTATATTGTATTCTACAGTGATTGGCCGTTATACGGTACTTCATTATCGAATCCTAGCCTTGAAGACAATCATGCTAAAGCTACATACTTTGGTTTTCGGTTGACTCTAAGTGAGAGCAGCCGCATACATGATGTATTAAATTTATTTCTGGAATAATTCTGAGATACACTGGGCTTACTTAAGTAATTGCAATATCAATGCTTTACATCCTCCTTTTCGTCTGATTTATGGGTGGCATAAATATATAAAGCAAAGGAGAAACTTTTCTCTGACTTTGATCCCGAACATGCAACAATCATAGAAAGACGACTCTAGTTGTTAGTTTAAGATTTTGCAAAGCAGTAACCACTGACGCAGTCAATGCATGATCAGCAGTGGCTTCGGAAAAGTAATGGTGCAGTCAAACGTAAAGCGTCCGCTTATCTTCGTGGAATTACGCTCCAAAATGCGATTATGTCTACTTTATATAGAGATGCATCGGATCTCCACCATTCAAGCTACGTGTTATGTTTTGAGCACCGCTCAGGCTGACATAAGAGCTGTGTGTCGAAGCTTTTCTCGCTATTCATATCGGCTTAGGTAAGATCCAATGTCTTTGACCGTCATGTGTTAGGATTCGGTATACCTATGAAGCCCTATAAGCTGGTGCTTTTTGCTGTCCAAGGCAAAGCGTTTACTATCAGGAGAGCCTAAATGGGTCTTAGGAAGAAGTAATAGATATGCTACTATTTATTCTTACATATCGCCCATGGCACACTTGAACGTGCGTGATGAACTGGCTTATCGGCTTGGGGCCTGTTGAAATATATATCTCAATAGTCTTCTAGGAAATGGACTTTTTTGACAGGGCCAATACGCATTCTGTAAGAGAATAGTCTTTTATAAATGATTATATACATCCTTGTATGGATCTTGTTCCACTCATGCATCTGATTCCATGAGACTCTACATTACGATATCTATATTGGGTTCTTCTCACATGTGAAAATCTCAGCTCCATGTTATCTTGACGATCTGCATACTCACTGATGTGATGAATACAACCGTTCGTGTACCGGTTTGCAGATACAAGTCTCATCTGAGCTGGAATTGTGGCGCTAGGATGGTGACATCTAGAGCACTCTTTAGCCCAGCAGCCGCGTTTCTAGAAAGGCGTTTCATTTCATGCGCCTTGCTCATTTCTGGCTTCATGGGATCAGGGCTTCTTCTCTCCCGTGTATAGCGGACTGCACAATTGAAACCAACCTACGGAGCTGTTTCCCTCACTTTTTCGGCTGATCCGTTCGTGGAGGCGAACTGGAATCTTCATGCGTTTTCATCATCTTGTCTCTTTTCGGCAAATCGTTCCACTGCCTGGAAGTCGTTCCTTTCCAACCAGTCGATAATGAGGTCCTCAAGTGGATCACTCTTGGTGTCTGTCACCATCTATTTGCCCTAATTCAGCGCCTGATAGTCATACAAGCGTTTGACATGCTCAATGGGCTAGAGCGCAACGATATAGAGGATTGACTAGATCTCATTTTGCTGGTAGGAGGTCCGATGATGACTTTGGAGGCATGTGTATCTGCCTCTTCATGACTGGATCGCTCGGTGTCCAGCCTAAAGGCGTATAGGGACACATTACAGTCGGTTTTCACAGTGAAAACCTATTGCATGCGAAGTCATCATCGTCAGATATTTCAATACTGCGTATTTGGTTGTTGCCGAATTTTTTGTGTTCGACGTATACAGAGAATTATTGAAAGAATTGATGAAGAGAATTAGCCCAGTGTGTCGATATTCACCTCCGGAGATAGGCGGTTGGGAATGGTAACGCGGGTCAGTTGAGCCAAAGATATGTTCGGTGAATTGAAGGCGTCATTAATCTTGTTTATCTAGCAAAATGCTTGTGTTAGGATGTAAAGTCAATGGAGCACAGAATCAAGAGTAGAGTTCTTGGCAGCGATATCGCTCTCTTCGAAACCAGTAATGAGCGAAACACAAAAAGCCAAGTGGTGTATTGGCGTAACAAAATTCGGTAATGGTTATTTCAATTTGTACCAAAGTTATCAGATATCGGAGCAATATCGAAAAAGGCATCTTATTCGATGCCTGCTAAGGTGAGCAGAGGTTATATGGGCTGCTTTGCGTTCACCGAGCCATTTCTCGTGTTGATTGTCAAATGGAGAGTCACTGGCTCCCAAAGATATGAGGCTGATCATAAGCTACGTTGGTAACAATAAGACCTGATATGTCATTCTTTCTGGTCGTAGCGCTTCGCTTCGATCGTGGGTCCGACGCCACGGAACTGAGCGCGCAGCGATTCTAGATTTCAATATGAAGTGTGGTGTCAATGGCATTGAGCGAGCGTGTCTTGATCAATGTCGTCTGCATTCCAAAGTCTGCATGTTTGGGAAAGGGAGCGGACTCATACATCATATTCAGCTTTGCGGGTGATTTCCGTTCCTCGAGAGAATGCAACCTACAAGGTCGAAAGCAAAATCTGAACACCCGCTCGATGTTGCAAGTTCGCACTAGCATGGGCCAATTGGCGGAATGACACAATGTTGGCGGCTTTTGCGGGTTCCAAAACTAGGCGCCAGGAACAATTCAGCCGGTCCCCCCAGATCCTCTTGCACAGATGAGGTAAAGCGTGATGAATGTGGCATTCGGCCCGGCGGGGAGCTAAGCCATCGATCCGCGTTTATGTGGATTGGTGGCGTGGAGGTGCTCCGTATGTCCGTGTCTGCTGCTCAGGCACCACGTCAACAGCTGGATTGCTGCCTCTTATCCAGCAATATTTGGCCCTTTTGGACCAACCGCATTCCATTAATATTACGATACTATTTGGCAATTCCTCCGACAAGGATTTCCTGCACACAAGAGAGGGGTTATTGACGCCATGGCCCGTGGCCGAACTACACTGACCGGGGGCAATGGTCTCGAATGCCTCGGCATGATACAAAGCACCAAAAGTGATATTCTGATAACCATCATAGGACGAGGGATCTGGAAGGAAAAACATGGCATCATCCTGACAGCGGAGTACAATTGAGCCGCATTCATATGATAGGTTGGCATTTTAGCCTGTGGACGTAGAGCTGAATCGTCAATCGACTCCCATGTGGATACTACCAGTCGTCCGATCCTGGGGAACGGGGGAAATCGTAGATGTTGAAACACTCTCTGCTTGTGTCCCCCGAATTGTATTCTTAGCAATTCATCTACATTAAACTTCCGTGAACCTACACTCAGCTGAGAATCAGCTCTTCACTAAGGCAATGCAGTAAGGGTACATTCTATGAAACCATGGCACGTTTTTTCCCCACCTTTGACGGAAGTTTGAATCTACTCTAAAATATCGTCGAGTTGCCGAGCGTGATTTCTAATGGTAGTGGTATTTTTATTTGATAGGGACAGATTTCAGTGAGGAATATCCGTGGAGCATATCTCTTCTTACCCTCTCTTCCGTGAGTCTCGACCCCGTTGACATTCAGAAGAATGGCTTAATTGGAACCAAATACTCCTGGGCCAACAATGCCAGCTGCCCCGAAGGATGTAAGTAAAGAGTACGAGGAGCTTCGTCAGTATTAGTCGCAAGAATATACCAACAGCCTGCTGTCAACTCTAGCTCGAGTCCGGGTTCTTCCACCCGATGTTACATATGCAGTCATTATCCCCGCTTTTCTCAACTTAGCCGGTAATATGAAGATCAGTCAGTAGTGGCTCTCATACGATACTGGCTAAAGAAAGATCCCAAAAGGTCCGGCTATTATTAACAGGAATTAATTCCTGTTCCAGCTATCAGACAGGCCCCCTCCGTAGAGCCTCACATCATAGACCAAGCTAAAGTATGAGTAGGATGGAATAGGAAAGCACGGCTGTCAATGATTATCAACCGGCATCGACTAGTTTCCATAATGATATTCAGGCTAAATGGCAGAGATGCCGGTGAATCCAAGTGGGGAAAATGGCCGACCACCCCACGGACACAAAGGACCAGGGTATCCGTGATATGGGGTATGGGGTAATGCATCTGTAAGACGTTGGGTGGTAGCATCGCCATACCGCCAGTTTAAATACCGAGTGTTGCTGATTTCTTTAAAAAAAAAACAGGAAAAGAAGAAGGAGAGACAGGACATGAGCTAAAACAAGGACAGCCAGCGCAATTGTTCCCGATGGTAACTCACACGGCTCTCATCGCCGCCCTGGCGGCCCTGCTGCCCGGCAGGGCCTTGGCGCAAGACAATCAAACTTATGCCAATTACTCTGTCCAATCGCAACCAGATCTCTACCCTCGAACTGTTGCAACGCTAGACCTGTCTTTCCCCGACTGCGAGAATGGTCCGCTGAAAGACAATCTCGTCTGCGACACATCGGCTGATTATGTCGAACGCGCTCAAGCTCTTGTTTCTCTGTTCACACTGGAGGAGCTGATCAACAATACCCAAAACTCTGCTCCTGGCGTGCCTCGCCTGGGTCTTCCGGAGTATCAAGTCTGGAATGAAGCGTTACATGGCTTGGATCGAGCCAACTTTGCTCTATCCGGTGGTGAATGGGAATGGGCAACTTCTTTCCCTATGCCCATCTTGTCTACAGCAGCCCTGAACAGGACGTTGATCAACCAAATTGCAAGCATCATATCGACTCAAGCAAGAGCATTCAACAACGCTGGTCGCTATGGTCTTGATAGCTATGCGCCAAATATCAATGGTTTCCGAAGCCCGCTCTGGGGTCGTGGCCAAGAGACTCCCGGAGAAGACGCTTTCTTCCTAAGCTCAGCCTATGCCTATGAATACATCACCGGCCTGCAGGGGGGTGTTGATCCGGAACATCTTAAGATTGCTGCTACAGCAAAGCACTTCGCAGGATACGACCTGGAGAACTGGAACAACCAGTCTCGGCTGGGTTTCGATGCCACCATCACCCAACAAGACCTTGCCGAGTACTATACTCCTCAGTTTCTGACCGCATCTCGCTATGCCAAATCTCACAGCTTCATGTGCTCCTACAACTCCGTCAACGGCGTGCCCAGTTGCGCCAACAGCTTCTTCCTGCAGACCCTATTGAGAGACAGTTGGGATTTCCCAGAGTGGGGTTACGTCTCCTCGGACTGCGATGCCGTTTACAATGTATTCAACCCGCATGGATATGCAGGTAACCAGTCTTCGGCTGCCGCTGACTCTCTGAAAGCTGGCACCGATGTTGACTGCGGTCAAACATTCCCATGGCACCTGAACGAGTCCTATGTAGCAGGCTACGTCTCCCGCGGTGAGATTGAGCGTTCTGTGACCCGTATATATGCCAATCTTGTTCGTCTCGGATACTTTGACGGCCCTAAGAGCCAGTACCGCCAGCTCGGTTGGAAGGATGTCGTGGAGACGGATAGCTGGAACATCTCCTACGAGGCCGCTGTTGAGGGCATCGTGCTGCTGAAGAACAACGGCGTTCTGCCCTTGTCAAAGAACGTCCGTAGCGTAGCTTTGATCGGGCCGTGGGCTAATGCTACCACGCAATTGCAAGGCAATTACTTTGGCACTCCTCCATATCTTATCAGCCCCCTCGAGGCCGCTCAGAAGGCAGGATACAAAGTCAATTATGCTTTAGGAACAAATATTTCGAGTAGTAGCACTGCTGGCTTTGCTGCTGCTCTCAGTGCTGCCAAGAAATCTGATGCAATCATCTTCTTGGGTGGTATTGACAACACGATTGAAGCAGAAGGTGCTGACAGAGTGAGCTTGGCTTGGCCCGGCAACCAACTTGACCTCATCAAGGAACTCAGCGAAACGGGCAAGCCCCTGGTTGTCTTACAATTTGGCGGCGGTCAGGTCGATTCCTCCTCAATCAAGAGCAACAGCAAAGTGGGCGCACTTGTTTGGGGTGGATATCCCGGGCAGTCAGGAGGCACCGCTATCTTTGATATCCTCAGAGGCAAACGCGCTCCCGCTGGCCGTCTCGTTACCACCCAGTACCCAGCCGAGTATGCCACTCAATTCCCCGCCAATAATCTGAATCTCCGCCCAGATGGAGCATCCAACCCAGGGCAGACCTACATCTGGTACACGGGAAAGCCGGTGTACGAATTCGGCAGTGGAATTTTCTATACCACCTTCAAGGAATCTCTAGCTGGTAAGACCAGCAACAAGGTACTCACGTTCAATATCTCGGAAGTCCTTGCTGCCCCTCATCCAGGATACACATACAGCGAGCTGGTGCCATTCTATAACTTTACAGCCACTATCGAGAACACCGGCAAGGTTGCTTCTCCTTACTCGGCTCTGCTATTCGCGCGTACTAGCAACGCTGGTCCGGCGCCGTACCCGAACAAATGGCTGGTCGGCTTTGATAGACTAGCCACCATCAACCCAGGTCACTCGTCGGTGCTCAACATTCCCATTCCCGTAGGCGCCATTGGACGGGTTGATGAGCAAGGAAACAGAAAGGTGTATCCAGGAAAATATGAACTGGTGTTGAACGTCGACGAGTCTGTGTCGGTGGAGTTTGAGTTAGTGGGCGATGTGGTTACAATTGAGAATTGGCCGCTATGGGAACAGCAGATTCAACCTGCTGCATAGAGGTGAATCATGCTTATAGTGAAATGTAGATAATAATGAACAATACTAATCGTTTCGCACCTGTATAGACAGACCATTTGACTCCATTTGCAGTAGTTAGGAAAAGCAGCGGAAAGAAGCATCACCTAAATTGGAGCTGCATATTTTCTAAACCGTAAAATGGCGCTGTGGCTCTCTTCCCAATTCCTTTTCTTCATCTTGCTTTTGTAAATTTTGGGGCTATATTCGTATTTAAGGTGACCTTGCTGTTGCCGTTGAGTGTGCGAGTTGGCGTGATGGAATTTTCCGATGGTGATTATAGTAAAATAGAAATTTCGTCTTTCTCATACAGGGGTGTCGGTGACTGGTGGAAAACTCTATTTGATCTTAAAATCCAGACGTACCTTAGGTTGAGTTCCATCGCTTGCATCCGCTATAGTGTGTACGTAGATGCTAGCCTCATAGCCCCAAGTACCTAGCGGCATATAGGATTGGCCATTTTCTGTTCATGAATGACTTCCCCGTTGAGCATATCCGCAGCTGAAACAAACGATAAAACGGCATAGACTAGTGTCTCGCAGACTGTATGCAGTTCCTCCGTATTACCATTCGACATATGCTCTATAACAGTTTTAGAGTCGCAGATTGCAGACGAAAACATAATCCTGTGGGCCAAAGAAATAAATGCAACCGGCCCTTGGAAGGATAAGCTGGTATATGTCGCTCTTTCTCAGACGCCTAGTTGAGGCTTGGTCACTTAGACTAATAAATACGCATATATTAGTTTCCACCCCACTCTGAATTCTTGGTAACAACTCGGGGCGGATAATACCGTTTTCTATTGTGAATAGGATGTAGTATCCCTGAAAACCCCTGCATTTATCCAGGAGCCATCCTCATACCCATCGTCCGCCTTAGCCGAGAGAAAATACGACCTTCCTTGGTGGCAAGCCAAATCCTATAACAATGTAACACCAGAGAGTAACTCGCAGTAATTTTGTCACGCCAAGCAACATCACATCGTCTTGTCTCTTTCCCTGTGGGTAAATAAACGTCTGGAATCTCCGGAGTCCCGCCGACTGATGACTCGTTGCAACGGCATTTCGAGCGATCGGCCTTCTCATAACAGGCTAGAGGCGGCAAAGAGGATGAAGTTTGGTAGCATAGCCGAAAACAAGATATAAATATCTGCTTCAAGTGCCTATTTTTTATCCCTTCTGCGACGATGTGTTTTATTCTGTAGTTCACATTGGTGCTCGCTTCGGTTTGTCCTCGCCGGCGCTGTATCTTTGACAATGCGCTATTACATAAGTGTAACGGCTCTGGCTGGGGCTGTTACGGCGTTTACAGAATCCGGGGTAACAGGACAGGGTGAGAGTCAGTATTCCATCCTTGGAGAAATAGTCGGTCTCAATTTTCAAATTTGTACTAAAATTGAAGAAGGTATTCCGAAGTTCGACACTTTGACAGCTTCAGCCAATGTTTCACTGGGTGCTTCATGGTCCGCAGCTTATACCAAAGCAGCAGCCGCACTGCAACAACTTTCACTTTCACAGAAAGTCGGCCTTGTGACCGGCGTGGGCTGGAATGACGGTCCATGCGTAGGGAATACATCCCCAGCCTCAAATATTGGCTTTCCCTCGCTCTGCCTCCAGGATGGGCCTCTCGGCGTTCGTTACGCTTCGTCAGCAACGGCATTTACGCCCGGGATCCAAGCGGCGTCAACGTGGGACGTCAACCTGATCAGTCAGCGGGGTCAATATATCGCTGAAGAAGTCAAAGCATCAGGAGTACATGTTACACTGGGTCCTGTTGCTGGACCTTTAGGAAAGACGCCACAAGCTGGTCGTAATTGGGAGGGCTTTGGCTCCGATCCGTATCTTGCAGGCATAGCAATGGCGGAGACGATCACAGCGATTCAGGCGGCTGGAGTGCAAGCCACAGCAAAACATTATATTCTGAATGAACAGGAGCTCAACCGCGACACGATCTCTAGCAACGCCGATGACCGTACTCTTCATGAGCTCTATACCTGGCCCTTCGCCGACGCCGTACACGCCGACGTTGCTGCTGTCATGTGCTCGTATAACAAGGTAAACGAGACTTGGGCATGTGAAGACGAGTATACTTTGCAAACATTGCTCAAAGGCCAGCTGGGGTTTCCAGGATACGTCATGACGGACTGGAACGCGCAACACACGACAGTTCAGAGCGCAAATTCCGGTCTGGATATGTCGATGCCGGGTAGCGACTATAATGGGAATAATATCCTATGGGGACCACAGCTAACCAATGCTGTGAATAGCGGCCAAGTTGCTGAGAGCAGAGTCGACGATATGGTGACGCGCATTCTTGCTGCATGGTATCTGACGGGCCAAGATCAGGGGTACCCGACTATCGACCTGAACAGGAACGTTCAAGGGAGCCATAATACTAACGTGAGGGCGGTTGCTAGAGACGGTATCGTGCTTCTGAAGAATGATGGCAACATTCTGCCTTTGAAAGCTCCGTCGAGCATTGCTCTCATTGGATCCGCTGCTATCAAGGGTGCCCATGCAGAGAACTCTGCCTCTTGCCCAGACAAAGGTTGCGATAACGGGGCACTAGGAATGGGCTGGGGCTCTGGTTCCGTCAATTACCCGTACTTTGTAGCGCCTTATGATGCCATCAACACTCAGGCTACGTCTCAAGGTACAGCAGTTACCTTGAGCAGCACTGATGACACAAGCGCAGGCGCCTCCGCAGCGGCTGGCAAAGACGTTGCAATCGTTTTTCTTACCGCCGACTCGGGAGAGGGCTACATTACTGTAGAAGGTAACGCAGGCGACCGCAATGATTTGAATCCTTGGCACAACGGCAACGCTCTGGTCCAGGCTGTGGCAGGCGCGAACAGCAATGTTATTGTAATCGTGCACAGCGTGGGCCCAGTCATTCTAGAGACGATTCTTGCGCTTCCTCAAGTTAAGGCGATTGTCTGGGCAGGTCTGCCATCTCAGGAAAGCGGTAACGCGCTTGTCGATATTCTGTGGGGAAGTACCAGCCCTAACGGCAAGCTGGTGTACACGATTGCGAAGAACTCAACTGACTATAGCACTCGTATTGTGAGCAGCGGCGATGACAGTTTTAGCGAAGGACTTTTCATCGACTACAGGCACTTTGATGAGGCGAACATAGTACCGCGATATGAGTTTGGCTTTGGACTGTGTAAGCTATCCTTGAGCTGGGTTTGCTGGATTAGATCTGCAAATGTTAGAAAGACTGACAATATCGGCAGCTTACACTAACTTTACCTACTCGGGCCTCTCCGTCACTTCCAATGCCAAGTCTGGTCCTGCCACCGGATCTATAGCACCTGGCGGACCTAGCGACCTTTTCGACACGGTCGCGACCGTCACTGCGAATATTAAGAACGGTGGTAATGTGACCGGAGCTGAGATTGCCCAGCTGTATGTCTCTTACCCGTCCTCTGCACCCAAGACGCCCCCGCAACAGCTGCGTGGCTTTGCGAAGCTCAACCTCACGGAGGGGCAGTCGGGAACTGCCACCTTCAATATTCGGAAACGAGATCTGAGTTACTGGGATACGGGATCGCAGACATGGATAGTGCCGTCGGGAACGTTCGGCGTAAGCGTGGGCGCAAGCAGCAGAGATATTCGGTTGAAGGGAACGCTAGCCGTATCATAAGAGGACAGTAGGCATTTCTTTGGTGGATAGAGCAAACTGGGTGTCTGTATTGCCTGTTTTCCCCGGTGGTAGTGCGTGTTCGCATGAATTCCAGGAATTGATCAAATTGGGATATGAGCTTTCGTAGTAATATATTGAATCTTGGACCTGGAATTTTTGGTGGGTAAAAGATGTTGACGAAATGTTGGAAGGTGCAAACAGGAGACAGAGGCCAGGTACATACTTCTACCCATGTATCAAGGTGTGCGGCGATGTATTTCCTCGTTTTTATTTCTGTGTATCGCTGTATCACGTGTGTTCGCTTCTTCGCGTCCCCAGATACGAAATGTTTCGTGCTTTTGCTCTTTCTGAAGAAAGGGTCACTCGTCTAGCCTCAAGGGAATTTCGATACTGTTCTGAAGTTTCTGACTATATAATGCAATCACTACCGTCACGATGCCTCCTCCCTCTCGATATAAAATAGACAGACCGTATTATAGAAGTGGCAACAAATACTTCGAGCCTTCAAGGACTGCAACTTTCTGCAAATGCCGTCACATTTCCTCATCCTACGGCTTCAACCCCCCCCCCCCTTCTCCCACCCTAACATCTCAGTCAACGAGTTAAATTGCCAATAGCGAGAAGCTCAAATCACTGAAGGGGCCCAAACTCGAGTGCCATGACGGGAGGCACTAGAAAGTTCGTTCTTATTTGTACTCTGTTGTCCGTTGCAACGTGCGCTCATGGTCAGACACCAGTCGGACCGCGTCGCGGTCTCGCTTCTTCAGTTCAGGATTTAAAGAGCGACTAAAAATACCGACCACGAGGAGGCTGATGACGCAGAAAATCTCAGGCAACATGTTCAGACAAACTTGAACCGCCTTGGACGTCAAGAAGCCCGAGTCAGGATGCGAAATCTTGAGCTGAAGGAAGGCAATCCCATAAGCAAGGCGGACGACAACAAAACTAAGGGCGACCAAGACACCCTTGAGCAGCTGTAATCTGTCAGTCACCGATCATAATTCTCTCTATATGCTCTGTGACGACTAACATATTTTCCGTTTTCTAGTGTGTAGATGTCTGCGTAGGAAGAAAATCGACGGAGCATAGAAAATGACCATGCGGCCCAAAGCACGAGCAAAGCCCAGGCGATGCAAGAGATGGCCGAACCAGCATCAAGAAGGGCCTTGCTTTTGGATACAGAGCCACCATGAAGCAGCTTTATCACGGCCACGATAGTCAGGACCATCCCCATCGCCACAATTCCATGGTATTTTATCTCTAGTAAAATATCCAGTTTTCGGTCCAAGCGTGGATTGACGGCTCGTCGTCTGAGGTGAGTTAACATTCGTTCAAAAGTACTAGCTCTTGCCTGGCATATACTTACGCTTCATGCAATACGCCCGATATTGCAAGCAGTAAGGGAGAAAGACCTATGCTGTTAAGGATCAATGCCGTCTCGCCGGTCTGAGCTCCATGCAGGCCAATGCCACCAGTCACAATGCGAAGTAGGCAGAAGGCCTGAACATAGAACCAGCCTAAGAAGCCAGTCTTGCCATGCTTCCAGAGACAAAATAGTGCTGGTTGAAGAAGAACAATGTACACTGCTAATTTTGCAGCAGAGACGGAGTCGACCGTCATTTTAGTATTCGTCGTATAAGTGATGGCCGATGCCCTCACGTCGAACGAAGAGAGGGTATAGTGTGTCTAGAGCACAGCTCTATTTCCAGGCTATGTCATGAAGCTGCGGTTGCAACTGAGTTAGTAAAACGAAAAAGAAAATAGTTATTGGATTTCCTACCGTCATATTGTTTAAATACCTTTGCTACCCTGACTCTCATAGTTATCAGGAGCTAGCTACTATCATGCAATTGAGCTAGTACGAAGCGCCGTAAGCCGGTAGGATCAGTCCCACTTCGACTAGCGCGAGTTGAACGAGAACCAAGGCAGATCCTCGACCCTTAAAGGAGATGTCGGGTTAGCCACGTAGCGTTGCATCAGCCTCAGCGGTTGGCGAGAGGCGCAGGGCCGTCGATCACCACCCTGCAAACAGCCGCGGGGAGAGGCTAATGTAGGGATGTAGAGCCTTCAGCTCCATAGACTGACCTCATGAATCCTGGCTTCCTCTCAAGATATTCCGTACGCAACTTGCGATGTACAGCTGCAATATGCTTTGCTGCCACCAACATCACATAGTGCGGATGGATCTCTCAGTATCTCTAATGGCTGCTTCAGCATATCTTGCCACCCCTGAGGTAGCTCAGCGGCCATCGCATAAGCTTCACGGAGCCAACCATCGCCAATATACCACAAGCTGCGGAGGATAGCTAGGAGCGCAAAGTAGTGTACTAGTATGACGAGCGCTCGCGGTCTCTTCTCCTCTACGAAATCCACAAATTCAGTGTCCACAAGCATGGGAAAGAGGAAGAGCCTTCGAGAAACACCGAACGGCGGGTTGACGTCAAATCTGTGCTTCCAGACCCACCCAAGGCAGCTCAACGTGCGCTTATAGACATCGTGAGTTGCTTCATCCCATATCTCCTCCAGCTCATGGGGTTCCCGATGACTGAGCAAGTGTATTAGATCATTGGCATTGTCCATGCGGTGCTTTTCATCTATGCAATGGGATATGGACAGCATCAGCCTGCCACTAATTGATTCAGGATTCTTTTCAACAAAGACCAAGGCTTTGCGGAACAGAATGTTGCTCGTGTTGCACATGCGCAGCCATTCGATTGGTGGCGAGTACGGCTTCAAGACTCGATCTTGGAGCCGGACGAAGCTATAGATCCGTAGCGCACTGGATGTAAGGCACGAATAGTCCACATTATCAGCATCGAGATGATTGACATGCTTGTGGTGCTCTTGAAGAGCTAAATTAAGGTATGTCGAGCAGTGATTCATGTATTGCGGCTCTGCGAAGCCAGACTTGTGCGCTTTGTGAAGCGCTGAAAGCATGCAAACAGCATGTAATACGACATCAGACTTCAAAGCCGCGCTACACATGACGGGGCCAAACAAGTTTTGGGAAACCTTGTCTGCACCAACTGACGGCCCAGTCTCCGTAAAATAATGATAGAACAGCCCGAGCTCAAGTCTCCGTCTTGCTTCTGTTTCCGGAAGCTGGACTAGGCCACTCGAGTGGACGACGGTTTCGACCCTGTTTGATGACTGCGATGATAGACGGGACTCATCTTGGCCCCTTTGCAGGGGAGGATTCGTGGGATCCCCATACGCACAATCTAATTCAAGTCGCGTGCAATTGCTGCATATCGGCTTGGCTTCATCGCACTACTTGATGTGTTAACCTGGAGACACTTCTCCACTACGATAAGACCGTCATAGAGACTATGCCTCCGTTCATACCTTAACTCGTCGACTTCGACAACGCTGACAACCAGTTCTAGACTTTTTGTGGAATAGCTTTGCATGCCTCTTGCGTGGCTGCTGAGCTTGCTGCTGGACCTGTTCAGAGGCCTCGTCACAGCTGCCCACGAAGGGCAGCGTAGTCGTTGAACTCATCCTGTCATCAAGAATATGGTGGGCTATTTCCTCGGGACGTTTAGCGAGAATGATGAGCAGTGCGCAGGCCAAAGGTTGTGAGATGAAATGAACGAGAACGAGGACGGACGGCAAGAGGGAAAGGTGAGTCGACGCTAGGGTCTTGCAGTGCTTACCGCATTTTACTGACATTGCGTTATGCGCCCCCCTGATCCTGCGTGAACGTGATGGTTTTTTATTGGTTCGTGCTTACGGTAAGGCGGGCCTACAACAACTCTTTCAGGTTCTCACTGCCCTAGGAGCAGCTCCGTAAGTTTATTTCTTCGCATCCTTCTTACGGAGTTGTGAAACAAAGGATCAAGCTAGCAGGGGTGCTATCACGTCCTGGCAAGCTTGATCAGCGCAGTGGGAATTACCGGTGGAGCAAGACAACTCTATCAGCAGAAACAAGTTACGTAGCTAACACATTCAAGATCAGGTACTAAGCTTATTCCTCAAAAATCAGGCAACGTTTATTGTCTCTAGTTATCAGAGAAAAGTACCATAAAACCATTCTATAAAATCACTTCGTTTGCAGCTCTAGAAGGATCAAGAAAGTCCTCCCGCTACCTTTAGGGGAAGGCGGAGCTAGACATAGCGCTGACCATGAATGCGAAAGGAATCCGTCGAATAATGATAATGGAGCAAGTAAGACACCTAGGTCCCTGGGTTCAAGCCCAGTTATTTCCAATCTCTCTGATATCTGATATTAGTGCTGGAGGATTGTCCAGTCCAGGGAAGTGGCCGCCAAAATCATGATCTAAGAAACACCTTGATTAGCATCCTGTAGCACATGGAAGCATGAGGTACACGTACTGTTGTAGAAGACGAGATTGCCGGTCTGGTTTGCCAATGCTGGAGGCCAAAACGCCACGTTGTACTTGAATGCGCTGAACAGTAGCGGCGCATCGGTCGGAGCTTTCGAGTAGGTCAACTGGAACCCATTTTGATTCTGGTAGTATATGAATCCGGCCGAAATAACTGACTCTGTGAGGTAGTAGAGCGAGACGGATTTCAAAATCTCATTGTGTGTCAGAAGCGAAGGGCCCGTGCCGGCGCGAGGATCAGACCCTGGGATCGATTAGTTGAGCAAGCAGGTATTATAATCTCATAACTGCTTCAACTTGACTCACAGTTCAGAAACTTTTCACCGATATAGGCAAGCTGGCCAACAGGATTATCATACAGAACAAGGCCTATGGTATTGGGCTAGTGAATAGCTGGTCAGATAGATGCATGCCATTCGAGATGCCACTTGTTTCGCGCTTACCTTGGTCGACTGCTCTTCAAAATAGGCCCTGCCATTGTTATACCAGAGAAGGTAATTGTTTTCTTCAACCTCTTCTAAGGAGTCTAGAGTAATGCCCTCGGCAGCCAGATCTGCGGGCTGTAAAGGATAAAAGGGCAGAAATGAGAAATGGGAGGCTCGAACAGTAGCGTTATGTGAACCATAAAGGTTATAAGCTACCGCGCAGCCCCAGTCGGTTCCATGAGTAGCATACGTGGGGTATCCCAGCACGTCCGTGACGAGTGTGTGGAAAATCCTTGCAGAATCTTGAACTGTCCAATTGGCGGGAGGTGATGACGAGAAGCCAAATCCTGGAAGGTCTGGAATGATAACGTCAAATGCGACGGCCTTTCCGCTTGAGGTAAAAGCTTCTTGAGTCAAATTGTTCACCAGCGGTAGGAATTCGAGAAATGATCCGGGCCAGCCATGGAAAAGGATTAGTGGTATTGTATTTGATGCATTGGATTTCTGATAGACAAAGTGAACTGTCAGGCCTTCGATCTCGGCGGTAAACTGTGGATAGCTATACGTATGGGTAAGTATAACGATTCACGAGGCTTGGCCACTTACCTACTTGTTTATTTTAGCTTGCTCGGTGTTCCAGTCAAATTGAGTCAGCCACTCTGTACGAAAGGATTCCAGAGTGCTCAGTGAGATGCCGGCATCAGGCGTCAGATTGGGGTACTCTGGAGTTGCTGGGAGCTTGGTGTTGCTGATCAGCTCAAGCATTCGAGGAACTCTGCTCGAGAGGTCGACTGTGAAAGGCTTGAGGTTATAAGTCTTCCGAGAACCTCCATTTGGAAGTGCAGAGGCGGCGGCCGCCGCCGCAGCAGACAAGATGATGAAATCAAGACGCATTGTTGCTAACTCTGCATTAAAACGTGCTGGAAACACTTTGGTGATCTTATTGAAGTGCTGGTGGTTAGATAGTGTGAAGTGAGTGAAGCCTAAGGTATATTAATATTGAAAAAGCAAGCTAATCCCGCTCGGTATACATCATCTCCATCTGAGAAGTTGCTGGTCAAATTTCAGATTACAAATATCTTCGCTAGGTGGTTATCTCACAGTTCTATTCACTGCCGCTGCACACCGAACTAATTCTCGGCCATGACCAATCTTCTCCGATACGTTGTGCTCTCCAAGTCCGCGATTATCCTCACAGCAAGCCGGTCGGTCAGTCCTTCGGAATTAAAGTCACATCCCTGCTATCCTAAGTTTGGTGTTACTATAGGTAGACTTGGGTCAGAAGGTTTCACCCCACTAAGAGTCTTCAACTTCGCTAATTCTTGCCGCATGTGTAGTAAGCAGAACCGATCCAAGCTCAACGACTGTCGCCATGCCCGACTGTCGCCATGAGACATTACTAATATCTTAGAAAAGCAATACAAATTGACGGAGGACGGACAACGGAAATGGCGCGTGTCCTAAATCATAAATTATTAATGCATTGCGAGTAAGATGTGTGTCGCGGCATCGTGAAAAGGCTTCGAGACGCCTGGAAGAAAGCGAAACCTCGTTTCGGACGTCGTATATATATACCACATGGAGGTGATGCACATCTCTGACGTCTAACTAAAGGATAGGTCGGCAAACTGGCGAGGCGAGATCGGCAGAATAATGATTCCAGATACGCATTTTTAGATTCTGAAGTCGTTCGATGCCTCCAAAGTCTGAGATCCCTCTGGCGAGAGGCATCGGTGATGCCATCTCTTTGCCTTCCGGAGGCACCTTGAGATTAGCGGGATACTCTAGTAGTTAGATAGGGACTACTGCATGCACAAGCTGTACGAGACGCAGGTAAGTCTTGAGGGCCTGGTACACTGTGCACTGAAGCTTGTTTTTGAATTTGCGGTGTCCTCCTCTCTTTGGAGTAATCATACAGCCCAGGACATTGGTCCCTTCGACTCATGCCAACTTCAGCCAGCAGCTAGCAGCTCGCATGACAGGATGGATGCATTCAAGCATATTCAGAATTCGGGGCGCAAGCCAACATCCATTCGGCGCCCACGTGGGATTCACTCTTTGTAGCCTGACATGGAATATCCACTCTCTGCTCATGCCGCCTCACCCGGTCGTCTTTTCGAGCTTTGCCTGATCTGACTGAATCATTCTGCAAAACTCTTACCGATTGGGCATTGCTTTGCACGTGGCGATGCGCCACCCCGCTGTTGACCGTTGCAAACAAACAGGGAGACGCTTAGGCTGCAGCAGTTTACTATCGAATCGGGAATCCGGCATTGTCTGTCATTGTCGGAAGTTGAAACTACTCCGCGGATAGCTTATGTCGATAAACGCCTTTAAAGATACTTCAGCCACAGGGAACCTGGCCGTGCCTGCCACCTATCAATGTTGTCGCTGTGCCCTCATTCACTAAAGATGTCTGCATTCATAACCGGAACCATGATGTCAGCAGCCTTGCTGTTGCAGCGAGTTTCCGCTGCTTGGCCACCCTTGCGGTTCACACCTGAAGGCACTTTCCAAATGTCCGTGTTCAATGACATGCATTTCGGTGAAGCCGAGAACACACTATGGGGCCCCCTTCAGGACGTCGACACTCTTTTGGTGATGGGGACCGTGCTGGACAACGAATCTCCTCAATTGGTTGTGCTAAATGGGGACTTGATTACTGGCGAAAACACTTTCAAGGAGAACTCAACCGACTATGTTGATATCGTAGTCACGCCTTTAATCACTCGCCATCTGCCATGGGCATCCACTTATGGCAGTAAGTGATGGCCCAGTTGGAGCAAACTGCGCGAAATACTCGGACATGTCCATTGACAAATCTTAGACCATGATTCAGCGTATAACCTTTCCTCTGCTAAGATATACGCAAGAGAAAAGACCTACGCGAATAGCCTAACGGGAAGGATGTTGCTGAGCGAAACTTCTGGCGTCTCCAACTACTACCTAGAGGTGATGTCCAACGATATATTAGACCCCATCCCAGCTATGATTCTTTGGTTCTTCGATAGCCAAGGCGGGTGAGTGCTGCAAGCCTGTACCTGCATCTACTGATTTTAACTCACCATGTGCAGAAACTACTATCAAGAGGAAGACTCGGATGGGGCAGACGTCAGTCGACCGAATTGGGTGGACCAAAGTGTCGTGGACTGGTTTGTAGACACGAGAGCCCTGTTGGCCAGGCGCTATGGTAGGAGCCTGCCGTCGTACGCCTTTGTTCACATCCCTGTAGGGGCCATGTATGCGTTCCAGCAGGAGAAGGGCGTCGACAAATTCAATGAGCCCGGAATCAATGCCGACGATCCTCTATCTCAGCAAGGCGTGCAGGCGCCGCAGTATAATGCTACAGAAAGCTTCGAGTATTCTGGTCAAGATAAGCCCTTCATGAAAGCTCTGCTCGAGACGGAGAATCTCATTTCTGTCTTCAGCGGTCATGACCACGGCGATGACTGGTGCTTCAAGTGGGACGAAGACTTTGAGTTTCTAGATTTGGTTGGTAATGGCCTTGTTTTCTGCTTCGGTCGACACACTGGCTACGGCGGCTACGGCGACTGGACAAGAGGATCTCGACAAATCTTGGTCGACATCAGAGAGCTTGGCAAATCAACAGAGACCTGGACCCGACTTGAAGACGGTACCGCTGTTGGGTCTGTTACTTTGAACTCGACGTTTGGCACAGACGTCTACCCTGCGGTTAATTTAACGTATACTAACGAGTACAACGAGGGCGTTCCCTCTACAACTGACAACTAGATATCACTTGCTTGATTGTAGTGGAAGCGGTATAACTTTAGAAGCACATGAGCCGAGAGCAAATGCCCGTATGCTACGACAATCGCTTAAATGCACCTTTTGTGATTTGATTCTCTCTAGATCTAGAATTGAGTCGGGCGATATCAGATAGAGCGCGGTCTGATGCGTCTTTTCACACCGGCCATGTCTTCCTTGACCGCTTTTCTCCCATATCTGGACTTCTTTAGAAATCAGGAATTCTGCAGACCGCTAGTACAAAGCTGGATATCCTCCGGTGAAGAAATTGTCTGGGTCGTATTTTTTCTTCAGCGCTCGCAGCCTGTCCAATGTCTCCTGGCCAAACGTAATCCCCACGTTGGTGTCAATCGCAGGAATCAAGTTTCCGTACGCAACACCCGGGTATGCATCGTCCGTAGCTTTGAGGTCATTCACCATGCGTTCACCCAGATCAACCATAGCCGATTCGGCCTCTGCTTCCTCGCTTGAGAGGTCCGCAGTTTGTCGGGTAAGGGGGAATACCTGATGTCGAAAGAGGAGAGGAAAGAGCCTATGGCGATATCGCAGTGGGAAGCAGGCGTCAGGATTCGGCTTGATAGCTAGTCCATGCGCGAAATGACTAGGGCAACCTATAAACATTGCCGGATCGTTCCAGTAATTGTCCACCACTGAAGCCACAGCCTTGGTCATGCCCCTGGTGATAACTCCACGCATGTGGAAAGCCGAAGATTGCGCGGCTGGCGTAGCCTTGAGAAAGCTAGCAAAATTCGCTGTGATTCAACATCAGATTTGTGTAATTCCAGATTAGTCTTTTCGGGTCACTTACTCTCTGAAATGTTGCTCTTCGTGGTGCCGAAAAGTGCCTTGATCGTCTCTAGATACTCGTATCCTTTTCGTAAGTCCTTGCTTTCTTTTGCAGACCAAGCAAAGAATATTGTCAGCTCGGGCCTTTCCAAAACCGGATTCCGTAAATACAAGTCTCCTGCGCACTCTATGGGCAGGTAGGGCTCGATCTTGTCGGCCCATGTGGCCAACGCAGCCGGCCAGTCCTCCCTCTGAAACACAAGTGCGCCGATGAGAAGCTTTGGCTCAGGGTAGACCCGGATTGTGAGCTGTGTTATGACGCCCCATATTCCATTTCCAGCTCCCCTAAGGGCCCAGAGCAGATCCTGATGGCTGCGGTCGTTAACGTCAATCACAGATCCATCAGCTCGAACGAGACGTGCACCTAGAATCTGATCGACTCCAAAGCCGTATGCTGAGGAATACAAGCCATATCCTCCCCCCATCGCCCATCCAGCATAGCCTACCATTGGATGCCAGCCTATTGGTGTGAAGAGTTTGTGACTTGCAAGAGCAGGCGCTAGGTCGCCAATGAGAATGCCGCCACCGACGACTGCAGACGACTTGTCTTCTGCAATCTTTACGAAATTCATGCTACGCATGTCAAGCAAGATTCCTTTGTCCATATTGCGTAGGTTTCTTCCTCCCAGCTCTAGTCCCCCACCGCGGATTCCGAGCGTCAAGCCAGCGGCACGGGCAGCCTTGACGGTGGCTTGAACATGGGCTTCATCAAGGGCGCGAACGACGGCTATGGGAGATATGGCAATAGTTCTGTTAAAAACAGAATTCAATGTGTCGTATAAAGGATCAGATTTAGTATAAACAATATATGGAAATTTGTCATGCAAAGATATAAGACTTGGAGCTTCCCTGGCGATGTCCTCTCGTGTGCGTGATGCTGGAAGAACCTTGCTATCTGGAGTGGAGGTTACCTCGAAACGCATTTTGGAAATTCTTTAGATGTTCAAGAGGGGATGGCATGTACCGGGTTGACTTTTATTTAATTAAATTTGCTGTTGTAACCGGAGAAAAATTAAAAGTACAACGTTGTTTGTGCGCTCCGCAATGGAATGCTTGCGGATGTGGAGTTCTAAGTACTACACTGATGATTTATATACAGCACTTGGAAGAAAAAGTATCGTCATATATCCCGAGGCATCCTGAGCTGACATGCGCATTTTCGAGATTGAAGCTTACTGGGGGGAATGTGGTGGCCTTTGGTTACGCCACGTCAGCAACTAAGAAGCTGTGGTAAAATAAAGAGCTACAAGTAGTTAAAACCGTTCCATGTAAGAAATAAGTGCGCATTTTGCCCAGAAAAGTCAAAATTCTATAGTATCCTACGTAGACTATGAGCGAAAATGGGTTGGGATTTTCAAGGGCTTGACTGGATGGAGGTAGTTCGGGGGTGAGTTTTCAGCTACCGACGGTTTTAATGTGGTTTCGCGATAGAGTTAAATCCGAGATGCAATGCTGTTGCTAAGGGTTAAAATAGAGGGGGCATCCAGAGCGCTCAACTGCCCGTCTTGGGTCATGAGAGCTTTATATGCACTTGCGTGAATCCATATCAACTCTTGTCTGCAGAGTTGTGCCGAGACTCCTGACTGGTAGGGTCAACTAACGACCATAAATGGGCATGGCTCTAAATTAAGAGGGACTATTGAGAAACTAAGCGGATGAATCCCTCGATGTGATCAGTCACTACCCCTGCTGCCACTAGTCGACAAATACTCTCCAAGAATTACCACGGAACAAAAGCTCAAACAGGCGGTAGGTAGAACCGAGCATGTTGGAATCACATGAGTAGCTTCAGGTCGCTTCGGTACTTGATATATAAGATAAGAATTAATACAGGTGGTAGATTGGAGATTCTGATTTCCTCTTAGAGTTCAAAAAACATTTACATCTATATTACATTTTTTGGGGACGTTGGACCCCTGATGACTTGGTTGATTTGGCTCTGATTTGCCACAATTGCATAGAAAAGCCAATAACATAAAGTTTGAAACACCTTCATGTCATAACATTTTGAATCAACCGAGACCCTTTCTTTTTATTTGTGATTATTAATGGTGTGCCTGATGCACTCCACATATATTCGATGTAGACACTCCTCCGGCTGATGCTATAAGAATCTGGCCGAGGTTAAATATTTCAGAGACGTTTTGTCGCACTGAATGGTAGGTCATGATATCTCACGCGTCATTAGATTTGTTGGTTTGCTGCTCATTATTGGCTCGATCCTTCAAGCTGCGCCATTCCACGAAGACGCTGCCAAGAAGGGTTACCGCAGAGGTCGCAATCACCATGTAAAAGACGGTAACGATTGCGTCGTTGTAATCGGACAGGAATTCTTTAAGATGGTCAGCAGGAACCAGGGTGCCCAATTCGGTAGCTCCATCACTAGCCACAGAGCTGGCGTTTAGACCAGGAATATTGGCAGTTTTGGAGATTAGACTGTTGAGGAAGATGGTTTGTGCGACAGGTAAGAATATTGCAGAGCCCAGGAAACGGGTGAACATGACAAGTGCGGTTCCCGTGGAAATATCAGGCCTCGGAAGAACGGTCTGAACAACATTGAGCGCCTGCTGCGAGCCAAATCCAAGACTGACTCCGAAAATTATCTGGAAGCCAATGTACTTGGCATGGCCGGTGTCTGGGGTAAAAGTGGTCATGAGGCCCACTCCGATTGGCATGATGATTGAGCTCAGGATGAAGAAAGGTGTGTAGTAACCGACTCGAGAAACGATGATACCGGAGGCCATGGAGCTGACAACGGTAGAAAGAATTGTCGGGAGGAGCATAATTCCAGACTTGATAGCATCAACGCCTTTGATCGCCTGGAACCAGATTGGCAAATAGTACAGCATTACGTTCATGCCTGCGCCGTTGAAGAAATTGAACCAAACGCATGCTGCAATGCTGCGCTGCTTCATGACACGGGGAGGAAGAGTCGCTTTCTCCTTTTTCCAAGCTTGAACGCCTATAAAAGCAAGGCAAAGGACGCCACAGAGGACTAGGAGGACGATGATGCGAGCGTTCTGCCAAGAATATTCGGTCCCTCCCCATTGGAGCGCTAGAATGAGGCAGATGATGCCTGGAAAGAAGACTAGATTGCCAATCGGATCTAGCTGCTGAATTTTGTTCAGCAGTCCCTTGGCTGGTGCCTCGAGTTTCTGATCGGGCAGATGCAAGATGATCATGGTGATGATCATTGATACGGCGCCTATGGGCAGATTGATGTAGAAGCACCATCGCCAGGTAACCTTGTCGGTAAAGCTGCCCCCAACTACAGGGCCAACGACAGACGCGACGGCGAAGACGGCTCCAAAGGCGCCTTGGTATATCGGCCGTTGCTGTAGCGGAACCGTGTGGAACATGATGACCATGAGCCCCGAGAACATGCCCGAGGATCCCAAACCGGCAATCGCACGGCCGATGATGAAAGCGACCGAGTTGGGAGCTGCACCACAGACGGCCGAGCCGACTTCGAAGATGAAACAGCCAGCCAGGAAGATGGGCTTGGCGGGATAGTATTTATACACTTTCCCCATCATGAGCTGGAAGCTACACATGGTTAACAAATATGCTGATCCATACCAGCCAACGTCGTCTAACGAGTGAAACTCGTCGGTAATGCGCGGAATCGCCGTCGATATGATGTTTTGGTCCTGTAATTTGAGCGAATGTTAGTGACGGGGTGCCCCCCCTTGATTGTGAGGATGGTCTCGAGGAATATTCAACGTTTGTTTATTCATACCAGAGTGACCAGGAAAGCAGCCAAGTAGATTGCTGACATGATAACAATTCGTTTCTGATTAGACGGATATTGTGCGCTCTCCATCTTGTTGTTGTTGCTTTGCGTAGCAACTTCGGAAGGCGTCTTCTCAGCGCCATCAGAGACTGAGGGAGGCATGGCCGTTTCGGATGACGAAAATACGGTACTACAATGCTGGACGAAGGGAACAAGAGAGAATCTTCCAAGGCTGGAGAATCATAGTAACATGTAGCTTTTCGCAAGTGGTTGCCCTATGGACTCCGTCGTCTCTTATATGCCATAGTGCGCGCATCGAATATCAAGGAGCAGATCCCAGGCCTCGGGGCTCCAAATTAGTTTTTTTTCCTCCGAGCGCCGAGACAGCCCATCAATCCTCGCCTCTGCAACTTCATAAAATAATACTACCTCCCGCTGCTATCTTCTAATAGCTATTTTATTAGAAAAGTATTAGTATAATATATAGAGTATAGCAGCTACTAGGGTAATACTTATTAAATAACCTTAAGTAGAGATATAATTATTATAATTAGGCTATAATAGTAATACTTTCTTTTATAAAATTAAAATACTTTATATATAACTTTTTATATTCTATTAATTAAATTTATATTCTATAAGAATTATAAGTCTAGATAATATAATAAATTTTAATAATTTTTATTATATAATTTTATTAATTTTATAAAACTATTAATAGAAATCTTTTAAACTTTAAATAATAATTTTTTAATTATTTTTAAATTAGAGAATTCTATTTAATAAATTAATTAATATTTTAAATTAAAATATATAGTTAAAATTCTAGGAATTTAAAATAGAATTAATTTAATTAAAATAAATAAATTAAATAATAACTTTTATATTATTAAAGCTTTTAATTAAATTAAAAGTAAAAAATAAATTATTATAATATATAATATAAAAAAAAATAAAATTATAAAAAATTAATTTTTTAATATTTTAAAATTTTTTAATAATTATATTTAAATTAATAGATATAAGAAATTAATAGTAAATATTATTAATAATAAAATTAAAAAATAAATTTAAAATATAATAATTAATAAAAAATATAAATATATAATAATTATTTTTAAAAATAAAAAAAAAAATATTTTAATATTTATTATATATTAAATTATAAAATAATTTAAAATTTAAATAGCTTTAAATAATATTATTATTATAAAAATTATTTATTAAATTTATAAAATAATTTTCTAAAATATTTAATATATTAATATAAAGCTAGATATTTAATATAAAAGGTAATTTAAAGCTTATATTAAAGTAATAATATATAAAATATTTAATATTAAAGAAAATATAGCTATTATTAACTTTCTAAAAATTTATAAAATATATTTTATATTAAATTAAATAAAAAAAAAATATTATAAATTTTTTAAATTAAAAAATAAAAAAATAAATATTTTTAAATTTAAAATTTATATAATAATTTTTTTATTAATTATCTTATAATTATATTTTAAAAAATAAATTAATATATTTATTATATTAAATAGCTATTTTAATAAAATAAAAGAATTAAATTTAAACTTAAAGTAAAGATATTATTTATATTCTAAGAATATAAATAATTATTATATTTAATTTTTTAAAAAATATTATTATATAGAGAAAATTTTAAAGAAAAAGTAAAAAGAGAAAGATTATATAAAAAAAGCTATTTTAAAATACTTTAATAAATTATATTTTATAAATATAAAAGCTAAGCTAATTAAAATAGATTTTAAAATTCTAAATCTTAAAATAAATATATAAAATAATAAAAATTAATATTTAAAAGTTATAATAATTACTATTATTAATTATAATTTAATAAATCTTAAAAAAAATTAAAAAATCTATATAATAGTAAATTATAATATAAAAATATTTAAAAAAAATATAATATTTAATATCTATAATATAATATATTTAATTAATAAAAAAGAATTATTTAAATCTAAAAGTTTTATTACTTTTAGCTTAAATAATAAAATCTCTATAAAAATAATAAATTTTAAAATCTTAGAAAAGGAAATATATATAATTAAAAATATATTATATAGATCTAAGAGAGAGAATATAATAGACTTTATATTTAAAGATATAGCTATAATTAAAGGTTTTTATATTAATATTATATTAAAAATAAAAATTACTAAAAGTATAGAAATTTAATATATAAACTATAATTACTTTTTATATTTTAAATTATTTAAAGAAAATATTATTCTAATTAAATTATATAAAAAAATAGAATTAATATTTTTTAAATATAAATTAATTTATTTATATTTTTATTTTTTAATAATAAATATAATATTATATATTTAATATTATATTTATTTATTATAAGAAATATATATTATATTAATATAATATATATTAATATTTTAAAGTAAATCTAATAGTTCCTTTAAATTTAAAAAAAACTTAAAAATCTTTTAATATCTTAAAATAAATTATTTAAAAGTAGCTATATTAAAGAAACTAGTAAATAATATAAAAAATATATAAATTTAAAATATAAAAATAATTAATTATAAATATTATATATTAATATATATAAAATAAATTATTTTATAAAAATTATTAAAATATTACTTTCTAAAGTTCTTTTAATATATTTATTAAAATTTATAATATTATAAAAAAGATTTTAATAATTTAAATTAATTAATTATATTTAAAAATAAATATAATAAATAGCTATATATATACCCTCTTATAAATAAAAATAGAATATCTCTCTTTAATAAGATTTATTATATTAAAAAATATATTAAATAGTAATATAATTTATTAATATATATATTTAAATAAAATAATAATAAAATAGTAATAAAAATTAAAAAAAATATTCCTTTTTAATATTAAATAAGATTAAAAAGTATATTATTAGAGATCTCTTTATTTTATATATATAAAGTAAATAGCTCTATTAAATAAATAAATTAAATAATTATAATTAAATTAATTAAAATATTAATAGAAATAAATTTCTTTAAGAAATTATAAATTAAAAGTATATAAGCTATTACTTATTTACTTAATATAAGCTTAATATAAATTTATAATATAAAATTATTAATTAAAATATTAAAATAATAATTTAAAAGAAATATTTACTTATTAATAAAGAAATAATTTAAAGATTTAAGACTTAATTAATCTAATATTTATATATATAGCTATTATATTTATATATTATATTAAAACTATAAGATTAAAAGAAATAGAAAGTTATTTAAAATATATCTTAGAGAGATTAAGGAATATTTAATTAGCTATATTATAATTAATCTCTATTATATTTAGATCCTTTAATTTAAGAAAATTCTAATTATAAGAAATATTATATTTAATAAATAAATTTTCTATAATTTTAAGAAAGAAAATATAATTAAATAGATTATAATTAAGCTTAAGGAACTATATAAAAAAATTAAAGAAAATATATTAATAGAATTAATATTTTTTATAAATAGAATCCTTAATAATATTAATAATTTTTAAATTATAAGTCTAAAGTATTTAATATTAGAAGTAAAAGAGCTATAGAATAAAATAAAAAAATAAAAAAATATATTAATATTAGAATAAGAAATAAAACTTTAAATATTTTATATAATTCTAAATAGAAATTAAAAAAATATATAAATTTAAAATAAAAGAAAAGTTTAATAGAATATATTACTATTAAATATAATAAATAAAGAATTAGAAAATCTTCTAAGTAATTTAGGGATATATTAATTAAATATTATAAAAAGAAAAGAAATAATATTTTAAATATTAAAAAGAGATAATATCTAATATAAAATAATATTTTAATAAATAGATAAATTACTAGAAGAATTTATAAATACTATTAAAGAGAGTATATAAATAGTAATATTAAAAATAATTTCTTTAAGTAATATAATAATAATTATAATATAAAGTAATATAAAAAATAGAAAGTTTAATATTTTAAACTTAAAATTATAGCCTATTAAATATAATTAAAAACTTATAGTAAAGGGTATATAAAATATATATATTATATTATTAAAACTTAAAAAAATAATTAGCTTTAATTTATTATTTAATTAATATAAATTAAAAAATAATAAATTAAAGAACTTATAATTAATATTTATTATAATTAATATAATAATAAATTAGAAAAAATTTAAATAATCTTTTTTTAATTTAAATTAACTAATTATATAAATTAAAAATTTAATAAAAATATTAGATAATTAGAATAAACTTATAAAATATTTATTAAAAGATTAATTTCTAATAGCTATATAAATAAAAGTTAATATTCTAATTAAAAAAAGAACTTAAAAAAAGATTAATAGATTAAAAGTTAAATTAAAGTCTCTATTAGTTAAGTAAATATTTATATATAAATTTAATAAAAATAAAATATTAAATTATTATAAAGTATATCTTATTATAAGAGAAAATCTCTAAGAAAATTTAATAATTAAGGGAATATATATTATAATACTTATAATATAATTATTCTATATTTTAATTATTTTAATTATTAGATTTAATCTAGAGCTATATTAATATAATATTAAAAATATATTTTTAAATATAATAAAAAGTAAGAATAATATATTAATTATTTATAAAATACTATAAGGCTTTAAAAATAGAAATAGATTTATAGAATTTAAAAAAGTATTATATAAACTAAAAAATTTACTATAATTATAATTTAATAAATTATTATTAATTTTAAAGAAATTAAATATAAAGTAAAGCTCTAAAAAGCTTTATTTTTTTTATATAAAAAATAGAAAAATTTTTCTATACTTTTATATAGATAATATAATAATAGCTATTTATAAGTATAATATAGCCTTATATAATAATATTATAAGCTTATTAAAGTAAAGATATAAATTCTATAAGAGGAGTAATATAAAGTAATTCTTAGAAATTAAAATAATAAAAAATAGAAAGAAATATAAAATATACTTTTTATATAATATTTATATTAAAAAAATAATATAATATTTTAACTTAGCTAATAGAAATTAATATCTAATAATTTCTATTCTAGCTAAGGAATATTAAAAGAATTCTTAATAAGCTATAAAAGAAGAGATTAAAAGGTATTAAAAAAAAATAGAATCTATACTTATATTATAATTATATTAAAGCCTAATATTATATTTATAGTCTCTATTCTATTAAAATTCCTTATAAACTTTAGAAAAGAATACTATAAAGCTATTAATTAATTTATTTATTATCTCTATATATAGTAATATCTTATAATTTAATATAGAAAAATAGAAAAAATATAAATCTTAATTACCTTTAATAATATCTTATTTAATAATAACTTAAAGACTAGGTAATTATTATAAGATTTTATTATAATACTTTTTAAAAGATTAATTATATAAAATATTATATATTAAAATACTATTAGTATATTTATAATAGAAGCTAAGCTATATACTTTAATTTATATAATAAAAGAGATAATAGGCCTATAGTAATTATTTAATAAATTAGAATTTAATTTATAAAAAAAATAAAATATTAATTATAATAATTAGTAGATTATTTAATTTATAATAGAAAAAAATAATAAAATAATTATAAGATTATATTATATTAATATATAGAATATATAATTAAAGTAAAAATATTAATATAAAAGATTTAAACTTATCTATTTAATTTCTAATTAAATATCTATAAATAGATTTATAAAAGCCTTATTTTATTAATACTTTAAATATTTTAAATTACTATTAAATTTAATAAATTTAAAAAAAAAAGGAATATTATATAAAGAAAAGAAAATAAATAAAATATAAAATATAATACTATTAAATTAATTTAAATAGGTAACTAATATTATAATAAATTTTTAATTTTTAAGTAAAATATCTATCTATTTCTATATTATTTATATCTATATAAAGGCTTTTATAACTCTTTATTTATTTAATTCCCTTTCTATTCTATTATATATTTTATTCTTTTTATCTAAAAGCTCTATCTATAAATATAATATTTATTAATAATAAATTATTATTTAATCTAAATTAATAATTAAATATAAGAATAATAGATAAAAAGCTTATATAATATTTTTATTTTTAAATAGAATAGGCTATCTATTAAATTAGTAATATTAAAATTAAATAATTAAAATATATAATTAATAAAAGAAAAAATTAAATAAAAAGAAAAGAAATATATTATAGAATATATTAATAGTTTTTAATTATATAAATAAAATAATATTTAAAGTAATTAATATTCTTCTAATAATATTTATAATTATTTTTATTTAAAATAGTATTCTAAATATAATTTTTATAAAAAAAATTAAATAAATCTCTAAAAGAAATTAAATAAATAGAATAAATAAAAATAAAAATAATAATAGTAATTAAAATATATCTAATTAAAGCTTTCTATAAGAAAGGAAATTAAATAGCTCTAGTAAAGAGATAAAATCTAAGAAAAAGAACTAAACTAAACTAAAAAAAGATAAAATTAGAAAAATTCTCTAATTCTTTAATAGTAGTAATAGTAAGTAGCTTTATTATTTTCTTTATTATTATTTTTATCTTTTTTTTTTTTTTTTTTTAATTTAAATATTAGATTTAATATAAAATAGTAATATTTAAAGGGTAAAAGCTTATATCCCTTTTTAAATAATTTTATTTAGAATATATATTAAAGCTTTAAATTAATAAATAAAATATTAAAATTATTAAATAAAAATATAATAAATAGAATTTTTATAATAGAAAATATAATAATATTAATTAAAAAAAAAAAAAAAAGCTTATAAAAATAAAAATATTATTATTATTATATTTAAAATATATTTTATATTTATTTTATAAATATTATTATAATAAGTTATTATATAAATATTATTTAATTAATTTATAATAAAATTATATTATTTACTTAATATTTAATTATTCTTTTAATACTTAAAGTAGCTTTTTTAATTAGCTTAATATAAAAAAAATTTATTAAAGGAATAAATATTACTTTAAATAGCTACTTATAGTATTTATCTATATATAATATTAAGGAAAAATTATAATATAATTAATTAAGCTTATTAAAAGACCTTATTAATTAGAAAATATATTAAAAAAGTATTAATATAATATATAGAATATAATAGCTATTAGAGTAATACTTATTAAGTAACCTTAAGTAGAGATATAATTACTATAACTAGACTATAATAGTAATACTTTCTTTTATAAAATTAAGGCATTTTATATATAACTTCCTATACTCTATTAGTTAAATCCGCGCTCTGCGAGACATTTTGCTTCTCGGCGTCCAACTATCATTTTTATGCCTTCACAATCCGAGAGCTCAGCCTGACATGCCTCAATCGCTAATGATTGATGATCATTCACGGCCAGTTAGTGGCCCCAAGTGTTTCGCTTGTGTGATTTGTCGGCAACGCAAGATCAAATGCGACCGACAGGCTCCCTGCACCAACTGTATAAAAGCAGAGAGGCAATGCAATTTTATTCCTCCCGTGCGCGGGAGGCGCAAGAGAAAAAAGCCGCCGCGAGAGACACTTCGCGCGAGGCTGCAGCGATATGAAGGGCTGCTCAAGTCCTACGGCGCAAGGATCGAGCCATCCAACCATCGTGATGACTGTGGCTCGGACATCGCAGCCCCATCCACGCCTGACGTCGACGATAGTGTTGCAAGCAGTCTGAATGATCAAGGCGATCCGTTTGGGCCGGAGGCAGCCACATGTAAACCGAAGCTCGTAGTAAAGGATGGCACATCCAGATATTTTGACAGGTATGCATTTGGTTGATTCATGTAGTTGTGTAAGGCACCATCGACAGCTGCTAATATCGCCTAGTGCCCTGTGGTATAATTTGGGTGATGATGTATATCTTATCTCTCTCCGTCCAGTTTTTATCTCTGAAATGGTATCTGACCTGCTACTTTAGTTTCTTCATCCTGAAACAGGCAATTTTGGCGAGGCCGTGGACGAGCCGAATGTAGAGACAAATGAACTATTACTGGTGGATGAAAACAACGATAAAAGCCAGAAACTCGCCAATCTTCATCCTCCCCTGCGAGTGCTACCAAAGATGAAGGAAGTTTTCATTGATCGAGTCGATCCTATCTTGAAGATTCTGCATCTTCCCACCTTCTGGCCCGCGCTGACAAGCGGCTTAAGACAGCCTGAGGCCGTGTCCAAGAGCTTGGAAGCGTTAATGTTTGCGTTTTACCTTGCGACAATTGGTACCTTAACCGAAGATGAAAGCCGAAGTATGTTCGGAGAAGAGAAGTCAGTGGTGATGTTGCGATATAGGCTAGCAGCTCGCCAAGCCTTGATAAACGCACGATTCATGTCAACTTCGAGCCTGATGACGCTTCAAGCATATGGAATATTCATGGTATTTTCCTTCTTGGGTCCCGAGATGGTGACTGTTATCCTTGAACTACTAAGCTAATAGGCGAGAGCAGATATGCGTAAGGAACGTCTACCGGTGCGACACCTTGTTCATCCTTTCGGGAGTCGGCGTACGCATAGCCCGTAAGATGGGGCTCCATCGAGACGGCACGTTCCTCGGCCTCTCTCCATTCGAAACTGAAATGAGAAGGCGCCTTTGGTGGCATCTCGTCCATGTTGATTTCCGCACGGCTGATGTGCTGGGCGCAAAGCCATCTATGGACCTTTCCTGCGGAGATGCCAAAATGCCCTGGAATGTCAACGACGAGGACATGCACCCGGACATGGCGGACGCGCCGCCAGAGCGCAATGGCATCACCTCCATTGCGCTCTGTCTCATACGCTGTGAGATCATCGAGGCCTTGCGGAAATTCTGCACCACGTTTCCTACCGATGTGCGCTGGGAAGCGCTTTACAGGCGAGACATCCCGATCGCCAAAAAGGACGGGATCATAAATGAGGTGGAGGACCATCTAGAGAAGAAGTATTTGCGGTATTGCGACCCATCAAGCCCCTTTGATACACTTGTGTCCATTATCATCCGATCGTCCGCATGCAAAATGAGGCTCTTTGCCCACAGCCCGCGGCAGTTTGCCAACAGGCCGGATGAGGTCTCCCAGAATGATCGAAATATCGTTTTCCTAAACGCGATGAAGCTATTGGAATATGTCAATCTCATGCAAGGCGGTTATCCCGGTCTGGAAAAATACATGTGGCAAATTGGCACGAGCTACCTCTGGAGCACTATACTTTATCTGCTCATCGAAGTCAGGCATCGCAAGACAGGGACCGACATCGACAAGGCATGGCGTCTCATTGGAGCAATATTTTCACGGCACCCCCAAATATTTGAAGAGAACGCTGGGCCAGTCTATGTAGCGCTGGGCAAGTGGACGATAGAGGTGTGGGAGAGCCATATGGCGGCTTCAAAGGCCGCAGGCCTTCCGGTACCAGTCGCACCTGATTACATTGAATCGATCCGCCAGTGCCGGAGGCTGAAAACAGACTTGAAAGCCTTCGTATCCAGAGGTGCGGCCGCAGCTGCTGAGTCTGCTGGAGTGAATTTACCCAACGGCAACAAACCTCAAGCTCAGCGATGCGAAGGAGGTCACGATGATTGGGGTATCTTTGAGTACCAACACGATTTCCCTAGTCTTCCGTCTTTTGAGATGGACATGACTGAATGGATGCAGTGGGAACAGCTGCTTGTAGAGCAAGGAGGATTTGATTAGGCTCGTAGCTCATGCTGGCTTTCTTACTTGCTATGCTATGTACGGGCAAGCAAAAGAAATGATACAGAGGAATGACCTAGAAATAAGAAGAAAAAAAAATTGCAAATAATAAAAATACTAAAAGGTTAGAAAAAAAAGGTCAATTATGAATATGGTGTCGTAAAAATGCGGGCCCGCTGTTTACACAACGAGCTATTACCCTTATATAGGATATCTGTTTTCCGACATATGGAAAGAGCGCTCTTGCAAATTCGGTTTAATAGTGGTAGTTTGCTGACGTGATCTAGTACTCTACCGTACCTTGCCTTACTTTCTGTAGCGACATCTCCCGCTTCGTGCGGAGTCGTTCTTTTTCTGTGACTACACCGTCAGCAGCCAATGTGGATTATTGCACACGCAATTGATTACTTTTTTCAACGTCCCAGCCGGTGCTAGCAACGACGCCTACGGCGGCCATCTTCTGTTAATATCGTGAGACCATGTTTGTCGCACCATTCAATGGCACCACACAGCTTGAAACTGGGACCAGTGCCAAGAGTGCCCGGTTCGCCAGCTTTGTCGAATCGCAACTGATAGAGTCCTACGAGGCGATCACATCTACTGTCTTGCTCTACTGGTGGAATTCTCGGCACAGATCCTCCGTTCAGACAGCTCAGCGGCTTCACCATACCTCCCGAGTCTCCCCTCATGCTGATGAAGTAGCGGGGAAGAAGCTGCACGGCATGTAATCTGCTCAAGAAGTGATGGTATATCATGCTGAGATAAGATCCAATATTGACGCGCGGTTGCAACCATTCCACGCGTCCCTTTTGCCCCTCACGGGACACTAGTATCGGTCCCTGTCTAGACGTACGAAAGTGCTGATATCTTGCGAGCAAACAGACATGTATCTATGCTTGAATCCCGCGGTTGGCTCCCGGTCGCCAGTCCATTTCGAGAACAATGCGGTTTGCCTCCACCAGCGAACATCCCTTAGGCGAATGACGACAACGATAACGTAGGGCCGCAATTCCGGCTACTAGAGAGCCTGTTTTTAGCATGTCTTTAGCATGATGCTGGCAAGGCGCTTGGAAGAGCGTCATGCAAAACGACCTGTCCGCTCAAGATAGCCGAAGGGGGGGCCCAGGATGCAGCTAAATATAAATACACTGCAGGCAAGTTCAGAGACCAATAACGAGAGGGGCTAGTCATCTTGTCTAACGGTTGGCTGGATAAAGTGTGCGGCTCCAGCTGCTGTGGAACACTCGGGCCGGCCCTGAATGCCACATCTTTTGCACAAACTTGGCCGCTGCTCGGCATTCGGCACTTGATCTCCGCACGCATTTCACAGACCGTCACAAGCACTGCCAAGTTCCACCCCTAGGGCCAGCGTCACCCTGACGGCAGAGACGTTAGAGACGCTGCTTTGGATGCCTCAGAGGGCCGAAGGGAGGGGTGACGAAATAGGGCCATGACCTACATCATGCGGCAGAGTTGAGGCAGCCAGTCAGCTGTCTTCGTCCGCGATGCTACGGCATGGAAACCCCGGCCACATGGCGAATTGAAGACATACCAGTGGTTTGATATGGGCTTGATAAGGCCAGATCCAAAGCTTTCGCAGGTAAATCGAGATGCCGCCATCGCCTTCATCTGTGACAACCTCCAGACTGCATTTCCTACATAAGTTCAGTCCATTCCCACAATCTCTCGCTCCCCTTCTTTCTGGCCTCTTTGTCCCATGAAGAACAGCCTGCCCTAGTTCAGCCTTCCTTTGTCTGTCACCACTATAGTCTTCAAGTCTTGCCATCCACAAATATGAGTCTCGAGATTCTATTCCAGGCCCATCACAAGTTCCGGCTCGAGCGCGGTCTGCACAAGGTCAAGGCTATTCGGAACAAGAACTACAAGCGCAATGGCACCAAATCATACGTCTACCTTCTGAACCGCTTCGGCTTTGAGCCCACCAAGCCTGGCCCGTATTTCCAGGCCACCCGAATCCACCAGCGGGGGCTGGCTCACCCGCACTTCCACGCTGCCGTCGGTGGACGCATTCATCGAACAAAGGCCCTCTCCAAGAGAGTAAACGAATCTGGATCTCCAGACCCCAACGGATCGCAGACTGGAGAAGTGGGGGCGGAAGACCAGCAAAATGACTCGGAGTACCTCTGCGAGGTCTCCATTGGAACGCCTGCCCAAACGCTCCTGCTGGATTTTGACACCGGCTCTTCGGATCTTTGGGTGAGTCCTCTTTTTACTCTAGGTCAATTATCTCGGTTGTGTGACGCTAACGAAACATCTCTAGGTCTTCTCGACGGAATTAAGCAAGAGCCTGCAGGAGGGCCATACCATCTTTGACCCATCCAAATCCTCAACCTGGAAGCCCCTCACCGGCGAGACATGGCAAATCTCCTACGGAGATGGCAGCTCTGCCTCCGGTGATTGCGGCTCAGACGTTGTCACCATCGGTGGTCTAACTATCCAGAATCAGACTGTCGAGCTCGCCAAGACGCTCGCTCAGCAGTTTGCACAGGGCACCGGCGATGGCCTTCTTGGCTTAGCCTGGCCATCCATCAACACGGTCACCAAGAATGGGCAACCTGCCCCTGCCCAAACGCCTGTCGCAAACATGATTACCCAAGGCGACGTTCCCAGCACCTCCCAGCTCTTCACTGTGGCGTTCTACAGCGACCGCGATGCCAACGCAGAGTCGTTCTACACGTTTGGCTACATCGATCAGGACCTTGTTACCAGCTCTGGACAAGACATTGCCTGGACCGACGTCGACAATTCTCAGGGATTCTGGATGTTCCCATCCGAGTCTACTTCTATCAACGGCAAGGCCATCTCGCAGTCGGGTAACCAGGCCATCGCCGACACTGGCACCACTCTTGCCCTGGTCTCGGATGAGGTTTGCGAGGCTCTATACAAGGCAATCCCAGGCGCTACCTACGACTCGAGCCAGCAGGGCTACGTCTTCCCCACTAGCACGCAGCTGTCGGATCTCCCCGAATTCAAGGTATCAGTGGGAAACACGCAGTTTGTGATCCAGCCAGAGGACTTGGCCTTTGCCCCCGCGGACAACAACAACTGGTACGGTGGAGTTCAGTCGAGGGGAAGCATGACATTTGATATCTTGGGTGACGTGTTCTTGAAGTCGGTTTATGCGGTAAGTGGTCACTTCTTTTCAAAAGCTATAGCAGTACAGATAGCGTGTACTGACAGTTGCGTCCAGATCTTCGACCAAGGTAACCAGCGATTCGGTGTTGTGCCTAAGATCCAGGCGACTCAGAACTTGAACCCTCCTACTAACCAGTGAGAACTCTCATGAATGAAAGGGCCTAATTGTGGGATATGGTAGTAGGGTCTTCAGTATTACATTCCTTAAACTCATCTTCTCATGTACCTCGTTACGTCTCCTCGCTGGAAGTCGGGCCCGTTGGTTAACGACGTAATTGTCTAGGGACCCGATAATTCTATCCTTTTAATAATCCATTCTGTAAGGTCAAAGTGAAGAGTTGCAATGTACCTGCTGTACGCCAGACTGTGCAGAAATTGTTCTCGTTGAATTTGCCTTCCCAGAGAAGATGTGTGGACTTCCACTCAGAAGCGTTCCGGCCAAGGTTTGCTAGAAATGTCATCAATATGTTTTGTCCAGTCATGAACTATGTGGCTTATGGTACTTTTTTATTACCATTTCAACGATGCTAGAGACTGCTTCTTATGAAAGAGCTGCCCAGGCTATACGCCGACATATTTTTGGGTACATGTAGCTTCGCGTCTACGGCAGATGTCGGTGAATGCAACCAGACGTTTACGCTCCAATTCCTTATTTTGTAGCAATTCTGAGTTAATATGAATCTTTCTTTAAATTATAAAGGTACTGTCTGTGTAGGAGAATTGGACCCCGTCATCCATCAGATCGAGGGTAGAGTCAGTTCACACGCAAATCATCGTGATTCTCACCGTCCCATTCGTCCAAAATCACCCAACACCGGCGTACACGTACTGGGACTCTCCTGTGCCAGTTCAGTTCCCTCAGCAAAGTGCAACGGAGGACTGGATGTTTAGGCCTACCACATTTACGCTGATCACAACTCCAAATTGAAGCGGCGTTAGTTGACGCTCCAACAGTTGCCTCTCGATCCGAGGAGGTTGCAGCATGGATAACTGAGATCATCTCGGGTCGAAGGCTAAGTACAACTATTCACATCACTCACGGTCAAAGTGATCATCTTCTTGCCGGAAGTACTATTCAGCAACACTTCCCAGAAGCCGTCATATGGGCAAACCATGGCATCTATAATCGCATGCAGGAGCAGCTTTCCCCAGTGCTCCATCACACCCAGACACAGCTTGCAACTCGATCACACGCGGCTCAGGGAGAGAATGCAGCCAATGTCATCGATATAATTCAACGCTTTATACTTACTAGCGATTACAATACGCTGTAGTCGCGTGAGAGCGAGCTTCTCTCCGTCGAGTCAGCCACTATTTCCAATGCTAGCAAGAGCCTTGAAAATGGCGCAGTTGTCAGATCTCGAAGAAGCGCGCTGTCTGACCCAAAATTAAGAGTAAGAAATTAATGTCTCTGCCGCCTAGCTCGTCGAAGCTAGCCTAGATTTGCTGCAATATTATGACAATGCCATGGATATATAAGCTGATGCGGGGCATCCGGAGACACTTTCTTTCCATCACGATAATCGAAATCCGGAAAGCCTGAAAAGAACTCCTTAGTTTCACATAGTATACAGTATTTCATGCCGATTGCTCCGCCATGTCCACCGTTAGTCCATATTCTGGCAAGGATGCCTGGGCCACTGCAATTATGAACGCCTTCAATTGCCCCGATGACGAGCTTGAAGCCCGCATCCTTGACCTGTATGCCAAGGATGCCACAATCACTGTCAACGGAAACAAGATGGATTGGCAAGCCTTCATCCCATATGTCATGAGCATCCGCGACGGAACAACTTCTGTTGATATTCAATCACATTATTTTCTGCGAGATGGGAATCTGTTCTCGGAGAAGCACACAGCACGTGGATTCGGCAAGGATGGCACGAATACCCAAGTGGAAGCGTTAGTCATGGGTGAATTGAACGAAGATGGGAAGGCGATTTGGCTAGAGGAAATAGCGAGATACGTTCAAGACGGCAACTCGGATCGATCAAGCGCGAGCTAGACGAAGGGTAGACTCGACCAGTAGCATGAAGGCCGCGGTCAAGGAGAGCGATTTGCATTACACAACGGATAGTACATCAGCCTTTTGTAAGTCGCATGGAGCCTTGGCAAGCGACGGTTTTACGTGGGTTTAGACTTATGAATATGTCGTGGCATGCGCGGATGATGCGCTCGTCGGGATCTGTTTCACTGCATACTCGGCCTGATACAAATGCATCACAGCACCCGTCGGTTCAAGTCGCTCTTGCAGTAACCAGTTTAGCTAAAGAGAATGTATTCAAGACTTGATTCAAGAATAGCGTCGTCGAGGACGCAAGTGAACTATTCTATTTCTAATAAGCTTATTTGAGGCCAATGATGAGAAGTCTGGCTAGCGTGATCCTTGATGCAGCGGTAAGACTGCTGATGCAAATCACACTTGACCAGTATCCTTGTATGATTGACTGGATCTCATGGGTCCTAAGCAAGCTTGACGTGGAATGCTCCATTGCGACGGTCATGGCAGTATCCATAGCCGGCAGCAGCCTTGGAGAGATATTGCTCTGATCGGCCGCAACTAGGGTAGTAAAGTGGGCGATTTCCGCATTTGGCCTATCGAGTTTCAAAAGGATGCCATAGAGACAGGTCCGTGTTGCTTTAGAGAGAGCGTTATAAACGAGCAAGACATTGTCAGAGTAGCTTTGTGACTATTGCGATCCTACACACGATATGGTTCCTCAGAGACTCCAAAGTTCATTGACGGATCACCACCAAGTATGCGACTGGTCGAGCCTCTACCGAGCCTGCATGACGGACAACAAACTGCTTTCTGCAGCAGAGCATCTACACATAAGCGGTTCGACTACCTAATAGACCAAAACTAACGAACTAAGTGGGTACTCCTATCAGGTAGAAACACCAGGGCACCACCGTTTTCTCCACGTATTCTTACACCTATACCCTGGACAACTCCACGGAAAAGTATTCTCGCCTCTGAGGGAGCCACCTATTCTCTACCCGTGCATTTGCTAACTTTACCAAATGGTATAAGACGATTTGATTCCATTGGGAAACGCGCAATGCCCTAAATAGGAAAATCGCTTCATATCATTACAACTCGCGTCTCTTGTCAGAACTCAGTCTCCCATTGCGGCCATTCAGAGAGGCAAAAGAAATGTCGGTCTGGGTTGAATGTTGACTGAGAGGTGGGGGAACGTTACTTTGAATGAAAAAGATGGATTGACCATAATGTATAGAGCTAGTTAGGGTTAGTAGTTGTTTGCTTTTAGGGCTCTTATTGAACGTTGCAATCCAGATATCCGCGCTGTGAGCTTTTCCGTTTCTTTCCTACTGGCTTTCTTTTCCGCGGGACCACTCAATACACGGATATTATTAGCAGCAAGAGCTAACACCACGTCTATCGGCGAACTACCCAAGGCATGTTTTCCTGGCATAGAGTGACTGCCAAATTATCCTTCGGTACTTCTATCAGCCCATCTATTCGCAATAGCACTAGCAGGGTTTTATGCCGAGATCGCATAAGTCGAATCCACCGCAACGTGGTCGGCGGCGTGTGGTCTTATAAACAATTCCTCTGTTCGAGGCCGGCCGTATGTAGCATCGGTCCGTTTCTCAACAAGCCGCGCTATCCCTTACGATAGTTCCTAAACGGGTAGCTCAATTGGCGGTTCCGTATGTATGATTACTCATATCCGGAGTATTCTACGGAGTATATCGATCGAAATGACTATGGCGATTAGCGAATTAGTATATTAGAGACCCTCCTCCGTAGCAAACAAGGCGAACTCTTAGGACGATCATAGTGGCCGGCTGCTTCCTCCTGGTTTAGAAACAAACTTCTACTTTTTGGTCCTTATCAATTGCCCATTATGCGTATTGCTGTATCAGGGCTTTGGCTTGCAGCTGCGGTCGCCACAGCGTCCAACCACCACGGCAGTCATGCGCGGACGCATGAGAACCATGCCCGAGCTTCGGCAGTTGATACCTCGACAATAAAGGGCAAATGGCTCTATGGCTATCAGGGCTGGTTCCGCAAGCCAGCAAGCGGAGTCAATAACCACTGGTCTCCTAATGGCGGAACACCAGGACCCGGCAATGGTAATTTTCTTGTACCTCGAACTTACTGCTATTCTAGGACATATCTGATGATGACATGACGTTAGTTGAATTCGACTTTGTCCCTGATGTTAGCCAATATCCGGCGAATTGTCTGTTTGATTCCACATTGACTGCGCCCAATGGCTCACCCGTTCAACTGTACGACAACACTTGTGAGGGCGTCGTGGATTTGCACTTCAAGTGGCTGCAGCAGTATGGGATCGACGGAGTTATCGTGCAACGATTCTTGAGCCACCTTGACGACCAATCTTTTATCACAGTCAGCATCATACCTTAAGCTCCTTACAAGCCGTACAAGAATATCGTACTGACCCACCTCGTCCTTAGATCCTCAACCAAGTCCAAGCGGCCGCCGAGAAATATGGCCGTGGCTTCATTGTGGAATACGATGTTTCCGGCGGTAACTCATCAGCGGCCAGCACTGCCAATACCGTCCTCGCCGACTACAACTCTGTTGTCAAGCAGTACACCACCTCGTCGGCTTACATCCACGAGAATGGCCAGCCGGTGGTCATGGCCTTCGGAGTGGGATTCTCCACCGTGGCTGTCTCTGTCTCTGATGGAGAGAATCTCGCCAACCAACTCAAGGCCGCCGGAACCTACGTTGGCTTTGGCGTGCCCACCACTTGGGGCACCGACGTTCGAAACAACAACGGCTATGCCGCAGCCTACAAAGCCGTTGACTTCATCAGCCCATGGACGGTCGGTAGTTACAGCGAGGGTGGCTACACAGCCGGCTATCACACGACTACTCTCATTCCGGATACACAGTGAGTTTACGCGAGGCTCTTTTCCCGCTAGTGATCAAGTACATTGTAGCTGACCCTTTTTTGTCTCTAGACTCACTCAGTCACTGGGCATTGAGTATGCTCCCGTGGTCTGGGCGGGTACGTCAGCTTATCACCTCAACGGCGTGACCAACCCGTCTGCTTTCGACTACTTCCCACGCTACAACGGCTCGTTCTACTCTATGCAGGCTGATGCTGTGACAGCCCTTGCTATTAAGCCGCTGTTTGTCTTTACTGCCATGTTTGACGAAGTAAATGAAGGTAAGTCTTCCTCCTCTTTCGCGGGGACAATCATAGAATGTCAAAGAGTCTAACCATTACATTCGAAACCAGGCACCCAGAACTTGCCCTGCTTAAAAGTCAATCAGCTGCCCACTAATGAAAAGTTTGTCGGATACGACAATGACTTCGCCAACACCAGCTTTTACTTGGCTCTCGGTGGACAAAAGGCAGCCGCCTTTGCTGCAGCCGTAAACTAGATGCATATATCGTGGGCTTGAGTTTGAGCATACCTGTATATAAACCTTACCAGTTACATATGCTCATGTCATGTCATGTCATGCTCCCACAAAAATGAATGACTATGCTTTATTGACTACTCATCTCCCACCCAATCACCGCGTACTCATGCTGGGATAAAACAGACAGGACCTCGACTAACCACCCCGGAAGGTGCGGAAGACAACTTTTAGATGTCAGAAAATTATTATAAATTTAGTAATATTTCTTGGTGGAGGAGAAGTCGTCCTCGTGCTATGTATAGTTGTAGATGGTAAATTATACATGATATCAAATAAAGCCGCTAATTATAAAAAATGTTTTGGTCTTTTAAAAGAGCCGGAGCCTATAACCCGTCGTCGTCATGCCTCGCTATGAGTCACCTCCTCTCGTCTACGCTCTCTGCGGGGAGTTCGTAGCTGTAATTCGATTGCGGCAGCTCGTATACCATCGGTGGCTGCTCCATCTCCACCAACGGGTGCTGTGCCATGGCGCCCTGGACCGGCGTCATCTTCTTCGCAGCATCTTGGCCGTCCCACGGCTGCGGGGTGTATGCCGGCGCTAATGTTCCATCAGCCATGTATAACGGCTGCTCGCTAGGAGTGCTGTATTCGCCGAGGTGGATCGGTTGGTCCTTGTCGGCGGCTGCGTTGTTAGCTCCGGATTGTTGACGCCGACGGCGGAGCCACAGGAGCACGGCCAGAACGCCGACGCCAATAGCGCCGAAGCTGACGCCGATGCCGATGCCTGCCTTGGCTCCTGCTGATAAGGAGCTGTTTGCGTGTATAGCGGTGCCGTTGTGACTGCTTCCAGTGCTCCCTGAGCTCCCCGAGCTCCCGGAGCTTCCAGAGCCGGTGCTGTTGCTGCCACCACCGCCGGTCACGATCTCTGTCGGCAATACCTGGGCATTGCTCCAAGTCCCCTTCTTACCCCGATACGCCTGGATGAGGCTACCATTCGACATATAGTAGACCCAAGCCTCGTTGGTCGGCTGGTTGCTCGCAAGTGCCAGTGCCCCGTTGGCTTCGTCTGCCAACGGCCAAACCTGGGTGGACTGGTTGGGCATCAGCTGCCACTGGAAGTTGATATTCTCCACTTCGTAGAGCTTCTTGTCCGAGCCGATGTAAAAGACGGTTCGGGTGAAGGCGTCATCTATAGCGATGCCCATACCCCCTGGCTGGCCTGTCCAGGCGGGAAGACTGAAGCTGGCCGCGCCTGAGGTGTTTATGATGATGTCGGCCGGCGAGGTATTGTTGGTGGGAGCCGACTTTAGCGCTTGCGGAAAGGTTGCTATGAGAATTCGTGTTAGCAATCGCAACGTCCAAGGCGCTAGAGGTGACGGGTGGGATGGGAGAGCAGATACTTACCCAAGTGCCAGGTGCCGTCCTGGTTGAGACGAGAAACCTCGACGTTTTGGGAGTTCTTGGGGTAGATGACTGATATGTTATTGCTGCCAGAGTGGGCTGAAGCGAGCGCCATGCCCGATGTCGGATCCTGGGATACAGTGCCGTAGTATATCCAATCCGACGTCGTGTTGTAGGACATCTCGTTCACTTGGCTCTGTTCATCGTGATAGAAGACCCGGTATCCCGCTGTACTTCCCAGGAGTTCCACTGCCAGTCCGGTGTTGTTGTGAATAGAGTCCACCTGAGCCGTGTCCGAGATGACATACTCGCCCTGCTGAATGAAAGTACCCGAGCCCGGGTCGCATTCATAAAGCCCATTCACAATGGTGCCGTCCTCCGCGTGCCAGAAGATTGATGCCTGGCCATCATCTTGCGTTAGCCTTTAAAGCCCCCTCGAAGCAGACGGCTGCACCAGCACCACCGCAACTCACAGTAACTCGCTGCCCGTCCCACCAGCCTGTCGCCGCCAGAGAGGCGTTTTGCTTGGGCTTGTTGGTGGTAAGCAGCACGTTTGGCTTGTCGATGGGGAAGAGAGGAGTGCCATCGATATCGCCGTCGCAGTTGCTGTACCAGATATCGCCAGAGGCGGGGTCTTGCATCCCGACCTGAACGCCATTGCTCGTATAAAAGGCGTACATTGGAGTGCCACTGGCCGTGCTGATCAGGCCGGTGGCCAGCACGGCCAAGTGGAAGAAGGAAATCCTGGCCATTGTTGTCGTCGTAGTCGTCGTTGTCGTCGTCGAGAGAGCTAGATGAAGGATCGACAAGCAGCCCCCGACCCGAACCCAGACCCAGACCGAGATCTGCACCACAGAGAATTGTATATAGAGAAAAAGAGTGTATGAAAGCAATACGTATTGCAAGGCAAACAGAAAGAGAGGAGAGAAGGGGGAAGAAGAGAGAGAAAGGAAAAAAAAAAAAAAAAAATAGCCACACAAGCGAGGTCCAAGGACGGCCGGTCAGATTCCCGCAAGGATAACGCCACCCGCTGGATGGAGTCTGCGGCTCAAACGGCAGACGACCACGAAGTTGGGAACAAGCTCCAATCCGAAAATGCGTCAGGCTAAATAGGCTGTAGTTATTAATAAATTAGGGCGTGCAAATTATAACCGAAAAGAAGCTCCAGCAGAGCCGCTAGCAAGCTTCCAGCTTAATCCCCATCTTCTTCCAGCACGACTCCAGGCTTATCTGACGCACTGTCGGCGTGCCATTGGGTCAGCCTTGCAAATTTGGTCGCTATAATCCAACGTGATCACTATAATGCGTATCCACTTGGGACGGTCGATCCCTGTCCGCGGGCATGGGTCGAAGAAGAGACATCGCCGGTCTTGGCGGCAGTGGTGGCCGGCGGTGTCCTTGTGTTCGCTTCATTGGAAGCCGAGTCAGCCTATGAAACGCAAAAACAGATGTTTGTCAACATACATATACGGCGGTGGCCCCCCTGAGAGGGCAGACCCAGAACCATCAGTCAACGCGGATGCTGCCAAGATAGAATCAGGCTTCATGCTCTGCTTACTGCATTGTGGCCCGCGAGGGGTGGCTCTCTGTTCCGAAAACGCGCTGACACAGAAGAGAGAATCAGGAAATCTCAGCCGCTTCTACCTCCACCATCTTCGCCTCGTCCCCCCATGCTTCGAACTATCGACACTTTGAACTCTAGAGAAGTCTCGGTAGATGTTTTGTGTAGAGGTCGCTTGTGTCGCCCAGCTGGATTCACTGGATCCTGTGACCGGAACATTATTTTCCCTACGAATCGGGCACGGACTATCAAACCAGAATTCAATTCTGACCGTCCTTTTTCGTTGGCTGTAATATCGTTATTGCGTTTCCACACATTCGTGGCTAACCCGGCCCGGGCCTAGCCTCTATCCCTGGAAATAAGAACGGACTTTTTTCTAGTGGTTTTAGTCTTGTTCTGTTTTGTTTTGTCGTGTTTCGTTTCGTTTCGTTCCGTTTCGTTCCGTTCTGCTCAGTCACGTTTGTATTGTGGCCATCGTCCAGCATAGCCCGTACCTCTAGATTAATAAACCACCTGCATGAATCTCTAAAGTCGCAGTAGCATTCATTCATTTAAGCAACCATGTCCTGCGAGGTGCAGATCAGTCCCCCTCCCCTGAGCGTCCGTGCCTTCGGTTTTCTAGGCCTTAATTTATGGATCTGCTCCGATTCGCAGTGGCTGCAAATCCTACTCCCGGGTAGGTTAGTATTTGTAGCCGCAGCTCGCTTAAGAGTTTGGTCCTCCCTCCATCTACCGAAAAAACACAGAGAGGCCTGCATGTTGCGACGGATTTTGGCCTTTGAGATGCATGTGATTTCCTATGCCTCCATGATCTATATGAGCGAAGAGGGCTGCAGTGTCTCGTTCGGTGTCCCAAAGGTCCTAGGCACGTATTCGTGAACCTCAAGGTACGGAGTATAAGGAAAGTAATCCCATGGGCCTAGTCTCCGACGGACATGATGAATTTGCCAGCAGCGCAGCTTATGCTGGGCTCTCATGCTTCGAAAAGGGAAAATTCTGCCTCGCAAAAGCTCATGTATCCCAGCCGCAATGCAAGCAGGCTTTCCAAACGCCAAGACGGCGTTGTCCGTATTAATATAGATATACAGAAGCATCAGTGTGGCCTCGCCGAGGCAAAGGCCGACTGGGCTTGAAACGACTGGGTAGTATTATAATAAATCATTGATTGGAGTAGGTACCTAAGCTGCCCCGTAGAAGCTATATAGTACCTCCCACACGCCAAAATAAAGCCTAGAAAACTACACCACGTGCGCAGCGAATTATCTGCCACAAGGCACCGACGACCCCTATCCAAAAGGAGCATCCAAAGACAAAAACAATGAGGCAGACTGCTTCTACCGGACGATACAATAGTGAAGCTGGAGCCAATGAGCGTCCGCTACCCTCCTTGCCTGTCAGCTTACCCAGCTGCGGGACATACTTAAACTCCAGTTTTGACGGCCGTCTGAGGCCGGCTCTGCTCCTGAAAATCGCCTCATGGAGCGTGCTGCGGAAGTAATGCACAACCAGCTCATCGACGGCGGGAAAATGTGCTTGTACAATTGCGAGGACTCTGACAAGCCAGCAGTGGCCCTTGAAGCAGGCATAAGACATCATTCCTGGCCGCCCGAATCCAAGGTCGTCACAAAGCTCATCTCCATTGAGAATCCTACTCCCAGCCTCGATGAAACCGGCGGACAAGTGTAAAGGAGGCAGGTCTTTGATGCATTCAACAAAATTGTGTCCCACGATTACCGAAGTTTTCGTGACGTGCAATTCATGAACAAGCATGCTTTCCATGGTGGCCTTGGCCTGTGCCACAGTAGCAAAATACTCGTGCGGAGTGCCGAGGAGATAGCCAACATATCGGAACAAGGCAATGTAGTCGGCCTTGTCCTGTTCGCTGGGGTATACACCCATTTGGGGGAGTTGTAGCCACATGTGATTGCAGCAAAATGTGCAGATAGAATGAACAGAGTCAAGCAAGTTGATGGGGACCCCGAACTTGTCCATGTCAAAGTAGTCCGGCCGCTTGCTCGTAAGCTTGAGGATACGCTCGCGAACTGCAGAATGCAACAAGCGAACACGGATCGCTGTGACATGACCCTCTCCTCCTGGCTTGATCGAGTCGATGCTGGCGGTGACGTGGAGGATAAGTTGAAACGTTTCGAGCAATCGACGAAGCAACACGGTTGTCGAGAACCCCCCTGTCCGGACCAAGACTTCGACAACGCCCGAAGCGGCCGAGTTCTCCCCGACGAATCCTTGGAGAGCAAATCCCACAAGATTTGCGGGAGCATAACGGTAAAAGAACTTTTGCCCGCGTTCAATCTGCACCCAATCTACCCAGTCTGGCACCGTATGGACTTCGTTCCAAAGTCTGGCGAGCAAGTCATCGTTCGTATGATGATCCCGAAATGCAGCATACATATCAAAGGGGCATTTGGAAGGCCCGCTCGCCTTTTCCTTTCTCTCTTTAGCAATTCCCTGCAGCCTCTGCACGGCTTTACTACCCAAGTCGTCATATTGATGGCGCAGAGGGTCTGTTTCATCCCTTGCCAAGTGAAGAGTTGTCCATTGAAAGCTGTAGTTCCCGACTTTATGGAACGCCATTTAAAACGTCAGTCGAAGATCAGACTGAGGTAAGTTTCTATAGAAGATGCCGATTTTCGAAGCCAGTGTCTATAATGGCAACTGGACGACACTCAAAGGCACTCGGCGCTATTTGAGAGAGAAATCACCATAATGCAAAGCTTTTGATAAAGTACGTACTGGAGTGCCTCATCGAGAGCCTTCTAGCCCTGCGGGATAGACATTTGTGCACTTCATGGCTCAAGTGATGTCAATAACAAGGCATTTCAGCTCTAACAGGACCAACCATAATTGTTGGCTGCACGGTCTTCGGTGAGTAAACACAAGGCTTTTCATGCCTACGGTAGATGAACGAGCCGATTTGTGAGACAGCCGGATTCAATTTATTTTGTTCCTCATGTCTTGCCCACTTGATTTGTCAGTCACTTCTTTTAGGGTTTGCCGAACTCCATGGCGCCAAAGGGGTGCGAGGCTTTGTCCCAACGATTCATGAAATGTCATCAAGTTTCATTTCCACGAACATTATTCCTCCATTGTGACGCTGGGTTCTGGGTAATCCTTTATTATGCTTTCGGCAATATACGCCCTTCCTTCCTGCGTTGTCAGCATCTCTCTGGGCCAAAACATTGCCACTGGAGGGCATAACTCTGACTCGGATAGTAGATAGTCAAGGTGTGTATTGATTTGAGGTCCGGATAATTTGCAATATCGTATAGCCATGCCAACTAGTTTCCGCCAGAACTAGGAATGATCTTCGAGTTAGGCTTCGGTGGCTTCAGAAAGTAGAGATCACATTGTGTGTTTTTTTTTTCTTTTTGCACGTCGCGTCCTTCGCTGCAAGGGGGTTTGAGAATAGCTGGGATCGAAAAGCCAAGTAATGACCTAGTGACAACGTATCTGCCGGAAGTCGTATGGGGACAAATGTTAGCGGCTGACATCTTGATCTGCTAATTACCAACTTCGTCTCTTAGCTACTAACACCGATCCCGCTTAAAACGACGATTGAAACAAGTGCCGTAGATCTTTGACTCTATATCGGTCATTGGGATCAGGCGTAGATTCTTCAACTGAGACAGCACCCAACAGGCTGACCTATTTCTCCTTCACCGTCGACGGCATTCAATAGTCTACCTGCAATATCTCCTCCCCTCGGGAAATCGTGATGTACAGCCAACAAGATGTGTCATGCAAGTATCGCTATGTGGCCTCAGCTCTATGACCAATTATGCGCAAAGATCGACTCCCACCAACAGCATGGGGGACCCAAGGGTGACGAGACTGTCAAAAGCGTCATAGCCTTGTATTCTTGGACTTTGTAGGCTGCATGACTATCATGAGCGTAAGAAGGGATGTGGTGCTGTATTGGTTGGCGGGGAATGGGGAAGCAAAAGGATGCTGATATAAATGTAAGAAGCTGCCCTTCTCCAAAATGTTGACTTGATAATTTGCTTTAGCTGCAGTCAGAATCTCCTTAATCGTTGGATCTTGCCTCTTGAGCCACATCTTCTTTGGTGTGATATTTTGCGTCTTATCACGTCCATAACCAATCATGGAGCCCGGAAAGGTGACAATTCTCCTCCCAGACATGTTTCAAACTTTCCTTAAGCAGGAACCGTCGGTAAACCCGCACTATAAATCGGTCAAGGCGATATCAGAAGAGTGGCTTAGCAAGTAGGTCACTTAGTAAATGGTGAAAAAGATGCCCTGTGTTAATACACGATCCAGCTTCTGCTGCTTTGGTCCCAAGATGAGAATAAAGATTACTGAATGTGACTTTTCTTACTTTTGTGCCATTGCGGCGCCCTATGCTCCAGCCGATAAGTTTCGTACACTGTGCGACTGGGGAAATTGGGTAAGTTGACTGTGTTGCTCCTACAATCGGCCTTCAGATATCGCAAGCGAAGGGGAGGGGAGACGGCGGAGCACAAACGTCTTAATTCCCCTCAGTCGAAGACACCTGGCTGATGGTCTTTGCAATTTGTATAGGTCTTCCCATACGATGATAGTAAGTCCCTGTCTCTGACTAGTGGCTGAAGGCTGAATACTCAGCAGCTGCTTAGTGTTTGACAACGGCCATTTACGTGACCGGCCGGAAGAATCCCGTCGTGTTATGGAAAGCTTGATGATGCCGATGCTAGGGGAGCGCTCTTTCACCCAAGACCGACTGCGCATAGTGCAGTTCCACGACACCGTCGTAGAGAGAATAGCTACGGTAGGCCCATCCCATCCGACAGCCCGAGGTCCAATTAAGAAGAAGTTTGTCTTCAGAATGCTGACAGATTATACTAGAGCACATCTACTGGTGCGATACTTTCGCGTCCCTCGATGTATATGTATTGCTGACCGAGTCGCAGGCGTTCAGAGAAGATTTGCGTGTGCCATGCAGAGATACTGCCAAGGAGCTCTGGTCCAGGTTGGTGATCGCTTTTCTCGGCGGCTGCCCTCGCTGGAAGAACTCGTCATGATCCGGCGTGAATCAGCTGGATGCAAACCTTTGTATCACCTTGTAGAGTACGCCCACGATCTTCGAGTACCAGATGAAGTTTTCCATAACCCCGTGATCCAAGAACTGGAGAATCTTGGTATGGATATGGTAGCCATGTAAGTCTTTCTCTTTGCATGAGGTGCACAGCATTTTTTCAATGCCTAACAAACATCATATGCAGATCCAACGATATACTATCATACAGGAAAGAGCAGGTAAGCAGATTGACGCTACTCCTCTATCCCATGATCTGACACATCTCCTTGTCAAGGCTGAAGGAGTGCCGCATAACATGGTCACAGTTTGTCGATCAAACGGCATGTCGGCACAGCAGGCAATTGACACGGTGGGAAGGCTACTTGACAGCCGCTACCACCGATGGAATGAGGCTGAGGCGATAATTCCAAGTTGGGGACAAGATATCGATGTGGAAGTCCAGAAATACGTAGATGGCATCAAGGCTGTGGTGAGCGCCAATCTAAACTGGAGGCAAGTATCTTTCTACAAGCCCCTTGCAACTTCGATCCTTCTGGAGCCGGCTTTTGTCTGATCGACGGATGCGTGTAGTTTCAAATCTGAGCGGTACCTCGGCCCCAGCCCTGACAAGGTTCGAATGACTCGAAAGCTTGATATTCTGGCAGACGAGCCTTGCGACACGGCTCTAATGAGGCTGTACAGACAGGTGAGGCCCCCCCTCCTCTTAAGTCTGAGGCTCAATCCCACTGTCCCTGCAAATATCGTGGTAGCTAACTGTTAATATTTGCAGATCGCTGCATTGTTACATTATTTTATCATTGTGATGCTTGCTAGTATCCGCTGATTGGAGACATTTTGAGCTATAGGCTGCTTTGCTTTCGATGAGTCCTGTTAAACAGATTGCCCTAGACATTATCAGTTGTCTGTAATAATAAATCTTTGTTCGGCTTTGTTTATATGTTCTTAGCCGATGCGGTTGGTGAATGAAGTATCACCGATAGTACATGGACCCCTAGGCGAGGTGAGCGGCATAATGCGATCTTAGACAACAGTGAGAGGAGGCCTGCAGTTTGACCAAGAGTCCTGGAGGCTACGCCCGGCAATAGGACGGGCTTATGGCAAGATGGTTGTGTTGGCTATGGAAAAGCGGGTACGGAGACCGCTTTCGAAGTCTCGTTGAAGCAATGGACACCACATATCCCGATGCCTGCCGTGCCGAGAAGTGCGCCCGATCGCTACGGAACTCTTGACCAGATAAGTCTTCCTGGGGGAGGCACTCAATTTGCACACGACAATTCCCTATTTGCACACGACAGCCCATACATTTTACTGCAAAATCCCATCTCCACATAGTAAGAAAAATCCACATCTACAAACTGTTTCACATACTAATTTTCAACCCTTAGCTAGAGCAAGTCTAAAATACTTAGATAGGGTCGAATTCCTTTAGTAAAAGAAGGTAGTGCATACTTGCCGAAAATGGAAATAGAGTGCTTAAAAAAGTAAGGCGTCTTACAGTTTGTAGCTTGCAGGCACTCTTACTGTGGGCCTTTTTGCTGCAAAAGTGTCGTGTGCAAATAGGGAATTGTCGTGTGCAAATTGAGAGGCTCTTCCTGGGGGTGCCAGTTTCCTTTTGCAGCCTTCTCCGAGCTTTGATAGGATAGCTTGCCCTGGCAACAATGGTTCCTCGATTCAACAGTCTATCCAACGAAGCGGCGGCACGTCGATTTCCGTCAACGGGTAAGCACTAATGCACTCTGTATCCATTATCATGTAAGGCCATGAATCGTAATTTTGGATAGAACAGGTGGGGAAGGACGCAAGGAGTGCTAATGCTCGCCTATCCCAGAAGTAAGTTAGCTCAGAATAAGACTACTATATCTGGTCATCTCGTCGCAGGATACCCTGCCGAATAACTGCGCCGTTCTGATATTTTTTGGTAGCCGGGTGGTGCAAAGCCTACTTTTTTTTGGTGACCAGGGCCCTCACCAACTGTGTACGTACTCTGTACGGAGTTACTCCGCAGGGTGACTTCAGAACCTATAAAGTGCCCTAGAAATGATATAAATGTCATCCATACTGGCCTCGCGGCTGCAGTAAAAAGCTGCGTCTCTTTCTGTAGACGGTACAAAGTCGATGGGAGGCCGGCTTCATATCATTTTGGGAAACGTATACTGCTGGACTGGCAACTAACACTTTGTGCATTAGCAAAGTCTTTGAGCTACCGAGTTACTGGAAGTTCCATCACAATGTTTCCGTGGTGAAACGCAGTGTAGATTGGTACGCGCAACGGTTAGTCATGGCTGATTCCCACTTGAATGTATGAAGCATGAGTGTGCATAGACTTAACAGTTCATTCAAATCGCTATGCAAACGGCCCTCTTACAGTTGGCTTGAATGCCTACATATATGCTTTTTTTTTACTGGTGGTGAAGTATGAGTTGTTTCTTTTTCCCTTGATTGGAGTAAGCTGGCAGATGTTCACAAAGGATGGCTGAAACTCAACCTTCATCTATTCTCAGGTGCAGGCTGTATCGTAGTGGTTCCCGCCTCATCAACTTACCTGCAAGAGAGATTTCAGTTGGTCTGCGACGCCAATCACATCCTCATAGGCGTGCCAATGCCCAACATCCGGTAGCACTATGGATTTCGCACCCTTGATGCGCCGGGAGTATTCCTCCGCCACGGCCGGTGGCGACACCTTGTCCTCGGTTCCTGTCACGATCAACGTCTGTGCCGCTATGTCTTCCACGGCTAATACCGTTGTAAAAGTTGCCATCGCATTACATGCTTTGGCATAGGGCTCTGGTTCCTGCCCTAGCAAGCCCAGCCGCGCGCCCACCACAGCCATGGGATTCGTCTTTAGAGTGCGCTCAGACATGCTGTTTAGCACGACGGCATCCACAATGGCTGTCATGCCTTGCGAACGGGCTAGATGGCTACGTTCATTTGTGCTCAACCTGAGGACTTCCGGGAGCGGTGACGGTGGCGGCCCGAGGAGCAAGAGCTTGTTCGCCGCGCCGGGATTCATGAGCATGAATTTCAATGCGATTATGCAACCCGCAGAATGCGCAACCAGCGTGGCTGGACTTGAGCTGCTGATGCTGGCGTGTTCGAACACGCCCGCAAGATCGGCGGCCAAGGACTCTATGGTCAAGACGCTCAGCGGATGAGTGGGACTGAGACCGTGGCCCTCAAAGTCGAAGAGGTGCAGATTTGCTGCCTCCTGTAAGTGCAAGTAAGAAATAACCGGCGTGTAGAACTCGGCGCTGCCACCGAGACCATGGATGAAGACGATGTTTGTGTCGCTAGCAGCGTTGCCGAGACGTCGGTAATGAAGAGGCTTGCCGTTGATGCTGGTCAGTCCCATGGTGGCACCGACGGAGCGGCTGGCATTGCTGAGCCGGAAAGCTGACTGGGAGGTAACCCGCTCAACTGCCTCCTTGACTGTGGTAACTTTATTCCGAAGCGTCCCGATATCGGACACATCAACCGAAATCTCATCGCCGTCCTTGAGAAATAGTGGAGGGCTACGCCCAATGCCTACTCCAGCAGGCTTTCGAGAGCTTGTCAGTGATAAGTAAGGCATGATTGTTCCAATGAGACATACCGTGCCGGATGCGATCACGTCGCCGGGCTGCAAAGTTTGCCCCTCGGAGATGGTGCTTATTAGCGATGGAATATCAAAGATCAACTCCTTGGTCGTCGCATCTTGTCGCAACTCGCCGTTTACGTATGTCTGAACACGTAAAGTCGACGGTAGGTCCTCCTTGGGAACTGCAACAGGGCCCTAGATGGCCAATTAGCAGGGAACCACTCACGAAATGGACCGGCACAAACGACATACCATGGGGCAGAATGTATCTGCTGACTTGCCAAGAAAGAATTGCTTGTGGTCTCGCTGTTTTTCCCGTGCTGTAACGTCATTGATGATAGTATATCCCCATACGTAGTCCATGGCTTTCTCCTTAGAAATCTGGAACCCGGCCTTGCCAACGATTACACCAATCTCCCCTTCGTAATCTAAAGTCTCTGTAAAATTGGGATGCAGATAGATATCAGCACCATGTTCAATAATAGACGTTGCGCGCTTTGTAAAAATAACAGGGTGGCTTGGTAGATCCGTTTTATCGGAACTGTCGTAGCCCGACGAGTTGAATTCCTTTGCATGTTCAATATAGTTCTTGCCCACGGCCAGCACATCACGGTCCGGTAATGGCGCCAGGAGTCTAACGGAGGCCAAAGGTAGGGCGAGCTCGGAAGCGACTATCTGGGAGGAGCCTGCCTCAATGACTTGGTATAAATCCTCTACGGGGTGGCCGGAAAGAAATTGCAGTGGTTGGACAACGCCAGCCCGCGAGTCCAGATGGCCAACTCCTGTTACTCCCGTGTGTGGGTGAGTGAAGACGGCGTATCGAAAATACCGCGATTGTGAGCCCATTATTGCTGCGAATCGTCACCAGTGTGTTGTGTATGTGTTGACTGGAAGGACAATGGCGACGCTTGCGTCAATTATAACTGGCGAACGACGAAAAAAAACGTAGGCCGAGAAATTCTAGGAGCCCGGCTGCTAGCGGCGGAATGATCCCGCAAAGGACTTGTTTTTCTTTTCGTTTCCGAAACACCAGCTCTGAGACGTAGAGAGTGTTGCCCAAGAAATCCGGCATCACACCAAGCGGACAGTCACCCGACCAGATTTCCCAACTCAGTGTTAAAGTGCGGAGGCGCGCGGAGAAAGTTGATCACACGTAATCTACTCAGGCAAGCTACCGGAAACTCTCCAGCCCCCACAGTGCTGGGAAGGCCGGACGCATTCCGGCATAGCTGCCTACTCTGTGCGGCCCCCCCGTTCGTTTGTTTCGAGAAGTCTCATGGGTGCCACGCGATGACGGGAAGGCAGGACGCCTTTATTGAATGCGGACCCTGTTCTGCCAAAGTCAATGCAATGTACTCTTTCTCTAGCGTCACGGCTGCTTCTGTAACAAAGGTGAAAGAAAACAAAAGCTAGACAGCTATGTCTTTCATACCGTCCTAAGCCAAGCACAGTCGCTGCGGAAGAGTGCGTAGGAGAAGACGTCAAAGAGCCAGGAGCGGCAAGCATTCTGTTTGAGGCCGACAAGAGCTCTGAGGAAAAAGGGCCGTCGTCTCTGTGACTGGACGTAGACTGCGAGAAAGGGAGTATTCGTTACCACCTGTCATCCTTCGCCCTACCATCAGGTCAGCGGTCGTCATGGTTATGACAGTGGAATCCTAGCGAGGATTGCAATTTCCAACAGCAAGGCGGCTGTGGGAATCGCCGCTGGGTTCAAGTTGAAACACGCAGCTAAGTCTTTAGGCCCCAACCTCCATGAGACACAGCTTTATCTTTAGAAGATCCACTCCTTCGATGCGCCTCGTCAGGTTTTGATGGTGAGAAAGCATCAGTTCCCGTGGAGAGGTGCAGCTGTCTGGGTAAAAATTCACGGCGAGTGCAACTGCGGTAGGTACATGCTTCTCCCCGCGAACAGCGAGTTCTTTTATGAGGTGAGCGATCACAGCTGAATGATATTCCGCAATTCACGGTCGTAGGTGGGAATTTGGCGGCAAATTTGGAGGGCGCTTTGGAAGGCATTTGCTAGTGATGTTGACGAGACAAAAGACGGGGAGGTTTAGGGAGGAGCTGCATGATGACAGCTGTCCAAATACAGGTACATGATGGCCTGTACGTAGCACAAGCACGGGCATGATTCATTGTCTGCATGTCTGGTGGTAAATGTCTGGTACCTACAGCAGATCGTCTCGGCGAGTTTAACGAGCTGGGCCTAGTTATTTCAGCGGCGAGGAAAGCACAGGCGCTTTGGCTTGTAGGCATCGCTACTTAGTGCTGGCACTAGCTACAGAGGAACAGTCCACTGTAAAGAGTGCACTAAACGCCGCCGATACTGACTCTGCCGGCATCACACATGTTGATGCCCCCCACAAGCGAGAAGCACAGGGTTAAGCATTAGATGAGAATTCAATGTCAGGCAGGGCTGCAGATGTCTTTAGAAATGACGTCAGAAGCAGGCACATCACTTGACGGCTTTTTTTTCCCCCTCGCCCTTGCAATCAAAGCAGGAAATGAACAACGAATTCTTGCCGCGACTTCGAAGCTATTCATCGATCAGGCACTGGTCGAGTCTGGGCTTATCTTCAAGCCCATCAATACCGAAGTAGGGATACACGACAGCGAATCGTCCACGAACACCCCCCCTTTAAAATAGACCGTTACGTGATCGACCTGATCCTCTCCTTGCCTACGTTCAAAAATTAATGAAGGATATGACACCTTCAAGTCCTGCCTGCACTTTCAGTCTCACCTTGCTAGGTAGATTGAACTAGCATCGAAGGAATGACTGGCAGTGTCTTGACTTCAAAAATCGGGGTCAGTAGAGAATGCATGACTAGGGTAGTAAAGAGAGAATGTATTGATGTGCAGCCATCTACAGCTATCCCACAGCTCACTCCACCTCCTTTTCGTCGATGCTTTCCTCCTCCGGGCCTTCCATCGAACCAGGCACTCCTCATACATGTCGACAACCTCCCAAAGAGCGGCCAGCCCCATATATAAACACTTCGCTGGCACATTCTCATCTATCATCGAGAGGGAAGACTCATATCTTGATGGGCTGTGGCGTTGCCTGCTTGATCTTCCAGTCAAATGAGCCATCGGCATTCAGGACCGGCAGAGCGGTGGGCTTGGGGATTCTCTTCGGCTGCCCTTCGCCGTTGATGTTCTTGTGCACGTGTCCATTGATGATAATGGCGTGAATGCGATCCTTGTCCTGGAGGATCTCTATGTCTTCCAGGGGGTTCCCATCAACGAGAACTACGTCTGCATAATAGCCTGGCAGCAACCTGCCCAGCTCCTCCGGATGCCCCATCAGCTCTCCTCCCCACGCAGTAGCGGAGATGATGGCCTCCATGGGGGTATATCCAAAGAGATTGACAAAATGGGCAAGATCCCGAGCGTATGTTCCATGGGGAGCCCAAGCAAAGCCGTAATCGCCTCCTGGGAGGACCTTGATACCCCTCTTGCGCATTTCGTTCATTGCCTTCGAGGCCACCTCTACCTCTTCCTTTAGGTGTTTCTGAGCGGCCATCTCTGGAGTGAGGCCAAAGGAAGTAGCCTCGCCCGTGCAAGAAGTGAGAGGAAAGTTGATCGCAGGCGCAACAAAGACCCTGTCCTTGATCGCCTCCAGCAACTCCATGCCCTCGTCGTCAACGTACGATGCGTGGTAAACGACATCGACGCCGGTCTTGGCACAGAGCTTGACGGACGCGGCGCTGCGTGCGTGTGCGCAAACGCGCTTGCCACGGCTATGGGCCTCCTCAACGGCGGCGCGGGTCTCCTCGAGGGTGAAGTACGTCTCTTCGCTGCCCATATGCTCGTGAACGTAGTCGCCCGTCATGGACAGTTTGATGTTGTCGACTCCTAGCGCCAGAAAGTCGCGGACTGCCTTGCGCATTTCGTCTACGCCGTCTGCGAATCTGGTGATTGAAGGGCCAATGGCGCCGCCCGTAGTAGAGATCTCCTGAGCGTTAGCCAGAGTCCGAGGACCTGGGATCATGCCCTTCTTGATGGCGCCTTTGATAGCGACGTCGAGTCGTGGCCGGGCAGATGCGGCGCCAAAACACATGGTGAAGCCATGGTCAAGGTACATCTTGGCCGAACGAGCCGTATGCAGGACGTGCTCTTCCAAGGGCATGTTGGCAATCCCGTCCAGAGTCGGCGAGTCTGTCCAGCTCAAGTGCGTGTGGGCGTCACAGAGACCAGACATGAGGGTCTTCCTTCCCTGCCCGTCGATGATGAGAGTCCCTGGCGCGACAACCGAGTTGAGCTCTCCCACCGAGGCAATGCGTTCTCCCTCTATCAAAACGTCCCCTAGGTATGGAGCCTCTCCTGTTGAATCTATGATGTTGACATTGCGAAACAGTATCGCGGGCGGATCACCTGGCAAATGGTTGTTGATCTGGATATCCGCCGGTGTGGGCTTGTAATGCTCAGCCTCGACCGTTACTGGTTGCTTGGTGGCAGACATCGCGTAGACGGCGTAGAGGAACCAGTGGACGAAGAGATTCTTAATTTCACACGAGTCTCAATGAGAGGCCTGTGTTGTTTCCCAATGACAATGGTAATACATCGCTGATACTACACGGACATATTTATACAATTGCGAAGATGCTCTTTTTACTTCGGCGGAACCTGTGTGTCTACAGCCGACCCCTATACGGCCTGTTAGCACCCATGAGCTACATGTAACGAGTGCTCTTGATGACGGTTGCAAACCCAGTGATACTTTGCACAACAATACACGGATTCAAACCAAACCTTGTGCGTTCGCTCTCCAAAAGATAGGTACACGACAAGTCCGATATCCCCAAGCGCAGACCTTATCCCAATACTCCTCATGATTGGATGATATGGATGGCTAGAGTCAAAATGGGGCAAAGAAGAACGAAGCAAGCCATGGAATTGCGCCGGCGGCGAGATACCGATGCGGAGATATGCCGGGCTTGCCGATGTGGAGTGAGTGATGCCATTGATGCCATGCGGGGGATACTATCAGCAGCGAACGACCTCTCTCCAAAAGTTCAGTACGAATTTCGGAACTATAACCTTCGCTATAGCAGCTGGATCCCTATTTATCCTCAAAGGCGACGAGGACGGTTCCCAGGTGTGTCTTTGAGAGTGATGAACAGTCGATAGTGTAGAAGAGAAATTTGGGGAGTTTTTACAGCTAACTATAGTGAAAAGGCGTTTACCTAACCTTAATCTAGATTTCTCATCTCACGCCGACCATTTGATCTTTCAATATCATCGGCAATTGCAACAATGGCATCTAGCGGGCATACCTTTGGGTGGGTAGGGCTTGGAAACATGGGTTCGGCTATGGCCTTGAACCTAGCCACCTACGCAGAACAGCAGCAATATCCAAAGGTTCGCGTTTGGAACCGCACAATCGCCAAGGCAGAAGATTTGACATCTGGACATTGCCAAATCGCAACATCCCTTCAAGAAATCGGTGCCACCTGCGATATCGTCCACGGATGCCTTGCCAACGATGCCGCTGCCTTGTCCGTCTACAAGGAACTCTTCGAGGTTCAGAAACGGGGCGCTATCTATGTGGATCATTCGACACTGTATCCTACTACTTCGAAGACGCTTTATGATGAGGCCCAAAAGCGCGGTGTTCATTTCTTATCCTGTCCAGTGTTCGGACCTCCGGTGGCAGCCAAATCGGCGGGATTGCTGGTAGTGCTATCCGGAGACGACGCACCTCGAGAGATTGTTAAGTCATACGTCGTTCCCTCACTCGGCAAGGGCTTGATAGACTGTGGCGGCAAGACAACGGATGGTGCGCTCATGAAGCTTCTTGGAAACCACTGCATACTTGGCACCATTGAGCTTCTTTCAGAAAGCTTCGCTTTGGCTGAAAAGACGGGAATCGATGCAAATCTATTTTATAGCTTCATTGGTGAGTGGACTAGCTCGATTCGTCTTTATAAAAGGAATGAAAGCTTACCCTTTTCTCTTCTTTTTTTTCCTCTTAAGAACAATGGTTTCCGGCACCTTCGTGGATCAACTACGGCAAGAGAATACGAGATGGTGCATTCAGCAGCAAATCGGGTTTTACACTACCCGGAGGCTTGAAGGATGCCTCTTACATCCGCCAACTTGGTACTGAAACCTCGACTCCCACACCAATCGTGGATCTCGCAATAAACCACTTGACTACGGCGAAAGCAATTGGTGGTCCAGAGCTGGACTGGAGTTCATGTGCGGCCGGTATGAGGGTAACTGCTGGCCTAAAGCCGTTCAAGGGAGAAGATTTTAGCCTTCAGAAAGAGTCTTCCCAAGGAAGTAGCTTTCTCTCTCCAGACTCCAAACAGGACGAGAAAGGCGGAAAAGAGTGAAAAAAGGGAGAGAAGGGGAAAATGAAAGGCCAAATCAGCCAAGAGCGTAAGTAAAGTGGGCTTTCTTGATGGCCATGTGAAAGCCCCTTCAAGTATAGGAAGAAAGGAGTAATAAAGAATTTTGATATCGCATAATCTGAGGCATCGAGATTCCACTTCCGAGAACAATGCATGACAGCAAAACCTCTATTAAAAACTTAAAGAAAAAGCTCGAGCAGTAGCAGTCAACACGAAGACTATTCGAAACATTTTTCGCATCCCTATACGCACATTATGCTGTACACGTTAAATATTTACATATTATTGACTTAGTACCTTACTACGAAATACCCTACTCTGAAAGGTATCTCTCTATACCGCCAACAATATCCAGATATGCCCGACTTACGACTCTTCCATAGGTACCTAAAGTATCGTTCAGTGGCATTCACTATAGTTTTTCGCGAAACAAATGGTCTGCAACACCCTAGAGCTTGATGCCTCGAGTCTGAGCATAAGTTATATCGTGTGCAAAAGATCACTCTACAAAGTTACACGATCTTATGAGATACCTACTTCTGGCATGAACTCCGTATACACTTAAGGGTTCAAATTCTGCTATACAGGCATCTACACTAGGCAAAAACATGCCAAAGGTTCAATTCCTCCAAGGGCCAGAGAGGTCATCAGAAGAGAATATATGAGTTATTAAAGCAGGAAAACAAAAGACAAAAAATTAAAACTCAAGATCATATACCAATGTATCCTCACACAAATCTTCTCTCATCTTGTGAACCCTACAATATCTAGTTAGCTTCCAATCGAGGAGCTGAGTAGGACGGACGAACTCTAGGTGAGCCGGGTGTCCAGCATATAGGACCAAGTGTACAGCAGACTCCAACACGGCCACAATGCCCATATCGAATCCCTTTGCGCGAGGTACGCTAATTGGCAGCGGCGAATTCACGTGGAGGCTGGCGAGGCCGGGAATTTGACCGACCATGCCTTGAGCCAAGCTGCTCCATTGTGAAACTTGAGCCTCAGTGACAGCCGACTTTAAGCGGAAAATGACTTTGATCAATTTATCTCAGCACAGGGCTATGGTGGACGCCAGAGTTTCTACTTACCGATATGATAAACAGGCATGTTGTGTGCTCCTGTTAGACCTTCTTGTACGGGTTTCTGTGCGATACATGATTGACTAATGAAATACCTGCTCGTTCGGTGGGTTTTTAAAATTTTTAACCCTCCCACCACCAAGCAGCGGCCGGCATCTCTCCGACATAATCCTACTCAGATATTTCTCGATGGCTAGGCAGTGATAATCAAGACGTCAAATTCGCAGCGTGCCTGGGTGCAACGCCGACTACGGAAATGAGCTTTGGCCTGCTACCACGCCTACATCTGGCATCCGTATATCCGACATCTTATTGCATAGGTCTCCGGTCCAAAGTATGCAAGGCCTTACATAAATACCTCTTTAGCTTATAGCCAATCCCAGGTAAATATTGACCCGCTTTGAGGAGAATATCTCTTTTTCAATGAAGAGTCACTTCATATATTTCTCTGCTCTTGCTTCGAGAACGTCCATGTTCCTATGTCTGATCGCTTAAACTCAGGTCCTTGAGCTCAATTCATCCTCGTTCCCAGCGAGGTAGCCTTCAGTATGCAGCTCTCACCGGAGTATTCTGTGGTGCGACTGCTAGGGTCGTATCTGCACGGAGGGATCAACCGAATTGCCCAAGCCTTAGAACTTCGTTATGTTTCGCTCCGGATATGCCGCTGCGGCGGGCTCGGAGCTAACGGAGTAAAGTCCACTCAGTGGCCGTTTGATATGCCTGATGATTGATGGCAGTGCCGTACTTGATTGCCGAGCGGGGAGATGTCCATCTGTCTCACTTACAACCCACCCGGTCTGCATATGCTCACATGTACAGTCTCCAGCCAAATGCCACTAAGAGTAATCAGAACTAACATGCCCTTGCTAATGCTCACCCTGCTGCGCTAGGTGAGGTCAATCGGAGAAGTCGTTCTGCCATGCTTCGGGTTGGCGATGTTCAAGGAGTAGTCTTAATTGGCAATATAGAAGTCAGGAGATTATGGCACCTCCGCCTCGATCAGATACTGTTCGATCTAATCATCTGGATATTTCGCCACATGGAAAGCGAAATCGTCAAATACGAAAATATGGGTTCGCCTGTGCCAATTGTCGACGTCGCAAAGCTAGATGCGATGGAAATTTGCCAAGCTGCAACCGGTGTCTGGAAAGCAAGGAAGCTTGCCACTATAACAAGTTGAACACACTACTGCTGAACGGCGACAGCCATTCTTTGAACTGACCGTTGATTCTCTAGAGCCCCGTCTATAACGCACGCCATTGCCATACAAGATCGGTTGCAGTCTCTAGAAGCGACGTTACGGCAGCTCCGGAATGCTAGCGATTCAGAGCGCTCCAAGATTTTGGAGGAGCATTTCGGATTCGATATTCCGAAACCCCAGATCAGCACTTCTCGCCACTGTAGTCTGCCCTCATCGGAGGAAAGGGGTATAACGGATGCTACAGGTGGTGATGAAATGGCCAAAATGTTGGATGAGACCACCGTTGCTAAGGACGGGAGGATCGATTTCTTTGGACCAACTAGTCATTATCACATTCAACGAGACAAGTCTGTTGCAGCGTATCGCTGGCTCCCCGTCAATGCTGAGACAGACCCCGTGTCGTATGCTCTGCCAATTTATAATCTTCCAGACGGACTATGCGTTACGTCCACGCGAAAGGGTTGGAAGTCCATTCTGTCACCAGAAATATCGGAGCTCTTAGTGAAAGAGCTCTTGGATGTTTATTGGTGTTGGCCACATCACTTCCACCTAGTCCTTTGCCGAAGCCTATTCATGCGTCAGTTCATCATAGATCCCAAAATGAAGGCCAGATCATCGGGAATGCTAAGACGTGGTAGGAGATATGCTTGCTTCTGGACCATATGTGACTTGTTTCCTCATGAGCTGCATATTGGCCCAGGCAGCTCGATTCTCAGATAGGCCCAATGCTCCAGAGCTGAGCGCGCTCTTCGCTAGAATGGCTCTTGGATATCTGGCAGAAGAAATTGACAGGGGATCCTCAATCTCGACGCTGCAAGGCTTGCTCATCCTCTCGGCCAGAGAATGCGCGTGCGGTCGAACTTCTCAAGGTTGGACATATTCTGGCATGGCGTTCCGAATGATGCGCGACCTAGGAATTCACATTGATCCGCAATTGCTCAATCGCCACGTTGGAGGTCACCTCTCAGCCGATGCATTGGCTTTGCGAAAGCAACTGTTCTGGAGCTGTTACACTTGGGACAAGGCTATTAGCATGTGTCTTGGTCGTCCACCCATGATTCGCGAAAGGCTCACCATACCCAACCCAGAGTCTTGGCCGGATGGTCGTGAGATAGACGATGAACCCTGGCCGCCTCTACCACCAACTCCCTCCTCACTCAATATAGGATCGTCCCAGAAGTCCAACACAGCAACACGGTTTTCTGCGTATTGCCATTTGTCCGTCATGATTACAGAGATCCTAGACACTTTGCACTGCCGATCGCACACGGAGCAAGAGCCATTGAATAGCTACTTTGAAGCGGCCTTGAGGAAGTTGACTGATTGGGCTGACTCGATTCCGCCTCATATATGCCTGCGGGAAAGCTCATGGATGGCATCTTGTCCTCCCTTACACATTCTTTTATTGAACATGATATACCAAGCCATTGTTGCCTTGCTCTGCCGCCCTTTTCGCTCTCAGAATCCCAGAGCCAAAGCCGCGGCCACGAAAGCTGCCAAAATGATCGACTATCTCGCAATGCTCCATGTTCGTCAATTCGGGTTTCGAGCTCTCACTTACCTGGAAACGTATGCAATCTTCGTCGGGGCGACGATTAATATCTTGGACCTCAAAAATGGGATCGAAGAGGAGGCGGGGGCTCCTAGGGCACGTTTGGCATTCAACATAGAAATGCTTCGAAATGCTCGAAGTACTCTGTCGACCGTTCAAATCGTTGAAGTGATTGAGCAATATCTAGACTCTGCGAATGGTGCTAAGCCAAACGCGACCGTAGAATGCAGACACAGAAACCAATCCCAGCAGAGCTCGCCGTCATCCCACGTCAATGAAGACTGTGCTCCTGGAATTCTGCCGCCTGTCTCGGATCGAACCGCCCCCCATTGTCAGTCCGTTGAGCTTGACTTCTTTAGCAGGCAGGGGCCGGACGGTCTCGGTTTCTTCGATAGCTGGGCTCCTGGAGAGATCGATATTGAGAATCTGCTGGGTGTTAGCAGGCCGTTGCGTGAGGCGCAGAACACCTTTGAAAGGGTGGATCTGGGCCTTATGGAGGAGGTCAGTTCCAGCCTCCCATTACAATAAAATAACATGCGGAAGGAGGGGATCTCTTTGTTCAATCGGTATAAGCGCAGAGAATTGAAATCTTGGTACGCGTGAATTGGTTCGAGGTGGCTTTAACTTGTATTAACTTCCACCGCCATCACTCATATAGTGATAACAAGAAGGCAAGCTTAAAATTTTCGGCATAACCGACATAAAAAATTAGGTATCTGTTCCACGCAAATGGCTGTAGTTTTTTGGACATGTAAATCTCAGACTGATTGGCGCCTCTAGCGGCGGCTCGCCCATCAGCATCCGCCTTCTCACTAAAATCGCATTTGCTTTTAGTAGGCCTGGTTACTAAGGAGAGTACTATAGCTATAAGACTAAATTCACCTCTTAAAAGCACGGATACACATCAATATTTCAATAAAACTGTTTTTCTTGATATTTGATTGCGCATGTTTAGGTAGATGGAGGAAAGTTGTTTCCCTCTAGCTTTTTTTTTTTTTTTTTTTTAAAGATGGAAAGTACAGATTACGGAGTGCCTTCCTCGCAAACGAAGTTGATCCCTCAGCTTGGCTTGTTCTTTATCCCCTTCCTTTTTTCCTGTTAGGGGGAAAGGAAGAGGGGGGTTCGGCGCTTCCTCTGTTTCGGCTTTCCCAAAAAAATGCTTGTCCAGGTAAATGCTTGGATCCTGATTAGACCAAATGGGATCACTCCATTATTCTTTCTACGGAAAGATCTCGATATGCAGCCCCGGCATGTGTCCGTAGTGGCGTTTTATCACACATGAGAGTCTTCGTGGGGCACGGCGTGCCAAGAAGTTGCGGAGACTCGCCGGTCTGCATGCCGTGTCAGCTCCAGAGGCAGCCTTAGTGTCATGCTAGATTGCGTCGTCAATTTAGCAATTGGATAAAGACTCTTGGTGTAGGGTACGGCGCATCCTCACCAAGCCGAGCAAGCACTTATCCTCTAGTGAATGACGACCGACTCTGTTCGTCCATCAAATTTTCAAATGGAGCTTCCAATTGTTAGCTATCAAGAGACACTCCTGAAACTCCCGCCACCAGTTGCAGACACTAACCTAGCAGAGGAAATCGATCGGCGACTCCAGGCGCAGGCTCTACCGACTTTGGTGATTCTCGATGACGACCCGACGGGAACCCAGACATGTCACGGTATCAACGTCCTGACTAGCTGGGACTTGGAGATCTTGACAACAGAATTTGAGTCACATGCTTCTGGATTCTTTATTCTCACCAACTCTCGAGCATTGCCCTCCACCGAAGCTTACGCCCTCATCTGCCACGTTTGTAGGCAGGTGCAGCAGGCCGCTACACTTGCGAAGAAGAAGTTTGAAATAGTCGCTCGCGGCGATTCAACTCTTCGCGGCCATTTTCCCAGTGAGCTTCGGGCAATCGAGGACATCATCGGGAAAGCCGATCTCTGGATACTGGCACCTTATTTTTCTCAGGGTCACCGTGTGACTATCAACGACGTCCATTATATCGCAGATGTTGATTCGGATAAGCTGGTGCCAGTGGCCGAAACGCCATTTGCTGGAGACGCCACGTTTGGTTACAAGAGTTCAAACCTGGTGGACTACGTGCTGGAGAAATCTGCCGGCACCGTAGAAAGAGAACTGATATTCTCAGTCTCCATAGAGGATTTACGTGTGTCAGGCGCATCAAGCGTGGCCCAAAAGCTGCTTTCTATGCCATCTCGTGCCATCGTGATCGTCAATGCCGTCGTCGATACGGATATGGAAACTTTTATCCGAGCTATGCTTGAGAGTGAGTCAAGTACCAGCCCGATTTGTTATCAAGTGACGCCCTCAGACTCCCATATTGACAACCATGGTTAGCTGGAAGAAGGTGCATATACCGCACGGCTGCAACTTTTGTTTCATTACGGTTAGGAATCCGCCAGTCTCCAACGATCGTTATCAAGCAGTTGCCCGAATATGCTTTGTCAGATCGCATGGGAGCTCTCATTATCGCCGGTTCATATGTACCCGTCACTACAAGGCAGCTGAATACACTCATTGATGGCCGTGGAGCGCTGCTCGCAACCGTAACACTCAGTGCAGACCTGCTACTTGAGGGTCCTGAGCCCAAACGACAGGTTGTGCTCGAAGCTACCGAATTTGTAAACCAGAATATCACTCGCGGCAAGGACACACTTGTAATGACAAGTCGAAAGTTGATCACTGGCAACGACGGTAGCTCGAGTTTGAACATAGGTGGAGTAGTTGCTGAAGCCCTGGTTGCCGTTCTGGCTGGTCTAGAGCCGCGGCCGAGATACATCATCGCCAAGGGAGGAATTACTTCCTCCGATGCTGCGACAAGAGGCCTTCGTATGAGACGTGCAAGGATTTTGGGCCAAGCGGCTCCTGGCATACCTGTATGGCAATGCAACGAACCAAGCTCGAAATTTCCTGGCATCCCTTTTGTCGTTTTTCCGGGCAATGTCGGATCTGATGCAACACTTAGAGATTTAGTGGCAGCTTGGGCACAGACTGACTACTAGGTAGTCTAGATAGATATGCTAATGAAAGTCATGCTCTCGGTAGTTATGAACGGAGAATACATTAAGAAATGGGTTAGTTAAGCGAAGCCTGACACTGGTACAGCTCATATTATCTACCTTCGCGGACAGTGTCCCGCTCGTTTAACCCTTCATGGAAAGCTACTAACATAACATGATCCGTATCTTGTCGCATAGGAGGAGCTTATACATTCTGTACTTCCTCTATCTGTATGTTTGTGCCTGTTACAAGACGTGCAAACTCGCCTCGAATAATGTTTATCCCGAGGCAACAATTCGCGCATGGTCCCATTCCGTAATATCAAGACATTAAAGATCAATCATTTTAGCTATCTATCCAAGGCCTAACCCGACCTACAGATGCTTTTTCAGGAACTCAACTTGCACCGCAATGTTTTCCTTGAATGAATCACCTCGGTAAGGGCCGAAATGTCCACATTTCTTCAGGATATGTAACTGCTTAGGCTCACGCGCTTTTTCAAATGCCTGAAGTTGGTGAGATGTAAAAACGCTGACATCACTGTCACCCAGTACCATCAAAAAGGGCGTTGGCGCAATTCGATGAATGTATTGTATAGGCTCGAACCGGAGCATTCGCAAAAGGGTCATGGTCGTTATCTTGTTTTCCCAGGCACCGCCCTGCGCGTGACTGTCTTGGAAATATCGGAACGCCACAGCGTCGGAAAGCACAACTTTTGCTGTGCCTGCTTCTGCTTCTTCAAGGCTTGATGAGACAAGGCGAGTGAGTGGCCATTCTTCTCCGGCACTAATGCGTGCTCGGTCCTGGAGCACTTTGGGAAGGAACTCCATGTGGGTTTGGAACTGCAGCTCACCCGAGACGAAGGGTGCTTGGATGACGATCGCTTTGATGCGATGGTCAATCGCAGCTGCAGTCACAGCCACTCCTCCAGAGTAGCTGGAACCCCAATAGGCGATGCGCTCAGGGTCAACTTCCGGAAGAGACGCAGCGTAGTTGAAGGCATCAATATAATCATCCTGTGCCTTGATAGGGTCGGAGTCAAATCTCCGGCCACCACTTTCTCCAAAGCCTCGACTGTCGTATAAGAGCGCATGAAAACCTGCCTCTTGGAACGCTGCGGCAAAATTGTCAACAAAGTGCTCTTTGAGCGCCGTAAGCTAATTTGCAACGCACGGTCAGTATCGTCGTTTGCGTAAATCACATAGGGTGTTGGCATGAACAGACATACACCAGGACTCATGATGATACATGGGGCTTTCCCTCCATTAGCTTGAAAAAACCATCCCTTGAGGTCGATGCCGTCGATTGTGCAAAATGTCACGTCTCTGCGGTCAGGCGACATGGTGGATTCCTGAGAGGCCAGAAAATTCAGCTTTTCTAACACGACACGGAGTACCCAAGTATGAAAAAATAAGTTCAGAAGGGCATAGCTTACCACTTATATGTCGACAAGCCATCACGATAGGCGGCCATTGCCGCACCATCATCCGAAGCTTGACAGTTCAACTGCCGTAACAGGGAACCGGGAGAGTTGAAAACGTGAAAGAGAAACATGATTGAAGAGCGGTGTCTCAGATGGCTGGTATTCAAAGACGGCGATAATTGCCGTGGTTCCTATCCGACGTCCAGGGACAAAGTGAATTCGCAGCCCGTGCGGCCTCCCCGCGGCGCCGAACAAAGGAGGTGAGTCCACATCAACACCTACCTAGTATATTTGGGATAAGTTGATATATATTGCCCTGGTCAGAAACTTAGCGCCGGGGGCCGGAAAACAATAACTCCCAGCCCGCCTCCCAGAAGTCGGGTCGAGGCATTTTGATAGCACTCAAAAATTCGGTATCCGATCGGTGCCCGTTAAACCCGCAACGGACGTGGACTCCCACATGAGCCAGCCGATTCGAGGAGCCATACATTACAATGAGCACTCAATTAAACGAACAGATGAATGACCGGATAATAATGAGATGTAGGCATTGGCATTATACCGACATGGCTTAATTGACCTCCGATTGTCCTGGGGTAGTCGCTTAACTTAGTGTAATACAGTTTCGAATGCTTCGGCCACTGGTCAACCACTCGTAATGTTCTCATGACATGGCACATGATTCACTTCCGGACAAACGCGGAGCCTATTTCAAATCTTTGGCATGACCATTGCCCGGTCCGTCGTGTCAATTGAATGCCGCAACCCCGTAGTCTATTGGAAGTTAGTAAAGTCCGTAGGGAATTCCCCATCACTGTAAGCTCTAGGTACTCCCAGAGAGATCATTGAGCATATGTGGACCAAAGAGACCGACCTTAATCAGCTGGAAATACGGAGAAGCAGATATTTCCTTGTCCACTTTGTTGAGTTACTAAGTTAAGCTAGTCTGTCGCATTCTACTTAGTGGATGTTTCGGAATATTACAGACTTGCAAACCGTAGGTCTTGGCAAACTCCAACTCCTTGCATGGAGGGAAGGCTTTGAGTCTGGTAATGCTTGCAATGAATGAGCTGCCGCTCCGCACCCATATCGTATTATTCTAGCAGATATGGAAGATGCTGACCACAACAGCCTGATCGATGCTTTTGCACGCTGCAAGCTAACTCATGCTCCGATCATAGCGAAGCAACCAAGGCTGTGGGAACCGTGGCTGGTCTGTCTCAGGATGTAAATTGATAGTCATCAACAGAGGTATCTACGTCTTTCAAAGACTAACCCTGCATAGTCGAACTTGAATCAGCCTAGTGTCGCAGAGGAGCCTCTTCTTTCGTCCATCTCCAAAGGAGAGGAAGCAAGCCGTAGAGCACAGGTTTGAAGCCATACAATATAATGGCAACCTTCTATCTCAAGATGGGCATAAAGATTCACTTCGTGTACTCTCGGTCGATGTAGGTCTCGCTAAGTCTGAAACTCGAAATTCCGTCAATCAGGTAACCTAAGATTTTTAATGTCAGTGGGCCGGCTACAACAAATGCTTTGGAATATTGTCAGCCGTTGGAGATTCCCTGACAAAACCTTTGCAGTAAAGCTTCACTTGGACCCATGCGAATTTTCTCTGAGAGTCATCTAGGTTCAATGGTCAGCTTTCTTTGTACCGCTCTTCTGGTTCTCTAGTGCACCGATAATGACTGAAAGTAAAGCAAGCCAGGTCTGCAAAATAAGCGCACCCCATGCACATGAAAGCACACGGAATAATTAAGCTTGAAACGGGACGACAGCACATATCGTTCAATAAGTTGGCAGTCTTCATCTTCGAGCAAGCATTATTCTGTGGTAGCCTTCAGGTCGAGATTGCTGCCTCAGGTAGCACGGGCTGCGGCCGCTCAATGCGAAATACGAATACGCAAACGAAAACAGCTGTGTGGCCGTTTGTCTCTACGGCTGCATTTGTCTTTGTGCGTCAGGTATCTAGTAGGTAGCATCTTTCCTTTTCTCTCTACTGTTAAAATATTTTCTTCCCTACATGAGGTTCTTTGTGCAATGATCGTTTACCACTCCTTCGCGTTCCACGCCTCCCTTTCATCAGCAACTCCCCAGCGTTCTGTCTCAACAAACGCTCCATTTCCTCCCAATGTGATTCACGCCTCACAACTGTTTCGGGAGCGATAGAGCTTTGACCCATGTGAAGAAGAGCTTCCAAAAGCCTTGTTTTCTGCCGTCTTTCGAGCAGTTGATCCTATGTTGCCCTTCTCCTCCCGCATTTTCATCTTTACGAGCATATCTACTGATCTTTCCATACCTAACAGTGACACAGCAACGTCCTATCCAAACCCCAAGAAACATCTCACTGAGCCTCTATCACGACTTCCAGAAATGATAAATACGCGGTGAAGGACGCGAGGAGTGACACATGTCTCCAGTCAAAGCCACATCCCGTCTCTGAAAAGAAGACTCTGTAGGGATCTTGATGAGCTATATTATAATCACCGTAATGCACTCCCATGGTTCGTTGCTCTTTACCAATACCTTTCGAGCGGCAGTGCATTATCAATACTCGGGTGACCAGACACTTCGGTCGACGAGATTTTATAATGTTGCCACGGCTTATTTTTATTTTTTATTTTCCAAGGAACAAATCAAAAGTTCCTACAACCTCATGAATCTCCTAGCGAACCATAACGAAGCACACTTTTTGCCAACAATAGGTGCCCTCCTTGATGAAAGTCTTGCCGCTTCTTGATCTGGCAAAATTGTCCGAGACGCCAGGGTAATTAACACCCCAGACCTATAGATAAGCCGTGACCTACGCCAGTACGTCCATTGTCTTGATCGGCAGCGACACAGGTTTTAGGCTGAAATTTCTAGGAAGAATTATGGACATCACCGCCTGGGCCTTTTGAGATATTTGTACGATGAATACACCCTAACCACCAGTGCGAGCGCTTGACTTCTACTACTCAGGCCTTGAAGTGCTAAAGATCAAGCCTGTGCTCTAGTGGCTAAAGGGGAAACTGTCATTACAAGATGCTGTGCTGCTCACTCAATTCCCGCCAACCGTCTAAACGCCATGTTCTTGATGATCCTTAATCCACTATTCATAACGACGATAACATCGCCCCCCGCTTGTAGCTGGCTTTCATACTTGTCCAAGGCCATGTTCACCAGAAAGCGTCCCAGTGGCTCTGTCGGACAGTGTAGCCATTTTGCACCCATCTATATTGGTCTTCTAACTATAGCTCTTGAGCCGTCATACCAGAAGCCTTGATTGGGAAGATATGGCTGAATAGCAGCATGGTCCTTGGCATCAACAAAGCCAGGTCCCACAACATCGGCTAAGAGACGGGGATTAGCGATGCGCATCTCGGACAGCAAAACTTCAGTCTCGCCCTTGGTTCGGCTGTAGAGGCTAGTGAAGCGCCCAGGAGCTTGTACTGAGCCTTGACCTGACACGAATACGAACCGAAATGGCTCATTATCGGATGCCAGGCTTGCGAATGCTTCTGCACCCGCAAGAGGGTAGTCTTTCGTGATTTTGATGAAGTCCCTGCCATTGATCAGCATACTCGCCGAACTGGTGATGTCAATAAGCATACTCCTTCGAAACCTTGGTCTGGCTGATCCCTAAAGCCCAAATTGCACCGTTCGCTCCTTGCAGTTTGTCGAGGACATCTGGGCTATACTTCGAGAAGTCTTTGTGAATGATAACATTGACCCTGGAGTCTTTGGCGTCTTCGGCCATAGCAACAGGTCTACGACTGAGGATGGATATCTTGGTGACCTCGGTCATCTTGAGCATGGCATCCAGAACGCCAGAGCCGATGAGTCTGGTGGCACCAGTAAGGATGAGATGCATTCTGTATTCCAGTAGCTGACGCCTATACTCTGGAACGACGATTGGTTGACTGCTTTTTACCCTTTTCGAAGCGTGGTGGGCGTCGGCGGGCTTGAGATCGCCACTTAATTTGGCGGGTTTCTTCGTGGGGTAGGGCAGCGGACAAAGCACCCCGCGAAATCCTGAGCTTTTCGCCTGAATCAAGGTTTGATGCTTTTATTGAATCAACATCTAGTACTGCAAAGCGACAGAAGTTCCTTTTTCTCTCTCTCTCGAGATGGACTGCGCGGTGTCTTATCTAGCTCTCTGGCCTTGACCTGCCTGATGCGCAACGGAAGATGCTGACGGTTTATTTCCTAACTTGAAAGCCAACGAGTGACTCAATTCCCTTTCTTAGTCCTGTGTCAATCCCGGACCGCAGCCCAGATCATAAGCTCCCAAATAGGTGTTAGTTTGTCATCGGCTGTGCAGCTAACACGGCAGTTAATGTTGTTCTCATGCCGGGCGGAAAGTTTATCGCTGCGCAAGTTCTTGCACGGAATTGTCATCTACGGCTATGGAGCATATTAAGTTGAGATCTCTGCGATATACGTCTCAATCCACGCGGCGGCCGTCCACACGTATGTCGTAGGCACAAGGAAGATAGTTGTCACAGCTCTAGTTATCGCCTAAAATAGCATTGGCCTGTTTCTCTTGGGTCTATTTGCTAGGAGCCTTTTGAAATAAGCAACAAATCTGATGCCGCAGCAAAGCCTTATGCCCAATTCCCCATCGGGAATAATCGACGGCTTAGGCAGTGTACGCCTGGCTCAGATATGGTAGAGCAGCTATCTACAGATGAATATATCCAAGAAATTCCGTTTAACTCTGATACTAACTGTGATTAAGGAATCGGGTCCATAGTGCCCTTCGATCATATAACCAAATAGAAATTGATCAACTTCGGGCCTATATTGTAGGATATTTGGAAAATAATTCTGAGATTACCGCTGACTAATTTATGACGATGCCCCTGCAGATCCTAGCTAGGCTACGCATGGCCTTCCTTCGTTAACAAACGTGATGATCTTTTCATCCCACTCAAAGTCTCACTTCCAGAAGGCCTCTAAGCTGTGACCTGAGTTTCTTGTAGTGCCTTTCGCACCACGCTTCATTCCATAAGATTCTCCTCAAGCTGTAATAGAGCTCTTCCGTCGACTGAATACCGAATTCAAGGCACAACGACTGCATTCTTTGCACGAAGCATAACTCTTCGCCATTTTCGACAGCCGCTCCGTATCCAACGAATAGCATCCACAGTATCCACCCTTGTCTTTCTTGATCGCTGGACCACCACCCCACAGATTGCAAGTCAAACGCGGCCAGTAACCGTCCAATTAGCCTTTGGATTACAGGCGATCGGGCAGGCATGTCTCTTATCGCAAGGTAAAGATAGATATGAAATGCAGTGCATAGAGGGGCCATTTCAGTGGATATCTGGCCGCGGCGTCGATCACAGGCACCTGCTTTGAGGAGATGAAATTCGTACTCAATATCGTAAACCCAGTTGCTTGCGTCCGCTGTATCTAGCGCATTCGCTCCGCCCAGATCTTTCGCTGCAGAGATATCGCGCAAGAACCGAAAAATGGAAATGAGCGGGGACTCTGTGCCGAGAATATTCTCTAAAGAAAAATCTGTAGGCTCTACACGGGGCAGAACACTTGGGTCCGTGTTGGTGGAGATGGAGCTGCGTGGGAATTGAGGCTTGCAATTCCAGACACTCGAATAGCAGAAGTCCGCCCTGAAGACTGTCAACTTTCTGAATGTTTCAAGCTATGAGATTCGGCCGGATAAGGGAGAAGCTCACCAAGCAACTAGCCCCTTAGTGATGCCCTTTATATATTCGATTCCACCCCGTTGTCCAACCATGTATTTGAGACCTTGCATATGCATCTTGGATACTTCGAACATCCCGAAAAGGTTCTAGACGAGGCGCATAAGTAAATTGGGCTCCACGCTCCGGATCCGCCAGAATGAAGACTCACTTCTTTCGTAGCTAAAAATGCGACCGCAGCAATCGTCCGGTCTTCAAGATCGCCTCTTTGGATTTGCTCATTGATCAATCTAAATGCTTCGGACGAATGATACAGACATCTCGTAGAACGGCTGAATCCTCGTCTCAAGCTAAAATCCAGACCGACGATGTATAAGATGGAATGAAAAAGTGCCGGGTATTCTTTGGCTTCCAAGAGAGAATAGCAACCACCCACGTTAAGATCAAGAAACTGCTTGGAGTATATTTCATTGTCTAATATCTTCAACATTAGTAATGCGCCAGGTATGCAATCCCGAGAGCCTCTCGATACGGACGAATAGAGCTTATAAAGTTCCTGGAGACGTCCGGAGGAGTCTGGTACTTTTTTTTTTTGGGGGGGGGGGGGTTGAACTTACAGTAATAAATGAGCTCCATGCACTCAGACTTCATGTTCACAGAATATGAGTTGAAAGGATCGACCCTGCGACCGAGTAACATCATAGGACTGGCTTGGAGAACACCACATTGATGGAAAGCGTCGAGATCGGTCAGCGACCTCCTAGGATGGCTACCCAAACCGCCGTCAGATTCACTACCCCGATGCATTTCTTTCCGGGCAAGTGTCCTTGCTTTGGGCTTCTGCGACTTCGAGCTTAATCGAAACCTCCCTTTGTACTGTGCAAGACCCGCAGAATGATCGCTTTTGGTGTGACCAATGGTACCGGATGCTTCGGGGTGATTTCGCTTCCAAAAGTAATCCCTCATGGCCTGGGTGCGAACTGCCTTGGATATATCCTTGCTACTTTGCCGATGCTCCGAGGACCCCGTAAGTGTGATGAACTGAAGAGGCTTCTGACCATCTTTTATTATTCGAGACTGAGCCTCATCATGTTCATAAGAAGAATTGCTGCCTAAGCAACAAAGATTAGCTCAAAATCTGTCGCAGTACCTTGCAATCCAAATTCACCATTCTCTTTTACCAAGTCAAGACCGCCGGGACTCCCGGAGCCACGAGCGGCAATCTTCCGAAACTTGGCCTGCGTGCTCATTTGTTCGTGTGAAGCAGACAGTCGGCTTCCGTCAATCGCCAGTACTATCTGAACTCTCTACTAAGAAGTAGCTTTGGGTGAAAGAGGATCTACTATAGCAGTCAACTTCCTCAAGAAAACGAGTCGAGAAGGCTGTCAGCTGCAAGGACCGGGACGGAATCAAGCCTGGACGACACGACAGATAGGATGACTAATGCAGACGGGGAGCTCACCGACGGATAAAGCTTAACGATAGCCACGTGATAAGAAGTCGTCTAGAACAACCGTTCGCTGGTATCAAAGGTTCCTAGTGAATATTGTTTCAGAAAGTTCTTAGTCGAGCTCGCCGCGGTACAGGACACATAAGCTTTGGGTATCTGGTTTTCACACATCGCCATTGAGATTGAAGAATCGTTGAAGAGGTAACCGTCCCGCATACCCCTAGGTACCGAGTGTTGGGATAAGCCTTCTCCCCCCCCCCCATGTAAGGACGACCCCGACTACAGCTTGGTTATCTATGTCACCCCTGCCAGCTTGGTTTCCTCAGCTACCCTTGTCAGAATTTCCCACCGGAAAATCTTTAGTGCGGTCACGTGCAGTCACGTGACCGCACGTGCAATTTCACGTGGTTATATGCCTAAAGAAAAATCTTTATTATAGCTATATATCTATTTATATTAATTTTTTAAAATTAAAATTTATATATAGTATTTTTTTTAGATTTTTTCTACTATTTAATTATATAAAAAATCTATATATTATTTCTTATTTTATAATTAGAATTTACAAGGGTGGTTGAGGAAACCAAGCTGGCAGGGGTGACATAGATAACCAAGCTATAGTCGGGGTCGTCCTTACATGGGGGGGGGGGAGGAAGGCTTATGTGTATACTCCTAGGTACCTGGAGACACAGGGCCAGGTGGACCACTGACCAATCAAAATAAATCATTTAGATCATTTTCCCAATACAGTAATTTTTCAAGTTAGCCACTTCATTTATAAAGTGGGGAGCACTAAATTAGCGCATATCTGCCACTTAATATTATGCAGTGCTCCATATCGCAAGAGAAATTTGTCTCTATTCTTTGACTTCTTTTTTCAACTTGTATGGCTTTCGCCAAAGTTGCAAGAGTATTTGGGCCATCGGTGGCTAAGCCGTAAAGTGTGGGCTGCAGACGATAAGCATTGAGGGTCGCTTAGCTTGATAGTCAGCTTGAGGTAAAGACGCATTTCATCGTGGGAAAACACTGCTACTAAGTTATCAATTCAGCCTATATGGACCGCAATAATCCTTATTAGGACTGCCATATTGCCGCCACAATGTTACTCAGCTGCAATAGTATAGCAAATAGCATATGATGCAAACACTTGGGACAACTCGTGAGACTAGCTTGCTGTAGTAGGACCCTATTCGAATACAAAAATTCGAATTATGGGAGGCAAGTCACAGTCAAATTGTCCAGAGCCGCGACCAGAGCTTGCCTCCTGCCCCTGGAATATCGAACGATGCGGGTTCGGAATATCCTAGAATAATTCTTTTTGTTGGCTCCGAGGATCTACTCACGTTCCTGCTAGATACATCATAGTGGATCTACCCTTGAGAGTACTCTACCTAGCTGTCCATCAGTTCTCGTTATGGTGCAGAGTGGTCCGTACACGGGGAGAAATTGTTTTCGAGACTCCGCTGAGCTTATTGCAATTCGGAGTGTGATAACAGGCGCTGTAGGTTGGCTGCGGTAACAGGCATATTGTAGAGTTAGGCCTGCACGCCGTTGGCTTTGCGCAGATATCTCTTTCTCTCGTTGCCGCCGTACCGTAAAAACGCTACATACATTCCCGATGGCTTCAAAGCAGGCCTATAAGGTACCTTTCCGATCCTGAGTGGCGTAGCTGGTCCACTATTCCCGTCCGGTTACTCATTTTATCCTCCCGGACACTAGTAAGAGCAAATCGGATCCCCGGCGGATTTAACGGCGGAAGAACGCTGATTGGCCACTTCGACATCCAGAATGTCGGCGGAAGAAAGCCGATTGGTCACTTAGTCATCGATCGTTTTGCGTTTCGTCGACGATGGTCCGATTGACTCAATCCAGCGACATGGCAAACGTAGTAGGGAGATGGGCAACCTGAGGCGCCAGTCTTGCGAGGATGGAGCTGGCAGTATACGATCACCGAAGTGCGAAGTATCTTAGCCGAAACACCCACTGGGTTATTAAAGGGCCCTTGATCCCAACTTTGCCATTGCATCCATTGTTTAGCAGACAACGGCAACATAACAACAACAACACGACCGATACACTCAGGAAGAAATAATTGTCGAGATGTCGCAGACTATTCCCAAGATAGTCACTCGTTCACTCGGAAAGAATGGGCCTCAGGTTCCGCGCCTGGGTCTAGGTCTTATGGGCTTAAGCGGGCATTACGGCCTGCCAGCCCCAGATGAAGAGCGTCTGGCTTTCTTGGACGAGGCATATGAAGTGGGAGAAAGATTCTGGGATACCGGTACGTCTAAAGCAGACACTCACGTAGACCATCGCTGATTCATTTCCGTGCATTCCAACAGCCGACATGTACGGCGACTGCGAGGACCTGCTAGGTAAATGGTTCGCCGCCAATCCAGAAAAGCGCGAAAATATCTTTCTTTCTACCAAGTTTGGTATCCGCACTGAAGGCAGAACGATCAATGTCAACTCTTCCCCAGAATACTGTCGTGAGGCTATTGAGAAATCGCTGAAGCGGCTCGGGCTGCCCTTTATCGACCTCTTCTATGTTCATCATCTAGACAAGGTCACGCCAATTGAGAAGACGATGGAGGCCATGGTCGAGCTTAAGAATGCAGGAAAAATTAGATATATTGGCCTGAGTGAGTGTAGCGCCAACACAATCCGCCGCGCTTCGGCAGTCCACCCAGTTACTTGCGTCCAGATGGAGTACAATCCGTTTACTTTGGACATTGAATCGCCCCAACGCCACTTCCTCGAGACCACTCGAGAGCTTGGTGTCGCCATCGTCGCGTACAGCCCGCTCGGCAGAGGCCTCCTCACGGGGGCCATTGACTCACAGCAAGACGTCACCAAGCCAGGCGACATGCGGACCATGTTGCCGCGATTCAGTGGAGACAACTTCAGCAAGAATCTGGCCATTGTCTTAAAGATCAAGGAGATCGCCAAGAGCAAGGGTGTTACTCCCGCACAACTGACGCTTGCCTGGATTCTTGCGCAGGGAGACGACATTTTTGCAATCCCCGGCACAACTGAGGTCCATAGACTAGTTGAGAATCTTGGAGCTATGAGTGTCAGATTAACTGCGGATGAGGAAAAGGTCATTCGCGACGTGTCGAAAGACGTCGCTGGGCCTCGAATTCCTGACAACTTCCCAGGCACCAACATTTTTGGCGATACTCCACCACTTCAATCATCGTTGTGAACCCGTATATGTCGAGAAACCTCCTCTTAGTTGACCCCGCCCACCATACGAGGCCCTTTAATTAGGCCCTCATACAAACGGACAATCTTCCGGTTAGCGGTCCTAATAGAATGGAATAAAACACTGAATTCATTCTCCTCAAGATTATACTGAATTTCCGCGATGTAAATCGATCGCCAAAGACAGCAGACTTCAAAATTCGCTGGCTACTTGGGATATCAAGATGGTTGGATCGTTCATGTCGGAGGGCTTCATTAGGGACAAAGCGATGTCATTCATTCAAGTTCCATCTAAGTTCCACTCGTCCGATCTGTACTCCTGCGTGAATGATATCGAAATTTGGGACGTTGGCGCTTGCTCGAAATTACCCCAAAGCGATCCCAGTGTATCGTGCGTATCGTGGTCAGCTAAGAATAAGCCAGCATAAACATCTTCTCCACTATCAGCACTAGAGGCAGCGGAAGCAAGATTGGGTAATGAATAAGAGGGAGGGGCGTTCCATGTATGTGAGGGAATCGAAGTGAAGCCAAGGTTGTCTGGGATTAGTGACATGGGAGGCTGGCCACTTATCATCGGAGCAAGGTCGCATCTGTCGTATCTATCGTCGGATGGCACAGTCATTACAGGGTCTTGGCGCATGATGTGGACAGTGCCAATATATGGTAACAGCAATTTGATGCTGTTCCCTTCTTGTCTTTCTTGTATGACGCACTCCACGCTCATCGTTTCTCCAGGCTCGCTCCAGGCTTCGAAAACCATCCCATCAGCTGCAGCCGCCTCAATAGCACTCAATTTCTTCAAGACCAAAGAGCCAGAGCGACACAGTGCATCAAGATGCATTTGAGCCACTAGTTCTAAGCTTCTGATGGCTTTTTCGACCATTACCAGGTCCCCTGGGCGTTGATGATCCAAGGCATTTCCACGCGTTGGGAGATGACTGTCGAGGTGGGCCAAGAGAAGTGCCAAAGCGGAGAGAAGAATCTTGAGAGTATTGCCTCTGGACGATGCGGGTATACGAGCAGGACCGACGGGAATGATGGCTCGAGTGAGTAATTCACGGGCTGCGATGGTAGCCGAGAGCTGGGAGTCCATAAAGGGGCGCGGAAAGTGTCCAGTAGTGCGTGTCTTATGTCTTGGTAGAACATACGGCAAGTGTAGTAGCAAGAGGAGATTATAGTGATGGAGTTGCAGAACAATCTTCGTGGTCATGTCTCTCAGCTCTGCATTCGATTGAGCATTTTGTGGTCTTGGAAAATCCCACCAATTGGTCGGCAGGGATCGCGCTGCTTGCTTTAATGTGCAATCAATATCTCGCGTTTGTTGCTCGTGATCGGGAGCCGAGTCGTCCTCCAGGCTCTGTTGCTGTAGGAAATTATTTCTTTGAATGATGCGACCCGTGAGTTGAGCTTGGAGGCGCTCGAGCTTTTCGTGCGGTTCCTGCTCAAGCAGGTCCTCCATAAAACTATCATCTGTTACCGACATTGGGAGGCTGAGCGTCAGAGACAAATAACGTTCCATGTAGATGAGACGAGACCACAGAGTAGCCACACACAACGTGGTCTGCGATTGACCGCCGCTCGACCGCGCACCTTGTCGCCGCCGTTGCGGTACGTGTAGACCCAGGAGATGGGCAATTCCTAGCGCCCGGCGAAATACAAGCCAGGCTAATCGAAGTTGACCTGTAGAAACATGGTAGAGGCCCTCGAACATCAATGTTTCAACTCCCTCGAACGAGGCTACGAGCGTGTCCTGAGAGGTTACGTAGCGAGAAGCGGCTTCGAAATACTGATCAGCAACGGCGCTTGTGGGATTTCCGAGACACAGTTCGGAGATTTCAGGCGTGCGTTCCGACTGTTGCAAACATATAGCCAGCTGAAAAAGTCTCCGTGCTAGATCTATCGGTCGAGTATGCACAGATGGCAAGGATGCCACGCGCGGCGAGTTTGGAAGATGCATTGATCGAAAAGGATCAGCCGACAAACCTCGAAACACGTGCATAGACATTACTAAAACCTTGTTGCGGTGCATGATACGGGTGGTGAGGCTGACAGACGGAAGGATAGATTGCAATAACAGGGTCAGCGAATCGCATCTTAGTGACCCCTTTGTTGGATCTGGGACAAGCAATGAGAGATGGGCATTCTCTTTGTTTCCAAAAGGCGCCCCCGAACCTAGTCCGAACGGCAGATTGGAAGGATTGGACCAGTTTCTCGGGAGGCTCCGCGTCTGCTCTTCATTCACTTTGGGAAGAAGCCTTCGCCTATGGGCTCCAGATCGCCTCACCTCCTTGGCAATGCCGTGATGTTCAGCTGCTGCCTCGCGGATGTCAGAACCGCCCGCTAGGTTTTTCAAAGTCCTCTGCCCTGAACGGGCGCCGGAATCACCTGTTGACGCATCAACGTCGATCATATCTGGCCGATGTACCAGCTGATCCACCAAAGTCTCGAGGTGGTCAATCTGCTCTCCAGTGCTGCCTCGAAACCCACTGTGATGCCGGCTCATCCCCAGTCCTGCGTTCTCCTCTGCAACGTGTTGCAAAACGCATCTCCATCCGCGGCGTTTGCAGGAGACGCAAGTAGCGTTTTCTTGCTCAAAATGGCAGCGCGTTTTGCGCCGCTTACATTCCCAGCAGCTTGTCGTGCCTCTGCGTAATTTTCGGCCCACAGCCACAGCCGAGATAGAAGAGCCCGGTTCCATCACTCTTCGCTCTTCAAGAAGAAAGCAAAAACTGCCAGACAGAGAACGGTGGCTGGCAAAGAAGAGGGAAGCTGTAGACCTGCCTGAGCTGGGGTTTCACATCGTCGAGCTCCGGCTTTCATTAGCCCAACTGAGAGCAAACGAGAGACCGTCGACAGCTCAGGTAAGAGCACTTGGTCGTAAGATGCAAATGAAGTCGTCGCTTAGTTGATGAGCTAAGAGAAGGAGCATTCAGGAATCAAATTACGTACGCACCTGGCAGCTATCAGCCTGGGGATGACATAATAAATGATGACTAAGATACCTAATTGGAAGCATCCGAAGTTCCTTTCGAATTGCAAGTTCAGCTCCATTAAGATACCGTACATACGCATCTACCTGAACCTCGCAACATTTGACCTCACAAGACAGTACACGAAATGATCGAATACGTCGGATCGGCTGGACACTCATCTGCATACTTATGTCCGAGGTCCTGGGGGCGTCTACATTAATCCGGGTTCTCTGCTAATGACAGCATCCTTCAAAGATTGCAAGAGCACGTATACCGGATTCTTCTATTCAATGGCAGCAATAATGAACATGCGAGTTGACAATTCTTCATACCGTATATCGGTTTCTAGCACCTCAGGTGTTGGCCGTCATCGGCTGAGCACCGATGGTTTCAAGACTCTGCATTCAGCACTCACATGTATTGATCGAGGCACCCACAAATGATAGCTGAGCCACAGATTCCGCGTACGGAAAAGAAAAATGGAGATTCCATGTAGCGTCTCTTCCGAATGGTCTAGGTAGTTGAGAACAGGTTTGGAGCTACAAACTCCTAGAGAATAGGATACTTAACCTCAGGCGGGAATCCTCCCACACGTCACCTCTCCACCCTTTCCCCCTTCCTTTCACCCTCCATTTACATACAAGTCCGTAATAACTCAGCCACCCATTCCGTCACGAATCTGTAAGAAGTTAAGGTATCTCTCCTTGGTCCAGCGACGGGCGCGCTTTCCCCACACAATCATGGGCGCAGAGAGCATCAAGATGACAAATCCGAGGACCCCCAGGGCGATAAAAGTATCCATGACGCCCGTATCCAGCCAATAGCTAGCTACAAAGGTAAAGATCATGGCAAGAGTGTTGTTGATGACGGCAACGCCTACCATGCCCTCCAAAACCATATCGGGGTAGCAGTCAGCAAGATACGTAAGGCTCAGATCGCCGGCGCAGCCATAACCGAAGCCAATGAATCCCAGGCCGACATACGGCACAGGCCAACTCCAGCCCTTGGCCGACCCGATACCAAAGAGCCACATTCCGGTGGGGAAGACGAGGACGCAGAGAAACATGAGATAGAGGCGGAACTCGGCCTCCTGGATGCCCCTGTTGCGTCGGCTGGCCCAGAGGACGAACAAATCGCTGAGGTAGCCGCCGTAGAAACAGCCAATGATACTGCCGATGAGACAAGGGATGTTCATGTTGCTCACAGCCACGTCTCCGTAGTCCCACGGCGAGTCCGTCCAGTAATCCTCCTCGATGGTGAGATAGAAGGACAAGGCAATGTTTTGCATACCCCACTGCAGGCCGGCGAACCAGACAGCGGGAAAAGTAAAGATTCGCAGTGTATGCCACAGGCGACCGACGTACTGCTTGGCACCCAGGCCACGCAGGTTGGGAGCGGGCGTGATGGGAGCAATGCGCTGCCAATACGTCTTGGGTCGCGTATACGAGATGGAGTATCGGTCCCGACCAGCACTCTCTTCGTCCCCCGCGTCCGCACCCACATTGGTGACCTCGGACGGGTCGCCCTTTTCGCCGCCGCTAGGAGCAGATGCCGTCATATGAGAGTCCACACTTTCGCGCTGATATCGCTCACGTGGGAACGAAGTCTCCTCCAAACCAAAGTAGAAGAGGACAAAGTTAAAGGCAGACAGGATGGCGCCCATATATCCAATCCAGCGCCAACCCAAATTGCTATCGGCAATGTAGCCGCCGATCAAGGGACCGAGATAGGTTCCCACCGAGGTGGCCAACGTGTACAGGCCCATCGAAGTGCCGTTTTGGTGCTCGAACCAGATATCAAGCAGCGAAAGCTGCACGACGGCCTCGGCAACGGACTCGGAAGCGCCAACAAAAAGCTGCGTCCAGATGGCGTCGGCTGAGGTGGCAAGCCTGCCAAACCAGATGTTACCAATGAAGCCCCAGACCGCGCCAACGAGGTATAAGATTCGTCGACCGTAGAGGTGCACGGCGGGAGAGCTGAGCAGGGTCCAATAGCCGATTGCGAGGAAGAGAACGCCAGCGCCGGTGTTGAAGACATCGTAGCTGATGCCATACTCCTCATTGACGCCCGTGCTCGCAGATCCGGCGACATTGGAGGTGGCAGCGGTCAAAGCGACGGCGAAACAGACAAGACCCGTGTGCCACGCCTTGCGCAGCAGGCTCCAGTTCAAGGGATCGTTGGGCGACTGGGTCGGCTGGGGGACGAGCACAATGCCATCGTGTTTTTGGAGCAGCCCACTGGCGGAGGTGCTACTCGCGGATTCATCGATGAAGACGCATCGCGTGCCCGGAAGCACTTCGTCGATATCGATGGCAGCAGAGAGAGACTGAACGGCCATCCGCAACAACAACGGAGCCCCGCCGCAGGCACAGTTGTGAAGGGTATATGGATTCTTTGGGGGGGAGGAAGGGTCGGTCCACGCGCGAGCGAGACGGATGGCTCGTTTGGCTCAAGGGAGCCTCATGCGGTTGTGCCAAAGGATTGATGGAGAAGAGGAGGAGAGAAGAAGAAGAGGAGAGAGGCCGCGGCCGGCGCAAGATAAAGGCGCTTGCAGTTCCTCCACATTGTATTATTCCTGGCCCGCGTGTGTGCGCTAATCGGGCTTATCGCAACATCAGACACTAAATTTTCATTATCTCTTTCTGCTCGCTTCGTTTCCCTGATCCTGGTCCATGCTAGGTATCAATGGGAAATCCACTTTGCGAATTCCAGATACCTCGAGCCTCTACCAACCCGTCAGGTAGCCGCAAGTACTCGCCATCCGGCTGAATTTTTTTTTTTCTTTCTCCTCCTCACCCCCCCCCCCGGCTGACGGCACATTGCAGTAGCGGCGAACTTGGGGACGGGGAAAAAGACCGAAAACGGGAGCCCCTAGCGTGCCAATTGACCAGTCAGAGCGATGGCAGTTATAAATTTCTCATCAAGTTTCCCCATTCCTCCTTGTTACTGACGCAGGTCGCCAATCAGGCCGCAACGACTCCTCATCGGGACCTAGTCATCGAGATGGCCTTAGCCCAAGGCCAGCAACGGCGCTGCCTCTCGTCTCACTCTGTGGCGCCTGCAGCCAAGCAAGCCGTCGACGTGATCCAGAAACCCTAGGGAGGAAGCCAGCCAGCACGGTATAGCTGAGCTAGGTGGATGCAGTCAGCGCTGCAATGCCACCATGTGACGGCGTACCTGAAAGATCGATCGATATTACTCAGGCACGACGGACCTTGGGCTAGGGAGTAGAGAATACGGTGTACAGTAATTTAGCGAATGTTACCACAAAAACAAAGAAAAAGGATACCTTTGAGATTCCCTGAAATACCCTATAGCTGCAAGTTGTAGGTTGGGTAATGGGACGATTCGAGGCATTCGATATTTGCGTGGGTTCTGTAAAGTAAAATAAATGCTTTTATTTCACCTTTTTTTTGCCCTGTGATTGATGAAATGGAAAAGGAAGAGAGAATGAGGGCAAAGAAAGAAAACACATAGATTGGTGTAATAACGGAAAACTTGCATCAGCGAGCAGGAAAAAAAAAATATTAGAAAAAAAGTCAATTTGCACGCAAATGCCTACCAGTGGCTCTCTCCCTAGCTAATCTACCCATGAAGCTCAATCTGAACATTATACCGCCACTGGCATTATGGAAATAACTAGCAAAATGATGGATGCCACAGTGTCTCTGTCTGAAAGATTGCTTCATGATTGGCGAACAAATTCCTTCACAATTCCATCGCCGCCAACGCCAAACCGCCTAGGCAATGCCCATCGCCATAGCTATTTGGGTGGGGATTCACTATTTCATGAAGTAATATATCACGTCGTGAAGAGCCAATGCACGGATGGCATCTGACAGGCCAACTCGCTTTGGAAATCCATTCCGATCCCAGCGAAAAGAAGAGAGGCATCTCGGGAGAAGCCTTAACAGGCTCCACATGTTCTATCCACATTCTACGAGTACTTCTCTTTGTTTGAGTCCTACCCTGTATTACTGGGATTCCCCAGGGCCGTTCTTCGAGAAGCGCCGGGCCCGGCGTAAAGACGAACATTGTTCTGCGTCAAATAAACTCCGCACATCTGTCAGTGGCTTCTCTTAGAGCCTTTGTGAAGCTCAAGGATGACAAATCGGCGCTACACTAGGCCATCGTAGCCCCCCAGTGTCGCTTTAGTTCGATCTTATTCATGCGGAGAGCATTCCCTGATCGGGAAAATCATTCGAAGTTCTTGTTTTAAAGATGAGCAGAGAATTGCCAAATTCAATCATGTCATGATGTAAGGATGCGCCCTATGGCTAGCCCAGGTCCGAGGAGGCATGTGGCGTATATAGACCCTTTGCTTCGCGCTCTGTTGCTCATCGACAACGGAAGCATCAGGAATGGGTCAGCAGGCCAGCAACCAAAAACACAATTAAAAGACTATCTTGCCATTTGAAAGAGTGCCAGCATTTCGTCTCCCTGTTCAGAGATAGTGTCATGGCTTCGATGGAAGCGGTATTTGCTGCTTACAAGCAGCGACAGGCGGCTTTGGAAGCAAGCAGCAACCCATTTTCTAAAGGCGTTGTATGGATCGCAGGAGAGTTGTTTCTACTGGCCGAGGCGCGCATTCCCATCATTGACCAAGGCTTTCTCCACGGCGACATGACTTATGATGTGCCATCTGTGTGGGATGGCAGATTCTTCCGCCTCGACGACCACATCACCCGGTTTGACGAAAGCTGTGGGAAGCTTCGGCTAAAACTGCCGCTGCCGCGGGAAGAGCTCAAAAGCATCCTATTCGACATGGTCGCAAAGAGCGGTCTCCGGGATTCATATGTCGAACTTATTGTGACGCGCGGATTCAAGGGCGTCCGCGAGGCCAAGCCGGGAGAAATCGTCAACAACTTGTACATCCTGGTTCTCCCGTATGTCTGGCTCATGGAGCCGGAAACACAATACAGCGGAGGCAGCGCAATCATCGCGCGGACAGTACGACGAACTCCCCCCGGTGCGATGGATCCGACGGTGAAGAACCTGCAATGGGGCGACATGGTGCGCGGCATGTATGAAGCCAGAGATCGTGGAGCGACTTATCCGATTCTTACAGACGGCGACCTCAATTTGACCGAGGGATCGGGCTACAATGTGTTCTTCGTCAAGAATGGCGCTCTCTATACACCTGACCGCGGAGTACTGCACGGTATCACGCGCAAGACTGTCATCGAGGTCGCGCGGACCAAGGGAATTGAGGTCCGCGTCGAGGTGGTACCCGTTGATCTGGCATATACCTCGGATGAGATTTTCTTTTGCTCAACAGCCGGCGGTATAATGCCCATCACCATTCTCGATGGCCAGCCGGTCAAGGATGGCAATGTTGGGCCGATCACCAAGGCCATTTGGGACGGCTACTGGGCAACGCATTCCGATAGAGCCTATACGACCGACGTTGATTATTCGACAGCAGCAAATTAATACAGGATTCGACTGTATGAAAGCCCGTATCAGGTCGTCTCTGTTGCATCTTGAGTACGGGAGGAAGACAGATGCGTAGAAAGAGTGGGTACGGCGTTTGGTTGCAATTTGAATGGTTTCTTATTCCGCGGCACAACAGATCATTCCTCGGCATATCATATTTAAATTTGTACCTTCACATAATACAATATTGAGGTATCTGGCATAGCAGATACATTCTTTGAACTGCTTAGATATTAATCTTGTAGCGTCCAAAGCGACGCTTGTATGCATAAATGATCGTTTATATTTCAACAACCTGTTCACAGCTCCAGATGTTAACGATGTAACGATGTTTGGCAAGTCAGAATGCCATTTGAAAGGGTAGCAAGGTCTGCAAATCGTCGCTGTAACCTAGTCCGAGAGAGAGGCTTATAACAAAAAGATTAGAGAAGAATATGCAAAACTTTGCTTTCCAACGCCAAGAATGGAATGCTTGCGCCGTCGCCACCAAATAACTGGACAGTAGATTAGTATTTTCTGGTCAACTATCACCCATTCACTCGTATGGAGAGATTGCCCACGTCAAGTACCCCAGCGAGAGAAGGGTGTGCAGGGCGCCGGTTGGGGGAGAAGGGGGACGACGCAAGATGAGCCTCCCAAGGGCCGAGAATCCGTTATTGCCTTCCGTACGAAACAAGCCTCTCGTAACACAATTTGTCTGGGGAACATCATATAGGAAGAACCCAACTGTGCCTTGGGGAGATGGTAATCTTGGATCGTGCAACATGGGGAAAAGGCAAACCCAATGTCGTGTCAAAATGAAGCTTCGTCTCGCGGCTAGTGTGTCCAAAGTCTAGAGCAAGAAAATGTCACCAGCTCCTTCCATGTCACTCATCACCTCGCGTACATCCACACGGCTCCCCAACAGATCCTGCTTCTCTCTCACTCGCATCATGAGAATACGGATCCGCTTCTGATCGGTTATGCCTCCCTGACTGCTTTCTTTCCCCTCGCCCATGCGCTCTCTGGTATCGCGAGGGTGCCCTCCTATATAATTACTCGCTGACGATGCCATTTCGTCCATAAATTCTGAGATCCAATCCGCGTATATCTCATCTGTTGTCTCGATCCCTGCTATGAATAGGGGTAAGGGCCACAGCATCGATCGGGGTATTTTCCGCAAAGATGCTAGCCTTTCCTCGCGGTATATGCGACGGAGTCGTAGCGAAATCTGTAGTATTCTACCTGCTGCCGTTGCAGCAGCCATATCGGTGCGAATATTCGGATATAGGATCCGAGACCATAATATCTTAGCTGCCAAAAACACGGCATAGCATGATAACCATTGCAGAGACGCGCGATCAATAGCCCAAGGCGTCAACGCCATGACTGGATCAGAATATGAGGATGTGCTATTGTCATTGGCATGGGGAAGATCAAGCTGAGTCCCGTCGATGTTGTTACTTGTCAATGTGGGACCAAATTGCAAAATGCTTGCGGCTGGAATGATTGCTATTGCGAGATCAAATTCGGAATCCATCCGGCGAATGTCGAGATTGATCGCCGCCTCTTTAGCTTCTGCGAGCTCTCGCTGTAAGGTAATCTCTGCCTTCTGCTCTGCAAAAAATCTCCATGAGCGATATTGAAGCATATTGGAGATGAGGCAAAACGTCTCATGGGTTCGCACAGAGACAGGGATCTTTTTTGCATCTTGTGCGAGCTCCTCGGGAGGATATTCTCGGCCAAACATTTCAGATAGGTACGAATGCGAACGTGATAAGATGTCATTATAACTTGGGTGATGGATGAGGGCGTCGAGTAGAGTCGTTATGGGAATGCCTCTGCCATTGTTACTTGGCGATATTGGAGCTGAGAATATTCTGACACGGACATCAATGTAGCATAGCCATAACAGGAACTTGCATGCGATGGCAGAAAGACGGCCCTCGCTCAAGTGGAATTTGAGGTGCTCCTTGAGATGATCTAGGCGGTTGAGGATGGAGGTAACATCACCATCCAGGACATCGCAGCGGCAGAGAAAGAGCGAAGAGCAGATGGTGATTTCCGCTGTCGATGAGATGATGGATTCCTCCGTGGATGGATTCGGCTTCGCTTGTGAGGGCTTAGCGCCGCATGATTGGCGACCGAGACCCTCTATTGCTTGCGCATAGTAGCTTTTCCAGGTTTCATCGTGTGATGCGGATGTCATTGTCAAGTACTTTGCGACCCATGCCAGCACAGCAAATCGAAACGGAGAGTCGCTACTACAATGCGCTCCCTGGACGTAATCGAGGACAAATCGAAGATAATTCCCTTTGCCGTCATCCCTAAGAGAGTAGCCGCAGTTACTGATCCATCGCTCAAAGCGCTTCAGGTAAGCCGCATCCTGGTCCATAGCTGGCGATGACGCCAGCACATTTGGGGAATCGTCTGAATCATTCAATCTCGCTCGCTTCTTGAGGTATGGCATTGATTCATCCGCGTCTTGTTTAGATAGTATCCGGGAATCCGCCGATGCATAGGGCTGTATTTGAATGTCGCTTCCATTGATGATTTCTAGCTGGTTGTCCAACTTGTCCATGACAAGGGCTGTATGTGGCCAGTTGGGAAACTCAATCTCCTGAGACAAGAAAGGTTCAAAGGAAAAGTTGAAGGCCGGCAAATCTGAGATTCCAAAGGAACCAAAGACATCAGCACGAAGGTCGCTATCCGGCTGGTGGCTACCTCGTGCGGCTTGTTGGAGGCTGATGGCCGGCGGCATGGCCTGTGACATCGTATCCGCAAGGTCTTGGTAGACGCTCGCTTTACCTTGTCCTTCTGTCTCCAGATTGGGAGCATTTCGGGATGAAGCCGCATCGATTCCAGGCTGCTCCTGCTCAGGCAAGCTCTGCTGCTGCTGATGACTGTGAATGGCAACAGCCCGTGGCTTAGGATCTGCCTCAGTTGGAGATGGTCTCTTTGGTGGAGAAGCGCCTGGAAGATCTCGCCCCCGGCTTGGCGAGGCTCCGACGGACACCCTCATATTGTTATCGAACGATGAGATGCAACTGGCGTTTAGGCGCACGCAATTCTGGCATGGATTGCCGCCTCTGCAACGCACCTTTCGCTTCCTGCACGTGAGGCATCCTGAGCTCTGATTGTCAGTACATGCTCCTCAGGGTAGAGCGCATTGGCTCCTCCCAATAGCTGCGCAAAAGAACTGATGGTCAAATCTCCGGCCATCTCTTGCGCTAGACTCACCGTGGAAGCTCCTCCGCTGAGTGTGATCCATGACCAAAGAAAAGGCTGTAGCTGTCGATCAAAGATGTGGGAGAAGAAGCGTCAGAAGAGACGAGAGATCCCCGGACAGCGGGCTGTTTCGTATCTCGGCCATTAGCGCACGTTACTATTGCCGACCAAGAAACTGCAATGATGATAGGCTGTGCTGGTCTGAGAAACGCGCCCACGCAATCTGACACTGTGTCCGTCTCCAAATTTCCCAATACGCTTCAGCCCGGCAGCTTGCGCTGACATGTTTTCCTGTTGCTGATGAATTTTGGCTGCACTGGGGATGCTTGACTGATAAGGTCAAGAAGATTAAGAGTCCCTGCCTACCTAACGTAAGATTAGCTTGCCTTGCTCTATCTGAGATACTCACCGCCTTCGGTATTGCCTAGAGAAGGTATTTGGTTTGGTTTGGTTTATTTAACGCCATGTGGGCTAGCTAATAGCTTCACTAGCCTAGCCTCCTATAGGATATAAGGCACTTAGTAATACCCTCCCCCTAGTAAAGCTATCTATTAACTTTTATCTATTTATAAAACTATTATTTATAAAGGAAAAGGAAAATATAATATTAAAAAATAGAAATATAAAGAGAAATTTTATAATACTAAGACTTTAAAAATAACTCTTATAGACTTAAAGTAATATTAAATATATATAAATAATTCTAATTTAAAAGAACTTTAGCTTTCTTTTAATATAATTTAATTAATAATATAAATATTTATAGGAAATATATAATAAATAAATTAGCTATATAAATTATATCTAAAAGTTATTATTAATCTATTTATAAATAAATATATATAATTATTTAATTTATATATAAATAGAAATTAAATATAATATTAAATAAATAAAATTAAATTCTTTATATATAAATTATTTAAAATTAGCTTTTTATAATAATATTAAAATAGGAATTATTATAATTAATATTTTATTATAATATTAGCTAATTAAATAGAAAATTTATTTTTAAAAAGCTTTAAAATAAATAATATTATAATAAATATATTCTTTAAATTTATATTTATTAAAAAAAAAAAATTAAAAAATAAATTAATTTAATTATTAATTTTATTTATTTAGATTTTTAAAATATAAATTCCTATAATAATATATATTTATTATAAATTAAAGGGAAAATATACTTAAAGTTTAATATCTAGCTATTAAATATAAATAGAATTTTAATTATATAATTATATTTAAAAATTTCTATTAAAAGATATTTAAAATTAAATTATTAATAAATATTAGAGCTTTATTTTTCTTAGAGCTAATAATTTCTATTTAATAGAAATTTACTATTAGCTAATTATAAATTAGAAAATATAGAGAAATTAAATAAAAAACCTATATAGCTAATATTCTATTTTTTCTTTATTATCTTATAGTAATAGAATTTATAAATCTAATATATATAATATTTTTAATTAAATCTAAGTATTTTTATAATTTATTTATATATTAATTAAATATTTTATTTTTCTATTACTTTCCTATAATAAAAAGAATAAGCTAGAGTCTTTCTATTTCTATAATTATAAAAAAATATTATATTAATATAATTAAATTTTTTATAATATATTATAAAATCTCTATATTTTAATTTAATAGAAAGTAACTAATATAATTTTCTATAAGAAAGCTCTTTAATTTCCTTAATAAACTTAAAAATTACTATAAGATTATAGAATTTATAATATTCTATAATTATATTTATTTACTAATTCTAAAAAACTTTTCTAATTATAGCTTTAATTTATTTTTAAATATTTATTATAATAGCTAATTATTTAAAGAATAGGAATATATTTACTTTCTATTTAATAAATTTATTTATAATTTTATTTCTTTTAATCTCTATATATTTAAATATTTAATAAATTAATATTTTCTCTAAATATATTTAAAATATAAATCTAAATTTATAAATAGTATTCTAAGAGCTAAAGGGAATAGTATTTTAAAAATATTAAATTACTATTATATTATTTAAATAAATATATATAATTAATATAATTTTAATAGTATTAATTTAATTAACTATTACTTTTAAAATAATAATTATATTTTTTAATTTTATATTAAATATTTTAATTAATTTAAATTTAATAATATCTTATATTACTTACTATTTTCTATAAAAGATAATATATTTATAATCTATTTTAAAATTAATTTTCTTTCTAAAGTTAAATTTATTTAAATAAGCTATTATATTTCTAAGAAATAGATTATTAAGCTATTAGAAGAAGATTTCTATAGCTTTCTTTTTATTTTTAATTTAAAATAGGAAATATATTATTCTATTATATATTAATATTATAAGTAAGAATAATTAAATATCTTTTATTTTATTATAAGCTTTTTATAGGGCTATAGATTATTTTATATTTTTATTATAAGTAAGTTTATATAAAATAGCTCTATATAATAATAAATAATTATTATTTAAAATTTTTATATAAATAGAATATTTCTTTTTATTTATATTTAAATAGAATTATATTAAAGATATATTTATTTCTTTAAAGAAAATATTATTTAATATAGTTTTCTAAATAGGAAAATATCTATAAATAGCTATATTAATAATCTTTTAGATAGCTTTAAGAGGCTTATAGAGGCTAATTTTAATCTTAGGGAATTTTCTATTTTTATATTTTAATTCTAATTTAATTAAATTAAAATATTATATTTCTAATTTAAAATATATACTAACTTTTACTATTATAATAATAATTAATCTAATAGTAGCTAGAGAGGTTTCTTATTATATTTAATTTAAGTCTTATATATATCTAATAATATATTATATTTAGATTATTTAATTCTTTATATATTATTTAAAATTAAATTTTCTATTAAAGAAAATATTAAATTAATAAAGGGCTTTAGAAATATTAATAATTTTATTCTTATAGATAAATATAAAAAAGAAATTTTAGCTTTTTTTAATTCTTTATTTAATAAAATATTAGATTTCTATTTTAAATAATAAGAATTTAATTCTATTCTCTAGGCCCTATTTTAATATTTTATTTAGCTAGGCTTAGACTATTTTAATAATTTCTCCTAATATCTTCCCTATATATAAAATATTATAGTTATTTATATATCTAAAGTAAATTATTAAATTACTAAAATAATATATTAATTTAATATATAGTAGAAAAAGTATAAATAAGGCTAGTAATTTTTATAATAAGCTATAATATAGCTCTTTTATTTTAATTTTAATATTTTAAAAATAGATTATTATTAAATAAAAGATTATAAAATAATTAGCCTAATAGACTATATTATTTAACTAGCTTTAATATTTTATTTTAAATAGTAATTATTTTCTAAGAGTAATATTAAATATTCTTTCTATATTTATAATAATTAGAATTATAACTTTCTAATTATTTAATATAAATTCTATATTATAAATAAGGGTAATAATAAAATTAATTATTAACTATCTTAATAGGGCTTTAAATTATTAGAGTTATAGTATTTAGTATTTAAAGTAATTCTAAGCTATTCTTCTAGCTATTAGCCTTTCTAAGCCTTTTTCTAAATATAATAGTAATAATATTAATTATTATTTTTTTAAAATATTAATATTTTTTTTAAATTTTAATATAAATATAATTTCTATTTATTAAAAATATTTAAAATAATATTTAAATTAAAAATAAACTTTATATAATATTTATATATTTTTTCTAATATATAATTAAATAATATAAAATATTTTAATTATAATATTATCTACCCTTAGAAATATATTTCTAATATTATATATTATTTTTTTAATTTTATTAATTAAAATCTTAGAGTTTTAATTAATATATTTTATAAAATAAAATAATATCTAAGGGTCTTTTATATTATTTTTATTTATATTTCTTTTTAATAAAATTTATTATAATATTTAGACTTTCTCTCTTAAATTTATAATAATTCTATTATTTATTTTTAATAGGGGTAATTAGAATTAAAATCCCCTCTAATATTACTTTATAATTTTATAAATATTATAGGGGGTCCTAGTATTAGCTAAGACTCTATCCCTAAAGGCTATTTTAGAGGCTTAGACTTATATCTTTTAGGCTTTCCTTACTACTTCTATTTTAGTACTAGCTAGGGTTATAATAGAACTAGCATAAGGGATCAGGATTAAAAGAGACAGGCATGGGGCTCCGCAAGCAAAGGCAAGGCAAAGCAAAGGTGTGATACTCTCAGATGTGATAATAATAATCAAGCTAAGCTAAGGTAGGGGAAGAAGAGAAGAGCTCTATAGGAAGGGCTAAGGTCATGTGACCATGTGACCCTCAATAGTAGTCTATAGTAGATTCTTTTAGCTATTTTATATTTAGTAGACTATTACTTAATATTTTTACTATCTTCTCTTACTAAATTACTAGTAGTTTTAAATATAATTTATAGTAGGTCTATAATAATAGTTATAGTTAATTTTATATTTTCTTTAATAATTACTTTTTATAATAATATCTAATAGTTTTCTATAATTTAATTAATATATTTCTCTAAAATAGCTAAATTATTTTTAAATATATATTTTTAAATTAATTTAATCTAATTATTAGCTATTTAAATTAAAATAATTATAATTAAGTAATTAAAGCTTATATATAAATATTATATTAAATATAATTTAATTATAAGAATATTTATAAAAGTAAAGTCTAATATATTACCCTTTCTATAAATAATAGTATTAGATTTAAAAATAAAATATAATTTTTATTTATTAATTTAATAGACTAAAGTAATAATACCCCTATTAACTTAAACTTTTAATTACTATTAAAAATATTAGATATTAAAGTTATTAATTAGAATTATATATAGAAATAGTTTCTATTTATTAAAACTATAAATAATTATTATATTTTTTTATTTTCTATAGATATTAATAATAATAATATTATTTATTATAATAATTATTATATTCCTATTAGAAAAGATTTCTTTCTATTTTATATAATATCTTTAATCTTTTCTAATATAAATTACTATTTAAAGCCTATTATTAGGGCTATATTAAATTTATATTAATAAATATAATTTATAGCTTAAATAGGCTATAGTAATATTATCTATAAGCTAGAATATATAATATAATTTTTAAATTAATATAATATTAATATTATTTAATTAAGTATTTTAAAGAATATTTTTATAATATTTTTAAATATATATTATATTTATTTATAGAACTTTTAATATTTTTAGCTAGAGCTATTTATCTAATATAATTAATAATTCTAATCTTTTTTTAAAGGGATTTTCTAATTTAATTCTTCTAGCCCCTAGTAATTCTAATATTAGATATTTCTAAGTCTATAATTTTAATAATATTTATAGTTTTACTCTTATCTATATTTATATTTTATTTTTATATAGCTTTCTATTTATTAAAAAATTTATTAAGATTTAAAGGATTAATATTATAATTTATTTATTTATTATTAAATTAAAATCTAATAGATTTAAATTCTATTTTATTATTTTTATATATTCTATAGAAAGCTTTAGCTTTTATTTTATAAATTTCTTTTAATTATATTTTATTAAATTTTAATAGGATTCTATTTTTTATTTTTAATTTTATAAAGTAATAGTAATAATTTAAAGAATAAAATTTAAAGTAATTTATATATTACTCTAAAATTAAATATATTTTTTTATATTTATATTTATAATTAAAATATTAGAAATTATTTTTATATTTATAAGTAAGATAATATTTAAAATACTTACTATATTAAATAATTTATAATTATTTAATAAGAAATATTATAATTTTATTTTTCTTAAATAATTAAAAGAATTAAATAAATTATATAAAAGTAATAATTTAAATAGCTATATCTAATTCTTTTATAATATTATAGAAATAGAAGAATTAATATAATATAAATTTTAATTCTATTTTTATTTCTATTTTTTTAAATATTTTTTTAATTATAAAAATAAATATACTATTTTTAAGATTTATTCTTATAGAAATTCTTTAAATTATATATATTAATTAATTTATAGCTATTTTAATAGTATTAGTATTAAATATTTTCTTTATAATATTTTTCTTTTAGAAAATAATTTTTCTTATATTTATATTAATAGCTATAAGAGTATATTTAATATAAATTTTCTTTATATAAGAAATCTTTTTAATATTAATATTTAAAGCTTTAATAATATTTTTTTAGATTATAAAAATATTATAATTTTTTTAATTTTTATTATATTTTATATAAATAAAAATTCTATTATTATTTAAATTTTTTAAAATCTCTATATTTTAATATATAAAAATTAATTTAATTAGAATTATTTAAATATTTATAAATAATTTAATAATAATTATAATATAAATTTTATTATTAAATATTATTATTTTAATAGCTATTTATTTCTATTAATTTAAAGATTTAATAGCTAGAATATAATTATTTTATTTTTTAATATTTCTATAATAAAAAAAAAAGCTTTAATAAATAAAACTAATAATATTTTAAATAATTTTTTTTATAATTTCTTTATAATAAATAAATTTATTATTAAATTATTAAATTTATTTTTTTATATTTTCTAATATAATTTAATAGATTTTAATTTTAATTAAATATTTTTAATAGATCTATTATAATAATTAAATTAAAATCTATAATATTAATTTATTTTTTTTAGAGTTTTATTTTATAAATATATTTATAGAATTTTTAAAAATTTTTTTTATTTTTTTATAAAAATTAAATTATATTAAAATATTTAATATTTATTTAAAAATTTATCTTATAATAAATATAATATTAAAAGTTAAAGGGCTTTAAAAGCTATAGAAATTTACTATTAAAAGTATTTTTAATAAAGAGACTACTATTATAGTAATAGTTATTCTACTATCTTTCTAATTCTAAGTTATAGCTAGAGATAAGGGCTATTAGTAGGTTAGGTATAGGTTATATATAGGTCCTTAATAGAAAGCACTAAGAAAAGTTTTTAAAGGGGAAGGTTAGCCTAGAGAAGGTAGCAGGTGCCAAAAGCATCTTGAAAGCATTCAAGGAACAACTTTCATAAGGTAATTAGGTCTGACCAAATCGTATCTGGGAGACATTCAATGAGACAAGCAGGGAGTCAGTCTGTGGCGAGTATTGCGTTAGCACTACCTTACAACCCGGAGAGGTGCAGCATCCTATCTCGGTACTGATGCGTGCTGTAATTGATAGCACAGCCCACGAGTAGCTGGTTGGTTCCTCACGGGGACCTACTACAAGCTACGAAACAATGTGGGTAAAATTGCAAGGCAAAGCTCCTACCGACCTTGGGTAGGACCTCCATCTGGTTACTTTAAAGAAGTGCCATTTTTTCTTTTCCTTTTTTTCTTTTTTTTTTCTTTTGGCAACGAATGCGTGTTGCTATGATTGACGTCTTTTCCTTCTTAACCATTATATGTAAGGCATACAATTTTCCTTTTCATAATATAAAATGTTCATATATAAAAAGCCTCCTACTACGCCACGGACTCAAAGAATCCCAGACTTTCGGTGACACGATTAAACACTGGTAGGTAAGGTAGGTATTGACTTGAAAGTGAAAATGTAAGGTGCGACCGCGCACAAGGTCACGGGGTCAATGGAGCCGCCCATGGTCAGCACAAATCTGTTTCCCGTTCTTGACACTCGAAAACGCATAAGAAACTCATTGCTCAGTTCAAATTGCCCAGAATCCAGCTGCTTGTGAAAGATTTTCCTAAGCAACGACCTGTCCTGCAGCCCTACGCTACCAAGCGTATCTGAAATAATGCAGCTCCTTGTCCGTCAGATCAAGTAGATCATCTTCCTGGGCAGCGCTTGAATCTGCTTTGCCAAATTTAGCGTCGCGCCGCTTGTTCTGCCATATCAGGTAAACCATGAGAACCAATGCTAATGCAATCAGCGTGACAAACGAAGCAATCATTCCTCGAAAGCCTGTCTGATACAGCGGTGCCTGCGAAGTGATGAATAGCTGCGGTGCGACCAGGTTACCCGCCGAATAAGCAAGAAATATGCCCGCAGAAACAGTCAACTTGCGCGACATGCCAGCGAAATTAGAGGCGACGAGGCTCAGTACCATGATATAGCTAATAGTGTTAGTGAAGAGGATGTAGACGCCGGCCAAACGTGTCAGTTTGTGCGACGGAGGCTCATAGTACACAATCAAGCTGCCGATCAAGGGAGGGATATTCGACAAAACAATGACGATGCTTCTGCAATTCTTCAAAGACGAGCCCGCAATTCCGCTGAGAAGCGCCCGAGTCAACATGCGTCTTATAAATGTGTGGGTCAGTAATATGTAGGAAATGAGACCTACGCGATGATAACGGCAATGAGCTGGATGGCATGTTCCGGCATAGAGTATATCGTCGCTTGAAGATTTGTGTATCCAAGGCCTGTCAAGATGAGCTTGTTGTACTAACATATTGGTTAGTGACCAACTCTCAGTCGCTATTACCGATCGGCCGATCGACTGATTTTCGTACTGGCAATATGACTAGAATGGGGGTTTATGGAGAATGTGACACAGAACTTACAGCTGTCAAACCGCCTCCTGGCAGGCATTGGATAAAAGAAATGCAGAAGAAGATCCAAGCCTGGGGATCCACGATGACCGATAGCGCTTGTTTCCATTTCCAGTGCGAGCCACTGATGCCAGTGTGATTCGAAATGACTCGCAGCACGGCGATTTTCTTCTCTCGCTCGCTCAAGAATCTCATCTTCCACGGCGAGTCTGGCAGGAATACCGCCAATATCACAGACCAAAGGACTGAGAAGCCTCCAAATGTGATGAACATATATTTCCACGGCGACAGCGACCCATGGCTGTGACCGATGCCATACGCAATGAGGTCGCCAAAGAAGGACCCCACAGCGTTGCCTGCCCACCATATGCATGCACGAAGAGAATGCTCTTTTCGTGTATAGTACTGTGCCGTTATCAGTACAAAGGCAGGGCTGGTAGTAGACTCGAAAAGCCCTAGGAAGAAGCGGGAGGTAGCTAAGCCTGCAAAGTTGGTTGATGTGATTGACAAAAGAATGCAAGTACCCCAGCCTAAGACACTGCCGGCGAGCCATTTGCCCACAGGCACCTTATGAAGCAAGTAAGCGTTCATGGGTTGTCCAAGCATATACCTGATTTCAAGAATCAGTCGTACTTCTCATCGACAGCATTCTCTTCAATAATGTTACCGCCGCAAAACGAATGTGCAGTGGGTTATCAACGTACCCGAAATAAAAGATGCTAGCAACCCAGCTGTACTGCTGACCGACGAGATGCTGGAAAGGCGTCAATCTGACAATTCTAATGATGTTTCCCCAAACGACGCATGCTCACCGCAGACTGTGTTAGTCCAAATACAGACGCGTTGGAAAGAATACCCTTGTCGAGAAAATTCAAAGTATACGTTCCAAGCAGCTATATAACCGGTTAACAGCGAGTCGATTTTTTGAAGCGAGACAATGACGAGGACAGTCGAACCACTGACAAGGGGCATCAGAATGAAATCAATCTTCCAGCGGACTTTGGCCGCATCTTGGTCTGTATATTCAAAGCCTCGATCTCCAGTCGCTCTGAGGAAGTCCAAGGCGTCATCATGCTCACTCTGCACTTTCTCGGTGAAGACGTTCGTCGCTATGCGGTGAACATCTTTACACTCTATGCCCAACTCGCTACCAGGATGTACTGATCCGTCGACATTCTTTTCTGTGTCCATAGTTGTCGATGGTGGAACCATATAGCTGAGGTATGCGAGATATTTGCTTCCTAGCTATATCATTCTGTTTCATCTTGTCGGCAACTCGATCCCTCTTAAAGCAACTTCAACCCTCCATCAGATAGCAAAGAGCTAGCGCTTCGTCAATGTGGGACGGGAGTTCGCTCAACGGGTCGATGCAAATGCGGGGAGGATGGAGATATGGAGTTCGCCATGGCTACCAAGAAGAGAAATCTTGCCGACACCACAAACTAGCAATCTCTCTCTAAAAACTAGCCTTTCAGCGGTCGTCATGCCGAGCTGATGATACCTTCGTCTGCAATTAATCTAGCATGATGCGGAAGCGACTGATATGCCATACTATGTCCGATTACCTCCTTTTGAGGAGCCAAGCTCTGCGTCGATACATTAAAGACTGGCTGTCCCAGGATGGATTTCAGGGCCGAAGGCTGCACAAAACAACATATCTGACCAATCGTCGGCATCCAGTATCATATAGCGAGCTACCCACACGCCAAGAACCAGAGATAACGCTAACCTACCATGGCGCCACCATCCAACTATCAGCACATTGTTGTTAGAGGCTTGCCTTACGAGCGTGGGCGAACCCACGGAGAGGAAGCCAAGCAAAAGATTCTTGATAGTCTTGCACATTATCATGCCCCCGGGAAGTTATTACCATGGTATGGCTTTTCTTGCACATATACATGGTCTTTCAAATGATCTTATCTGTTCCAGCCTACAAAATAGTAAACTATTACAAAATATTTCATTATTGACCCGAAGTTTTAGGGAGACATCTCTTCTCATCATAGAGGAAGTCTATCTTCCCGGTATAAAGAAATACTTTCCCGAAGCACTACCAGAGCTCCAGGGCATTGCAGATGGTGCTGGCGTTAGTTTGGACCAGATACTGTTCCTCAATGCACGTTATGATCTTGCAAGAGTCCGAGGATCAGGTATTCGCCAATGCCCCCCAGGTCCAAATGCTAGCTTAAAAGCGACCGCGTCTACCAATGGTCGCGCTCCTCGAAATGGTCTCGATAATACACATAATGAATCTTTGAGCGGCGAGCCTAGGGATCTGCACAATTTTCAAGAATGCACTACGGCTGGCTTTCTTGCGGAGTCAATGAACAATGGTGAGGTAATCTTAGCCCAGAATTGGGATATGTCGGCCAATGTGTATCTCAAGGACACAGCTGTCTACCTTGAAATCCACCCAGACCCCTCTGAGGACTTACCTGTGATGTTCGTCACAACTGAAGCAGGTCAGCTAGGTCGTTCCGGCTTCAACTCAGCAGGACTCGGCGTCTGTGCAAGTTCTCTCATGTCTACGGAGGACTATTTCCCTCTCGATCTCACGCTGCCCCCCAACAGCCCCCAAACGCCGCTTTTGCCCATGTCTCTTGTTCGGCGACAGTTCTTGCACAACACAAACTTTGCCAATGCGCTGGTGAATATTAAAAACGCCCCGAGGCACCTGTCCAACAAGCTGATTGTGGGAACTGCGGACAACTTCGTAATGTCCTTGGAGATGACGCCGAGCGCCATACATATTGACTATCCGTCGCACGGCGACAATTTTGTCGTCGGATCAAATCACTTTGTTAGCAGTTCATTCCACGCAAGTCAATGGACCGATCGCTATCCCGGCGGAAGCAGCTGGTTTCGTGCTGTGAGGGTCGCACAGCGGGTCCGACCATACAACCAAAGACTATTGAGCCCAGAGAAGATTACAGAGGCATTTTGTGACCACCTATCGCTGCCCTCCTCGGTTTGTCAACATATGGAAGACTGTACAGTGAAGAATGTGCCGGACTACCCCTACAAGGGTGCTCAAACGACGTTGGCGCACATCAGGTATAATTTGACCAAGCGGACCGCGACAGTATGCAAAGGCCCGCCTTGTATCGGCACGTTCAATGAGTATACTATCCCAATTACAAGCAATCTGTGAGCCTCCCAGAACCTCTGAGCTAGAGAGATATGTTGTTGCTAGGGGATGCAGAGTTAATGATAGATACAGAGGTCAGCACGAAGGTCGAAAGTTAGACACCAACTACACAATTGTGAACGGCAAGCTTAAGCGGCACTTAGACGATGGGGTGAATAACCCTGAAGCCACGGCAGGTATCTGAAGCTATAACTAGACCTCCTACAGCGTTCTGACTGAAGCTTCACTCAGGACGTTACACCAGTCCTGGCCAGATCTAGCTTCAATTAGTCAGAGAATTGTTCAACATCAGCTACTATTACTGCATAATGTCTCAGATCATCTCCACACTCGGCGCCTCTACTACCACAGCAATTTATCCCTGCTTCCCTCACATCACCCGACGACGCTGTGTCCATTTCCATGCACGCTGTGATACTCAAAGTGAATTTCTGCCCAATCATAAAAAGGGTATCGAAAACTCAAATGACAGCTCGTATGTCTCAGCCAGATCAATACAGACCGCACTATCACGCCACGCCGATTAAAGGCATATCTTTATGAGTAAGAGTTTGTCCATGTAGCAGATGTACCACGAAACCAGATGACACGTCAGATTTGCCCTCTTTTGCTTGGCAAGGTAACCGTCATCTCGGGGCTCGCAACACGATATTATGTCTTGTGAGTAAGTTTAGGACGAGCTTACGGAGGAGAGTCTTAGTCTTATGACAAACTGGCAGGGCATATAGACGCATCTTGGGCCCAGGGAGAGTGATTGCGGCTTAGTATATGCGTAAAGTCTTCGAGCATTTACATTTATTTGATGTCGAATATCGTTGAATATAACGATGATCTCGTCTGATAGTGATCTCTTTTCCTTCAAATCTTTAAGAGATCTAGCAGAAGACAGATTCCGGCCTCATTCACTGTTTGATCGCCCTCAAGATGAAACTATATTTCCTTATAACGGCCGTCACCGCCGGCTTGTGGTCCATGGCTGTTGCTCTACCAGCTCCAACACCAGCTGCAGAAGATGAAGCCGGCCATGCTACTGTTACTATCTCATCTGGTACCATAATCGGCCAGGCTACCCACGGTGTTGAATCGTTCAATGGAATTCCTTATGCTGATCCGCCTGTTGGCTCTCTTCGCTTAAAGCCTCCAAGGAAATTGTCGACGGATCTGGGAACATTTGATGCCAGAGGTGTTGCTGTTGGGTGCCCCTTAGGGCCAATCCTGAGTCTCTCGTCACGTTCGCCCCTTGCTGAAACAGAAGCCGCCGAAACGGACTTCAGAAATACATTTGAGGAACCTGAAGAGAAGACATCTGAGGACTGCTTAACGATTACTGTGCAGCGCCCTGAGGGCGCTCAGTCTGGAGACGGGCTCCCTGTCCTATTCTGGATCTATGGCGGCGGGTTTGTGGCCGGTAGTACCTCAAAGTACAATGCAGCCAACCTCATCAACACAGGTGTACAGCACGGCCAGCCTTTCATCTTCGTAGCGGTCAACTACCGACTTGGAGGCTGGGGTTTTATGCCAGGAGCTGAGGTCCTGCGCGATGGGGGTGCTAACGCAGGGCTCCTTGACCAGCGCTTAGGCCTGGAATGGGTGGCAGACAACATCGAGTCATTCGGAGGCGACCCGGACAAAGTCACCATCTGGGGAGAATCTGCGGGGGCTATTTCAGTTTACGACCAGTTGGTCTTGTATGATGGCGACGCCAACTACAAGGGCAAACCTCTATTCCGCGCTGCCATCATGAACTCGGGTTCCGCAACTCCCACGGATCCCATCGACTCGCCAAAGGGCCAAGCTATATACAATGACGTTGTCAAGGCAGCTGGCTGTGAAGGAAAACCTGACACTTTGGAATGCCTCCGCGACCTATCTCCCGCCGACTTTACCTCAGCAGCGAATTCCGTTCCTGGTATCGTATCGTACCAGTCCCTTGCGCTGTCGTATCTCCCCAGGCCAGATGGCAGGGTTTTGACAGATAGTCCGGATCTGCTAGCAAGGGAGGGAAAGTTTCACTCTGTGCCAATCATTATCGGCAATCAAGAAGACGAGGGAACACTTTTCAGCTTAACACAAAGCGACCTGGGCACAACTGATAAGATTGTCGACTATCTCTCCTCCTATTACTTTCACAACGCTGACAGAAGCGTAATCACCGCATTTGTCGAAACTTACAGCAAGAAAGTGATTGATGGCAGTCCGTATCGCACCGGCGCCTTGTGGGAGCTCTATCCGGGCAGGAAGAGGATTGCCTCGATTCTCGGCGACATTGTATTCACCCTCATTCGACGCGTGGTTCTCGAAACCTTCGCGCTAGTTCGGCCGGGCTTGCCTGCGTGGTCGTATCTGTCATCATACAACTACAATGCAGGCCTCAACGTTGTCGGTACGGCGCACGGGTCGGACATCACTGTTCTATTCACGGATTCCAATGACAAGCATGCCACAATCACAGGGCGGACATATTACATCAATTTCCTGTACAATTTGGACCCTAATGACGGTACAGAGTTGGATGTGTATTGGCCACAATGGACGGAAAACCGCGACCTTTTGTGGTTTAACAAGACGGTAAATGGTTTGCTGGCAGATGACTTCAGGCAGAGCAGCTACGATTTCATCGTTGAGAATATTGATCTCCTTCGTTTCTAATGACTTTGTGGAGACACCTCAGGATGATAGATGAATCTGAATGGGGGGAGGTGATGTTTGCACTCTCGAATATGACTGATGGCTTGACATTCAACTGCCCCGCTAGCCAGCGCCTACGGCTCGTTATGACTTTGCCAATTTGGATGTGGCATAGGGCAAGGGACGCTTGCGCAGCGGATTTATGATCTTTATGCAATATGATTTATTAATTTTTATGAAGGACACAAGAAAGAATAAATGTCAAAATCTAAAAGTCTAATCTGCCGTTAACCGCCCAGAGCATTCGATTACACTGACAGCGGTTGCTCAGGACCCCAACCTCTCTCTATAAGTCTCTATGCAAAAGTCTCTTACCGGTTCGTTATATAAGAAGGATAAATATTTGAGAGAATCTACAAATGGTAGATTGGCCACGGCTACTCCTTCTTCTTGCCCCATTTCTTCGGCATGCGCACCAGCCAGTAGAGGAAGAGGGATGCTGCAATGTTGAAGACGATGTAGGACATGCCGATGCCAAAGTCACGCCATCGGTGAGCATAGCTCGAGCTGACACTGGCCAAAAACACATTCGTATCGGCAATGGTGCAGTAACTGCAGTCACTCGTGGCGTTAGCATCCTGTAAGTAGCCTCCAGCTACATCGATATATGCGGAGAGATATTCTCCACAGGTTTGGCCAGCTGGAGGCTCGAGATGTACGAGCTCGTTGCTCGAGCATGTGACGTGTGTGTTGGCCAGACCAGTAGACAATACAGATGATATCCAATATGTGAATGGAGATAGGCGATACATGAAAATCCAGAACCCGGGCATGGAATTAGGTGATGCTAAGACGCCGCAGAACAGGAGACACATCATGAACAGCACGTTGGCCAGATTGCCGCCTGCCTCGGCAGTGTCGGTGATGGCGATACAAGCGTGGGCAAATGTACAGGTAAAGATGAGGAATTGCCAGAAAAGAAGCCACATGAGACCTCCGCGCTCTACCGTCTGCCCCGTCGGCTCGGCATTCTTGTTCAAGCCCACGGGATAGTAGACGCAGACAAACATGATGACAGACATGAGGGAGTTCCACGGTATCTCGGCCACAATTTGCGATACCATGAAGGCCTTCCAGCTGTACGTCTTCGATGGCCTTTCTCTCACTTCGTAGAGGGATCGCTGGGTGACAAAATGCGGCATCTGCTGCTGGACAAGTTGACCGAAGATACTCAAGATATTAAAGATTGCAAACATCTGGTTCTGCAAGCCTTGGATGGTCAACGGCGCGTTGAGGAAGACCAGTCCAATGAAGAGTGACACACTTAGGCAGAGAACCAGTTTGGAATAGATATATGAAGGAGTCCGCCAGATCTGCTGAAACACACGCTGAGTAACCACCAGGAACTGGGTCCAAAACGGTGCCGCAAACTCGGCATATGAACCTTTTTCTTCAATAGTGGTGGCGTTCCCAGCGCCGCTACCGCCTTCATTCTTCAGACGCTGAAGTTCCGTCTGTACCTCTTCGTACTCAGAGCTGTTCAACCATGTCTGATGCCAGTCGATGTCAGATGATGATCCAGGAGCGGCTCCGATAGCCTGAAGCATCCACTCGGCAGGATTCTCTCCGGGAGAACACTTTGGGGCCCCGTGGCGCTCGAAATACGACGTCATGGTGGAAGAGTTTTCGCCAATGTCGCCAAAGTACACAGTTCGACCACCTTTAGCCAAGAACAGAAGGCGATCAAATCGCTGGAATAACATTGCTGACGGTTGATGAATGGTACAGAGGATGGATTGACCGGCCTTGGAGAGCTTTTCCAATAGATCAAGGATAGCCCAGGATGTCTGGGAGTCAAGACCGGATGTCGGTTCGTCGACGAACAATAGAAGTGGTGGTTTAGCAGCCAACTCCACTCCGATAGTAAGTCTCTTGCGCTGTTCCACATTTAGACCTTCTCCAAGCACGCCGACAACCGCATCGGAATACTCTTGCATATCCAGCAGCTTAATAACTTCATCGACGTACGCCAACTTCTCTGCCTTTGGCGTTGTGTCGGGCTGCCTTAGCAGAGCGCTGAATTCCAGAGCCTCTCGTACCGTAGTCGTTTCTAGATGGAGATCTTGTTGTTGGACGTAGCCGGTCTTCCGTTGGAACGAAGTGTCACGAATCTTGCCGTCTACCAGCATCTCGCCTGTGATGGCTCCCATCGAGATACGGTCGGCTAAGCAGTCGAGCAACGTGGTTTTACCAGCTCCTGACACGCCCATGAGCGCCGTGAGGGTCCCCGGTTTGACCCAGCCGTCTACATGATCCAAGATTCGTCTTGGTTCGCCCTTTATTTTCACGTCGTAACATACCTTGCTCCAATGGAACACGCTGGTAGATGCCTGGATCATAGCATCATTTCGGTCATCGGGGCTATTAGGTCGCTTTTCTGCGACGGCGACTGGTCCAGACAAAGCGGCCTCAGCATCACCTTTTTTAGTGGCGCCAGAGGCCAGAAGCTGCCCACGACGGAAGACAAGGACCTCTCCCTTGGACTTTTTGGCTTGGATAAGGTCGGTCGCGACAAAGTAGACCAGGTGGTTGAAGAGAACGAAAGCAATCAGAATGCCAACATTTCGCCACTTATGGCTATGAAAGTACTTGTATTGCAAATTGATGTAGGCGTCACCGCTGACAAAATCCTGACCTATGACGGATCCAACGGTTGTGCAGGCCCTGTGTGAGGATGTCACATTCTCATAGCCCGGTACGCTGGAGCTCGGAACAAACGAGTTGCACTCGAACCGGCGGCCGCTGAACTCATTAATCATGAGAGCCTCAAATCCGTATGCGACGGGATCAAGGTAATTGATCCAACGGCACCATCCCAACATATAATCGACGGGAATGACAAATCCGGTGAAGATGACCATTGCGAGCACCAAGATTGATGCTGGTACCATGGCTTGCGAGAGAGTGCGTGAGAGAGATGCACTGGGGTTATTTTTGGATCGTGTTAGTCTATGCCTCATTTAATGCCCCAGATATGTTAGAAGAATAGAACTTACATGGATCGGAAAATTCCGGACATGGCCAGTACCATGAGGAACGAAACAAAGAGGAAAAAGAAGAACGCTCCCGGCTCACGATTGAGATGTACCATGAAATAAAGTATCAGGTTGTAGCAGATGGTGTTGCCGATCTTGTACGGCATATCGCAGAGCACCGAGGAAAAGGCCTCGGCTGAAGGACGGTGAAATCCATAACGCTGGTGCTTTTCGACAATCGGTCGTTGCGAGTATTGGGTTAAGATTTCGAGGGCACTGGAGAAGGCATTTGACAAAATCGCCACGTAGAGAACAGCCGCCCTTCCGTAAAAGCTTGCTGTCGTCGGCTGCAGGTTGTAGAAGAGAGACGAGATGATGAGAGCCATAGACGAGTTGGCCAGCAGAGAGAAGATGGTCAAGCCAGGGTCTCCCACCAGTCGCCGCCATCCGCGCCAAAGGCAGAGCTTTACCTGCTGCGCGTACGAGAGCGTGAAGGGAGAATTGACGCGCTGACCTCGGGCCTGCGTCGCCTTTTTATGCTGGCGGAAGGCCTCGGCATCAGCTCCCCCAATAGGATGCTCGATGTTATAAGCCTCAATCTCTGCCTGAAGGGTCTTGTAGTCGTCGCTGTTCCTCCAGCAAGTGGCAAATTCGTCAGGAGTACGAGGAGCGCGACTCTCCCAGCCGGAGCGGACAATACGCTCAGAGGGCGCTGTCATGGACGTCAGGAAGTCGGGCGTCGTTTGACGGGCAGGGCATTCAAAGCCGAGGCCGATGAAATACTCTTTCGCTTTGCTTGTTTGGCCAAAGTAGATCTGTTGCCCTTCATAGAGAACAAGCACTTTGTCAAAGCAATCGTAGGCGCTCTGCGGCGCCTGATAGATCGACACAGCGCTGGTCTGGCCGAACGTATCAGATTGCAGACGCAACGTCTTGCAGAACTCAATGGCGTTGGCAGAGTCGAGACCACGGGTAGAATTATCCCAACACTGAAGAGGAGCGTTGGATAATGTCGCCTCGGAGACTGTCACACGCTTTCGTTCTCCGCCAGACACTCCGCGGACATACTCGTTGCCCACACGAGTGTTGATAGTGTGCGTGATGCCATACATGGCCATCACGACATCACGGTAGTGCGTTGAGAATTGGTCACGAGATACGCCGGGAGGCAGAGTTCGAGGGGCCCTTGCCATGGCCGCAAAAGCCAAGGTGTCCCCGACTGACAGCATGGGGAAATGGACGTCTACCTCTGCTGTGTAGATGGCTTCAGCGCGATGCTGGGTATGCATCTCTTTTACACTAATGCCATGATAGTTGAAACTAGTGCTTTGATCAATGTATATGCCGTTCGTCTCGCCTGCGATTGACTTCAGAAAGGTAGAGCATCCAGAGCCAGGGGGTCCAAGGACGACAAGCATCTCTCCAGGCTTGACGAGACCATCGAGATTTCGCAAGATGTCGATTCTTCTACGTCCGCTGGATCGTGAGAAGGCCTGTCGTGCAAGATCTGGCAGTGATAGCCACACATTGCCGACATCTTTCTGGAAGTCCGTCTCTGTACCAAATCCATACACGTTCATGTTTTGAAACGAGACACCGCTCCGACGAAAGCCGGATCCGTGTTCGGTTGCATACTTGGCAACCGTCTTAGCCCATGTTCTTGCGTTGAACTTGCTGCTCATGGGGTTTAGGGGCGAGTCGGGGTCGTCGTTTGCGAATAATGAATTCGGATGCCCCTGAATATCAACCCCAGAGGTCTGCGTGTACTGGCGTGCCAACTGCTGTACGATGCTATGCCGCCTCTCCATTTCAAGCACGCTGTCGTTCTCCGAAGAGTCTTCGAGTCCATCGTTATCTTCATCTTGGGTCGCTGCGCCGTGATGCTTTTGTTTTCCCGTGTCGGATTCGTTCGAGGAATGATTATGATGATGGCCTTCGACGTATGTCGTGGCACTGCCGTGAGTAGATTGAGCACGAGACTCACCGCCCAGGGGCTCAGAGGGATTCTGCCCCAAGGACATGATGTAAAGTAGAAACTCTTAACGGTAGAGATGGCCTCTTTTACCCCCTCACCGAGCCGACGTTGAGAAGCTCTCAGACCACTCACGTGTATTGACGTTGAACAAATCGAATCACTTGGGAGATATCGCCTTGATACGATTCTTCCGACTCTTCGGCACAGATTTCAGAAAACACTTTCTGGCAGTCTCAACTCGCTTTAGAGCTCATTTGGATGCTCCTAATCCAACGCCATGTAGTGAGCTAACATTTCTAATTCCAGACTATATATTGCTTGAGCATCGGGCGCCCGCAGCTCTTGGGGGTACCGACACATCGGATAGCCCGTACTTCAGGCTTCCGAATTAGATCGAAAGGTCCGCCAGCACATAATTTAGGAGGTCCTGGTCCAAGTACTAAATACCTGTCGAATGGGCTCATCACCGATACTACGTCGTGCCTTGTGTGGTGTTACTGTCATTGGATATCTTGCGGAGTTTTAGATATGCATCATGCATATCGATCCCGCTTGTCCCATTGTGGCTTCGCATCGATGCTCCACATCTACGGACTCTTAGTAGAGTCCGAGGTGCCGTGTGTATATAAAACTGCATAGGGCCTCGGGTTGTCAATGTGTCACGGTACAGGGATCCCTCTGGTTCAACGGTCTCCGAAAACGACGAGCAGCAGGTTAACAAACGTTTGGCTCCGTGTCGGTATGGATGTACTATGACTCAGCTTTTCCCGGAACCGTGATTGATCTCTGAACAAAGTTTAGCAAGTCATTCGACAGAGCCCAAGTCGATCCACGCACGGCCTTGTGGGGTGGTCACCTATATACAAGCTCACCAGGTTTGGTAACGTGGTTGGCTTCAGGTTTGGTGAAAGCTTCAAGATGTGAAATCGCCCCAGAATATGAGCAGGCCTCCTCCTCTCCAACACAGAGCAAATCTCATATTATCATTCCTCCTTCTTGCATCTGTATTTGACAACCTGCTGGTCGATACATGTTTTATCCATCCCAGTCTACAATGATGCCGCCTTCTCTTTCACTCAGCAACACTCAGCTCTCGACTATGGGCTCGATAGCTCCGTATAAGCCGGCCAAGGAAGCAAGAAAACTTGCCTGCCGTCTCTGTCAGCAGCGAAAGAAGAAGTGCAACCGAAAAAGCCCATGTTCCACGTGCTTAAAGGTTCGATGTCGCTGCGCGTTTTTCTAGCCCACGAGGACATGCTAACCTAGATTCACAGCTTAAATTACCTTGTCAACCCAGCACGCCAGCGCCTCCGCGCAAAAGAAGACAGCCAACAAAAGAGCTATTCGCCAGGCTTGCGTGGTGTGAAGAACAGCTACGGCGCAACAATGTGTGCCGTCAATGTCTTGACTGTTCTTCGCCGAGAAGCACATCGGCCAAAGAAACGTCAAAGCCTCAGCCGGGGATATCAGACGCAAGAGAGACGCCTTCTACATCGGCTTCGTCTACGACGTGTTAGGTGGTCGTCTACGTTGGGAACATTGAGGTTATTAAAAAAAATTGTAATAAAAATGCAGATCCCTTTCTCTTTGCTCAAGGGCACCAGAAAGGTCAGATTTCTATTGAACGAGGCCAAAATGGCCAAGCTCAAGCGTGGCACCTGCTCTAACACAGACGAGAACAAATGGAAATATGAGCCCTTCACTCTTATCTCTTCTGCCAGTGACGACGAAGTCTGCGGGCGGCCCTTGCGTGTCCTTGAAAGTTGGGGCATGAGCTGTTCTTCGTAATTTTGAGAGTGGAGAATGCCACTTTCAACGCATTCAATTGGCTCTTGGCTAACATCCAATTACTTCTTTTGGCCATGCGGACTAGCGGAGAGCAAGGGGATCGCCTCATGGGGCTTCGGACTTGCGCGGGAAAACCCCCCCTAGTCACATCGAATACGCGGATAGATGAGTGTTCATGATTGATCATGCAAGAGATGCACAAAGTGTTAGCCAATGACCACTCCTGTTCTTCTATACTCTGAGGGAGTGCCGAATACGAACTATGCTTGTAATCGGCGTACTTGTGGAGAAAGTGCGTAGTTAACTTTCCGGCTTTACCGCGTAGCTGGGAAATGTTGCCTTATTCCTTTCCGTTGGTCATATCAGCAGGTAGTCGAACAGGCTCTCATCCGTGTCTCCAGACTACATGAGTGTTCAAGTTTAAATTCGTCGCGGACTCGGATACTTTCTTTTGTCCGGTTCACTCTCTAGCAAAAGATCACTTTGGTCCTCCAGTTGTCGACATTAGGTATAGTAGTTGTGCCAATTGTATCCAGCGTCGAGTACCTACCTTAGGTACTTAGTACGATGCCCGTCACCGAGACTGTACCGCTGAATCACCCCTTCTAATGATAGAATTCTTCCTTCCACGGAGCTCGGGTGGAGCTTGTACGCCGTTCCAGCGCTATTTTACGAAAAGAAGTGACAATAAGCCCTAAGATAGATTGGGCGGTCCAACGTATGCCGGAGGTCGGATGAGTGTTGCTAACCGACATGCGTGGCATGAAGAGAAGAATGCAATTGCTATGCGGGCTTGTAGTCTATTAATGCACCCGCAGCGAGGGAAGCTTGATGAAAACACAAGTGTTCATCACCTGAAGCATGGAACAATATTTGCCTAGACAATAGAGATTGGTAGAGCCTCTGTCAGGCATTCATGGCCTTGCTGAAAACTGAAGCATGCTAGTAAAACAAAATTATGTCTGGTAATCAATAAAACAACGCAAATATCCCGGCCTATGGATCGAAGGACAGTTATATTACTCTAAAGTAGTGCCGGCGCTGGTCAAGCTTGCCCTAATATGCTCTTTTGTGATGTAACTCGATCAACACACGTAAACACGTAGAGAAGATGGTTAGACGCGTGATGTCGAAGTAACGAGCATGGTGATATGTACACCATTAACAGCTTTTGGGGACAAGGACCATGTGCAAATGTTTATGATTAACACTGAAAGCTGCTCGCTTATAGGCGGAGCCTGAGATTCATTCTAGTAAAAATTCATGCTCTCTTTTAATACACTATGGCTCTTATGATTTTTTTAAGACATTCTTTTTTTTTAATAACTTCCTATTCTTATATAATCCAACTGGCAAAACATTCCAACGCGGCGACTATGATAGCCTTCATGCCGCATTCGTGTCAAATCTCTGAAGCTATGTTTCATTGACAAGAGTCCTCACATGGTGCTCATTGTGAATCATGCTGACTAAGAAAAGATTTCTTGTCTTTTCTTTATCAGGTAGTAACCATGTCCCTTATTTTTAATGAATAGAGGCAATTTTTATCAAGGGGATGAACGTGGTCGAAACGTCGAGCTCATCCTCAAAGTCGATTAAGCTTGTTGAGCAGAATAATATATCAACCATGCTCTAGATCTATCAAGGCCTAGTCTTGGTATTGCAACTTTTACTCCCTTTATCCAAGCCATCTGGTCTTTAGCGGTTGCTTGTCTTCGTACAATATTGAAAATGGCATTTATTTTACACTGAGCATTCTACGTTTGCTACTACCGAAATCCAATAGCAGGTGAAAAAAAGTGCAGTAATTACACAGGGCCGAACAGCTTCATTTCAGTGCTATCAGATCGCCAGCTGGCTGGGTCTGCCACAAGGTGAAAGGCTAGTGATGCTTAGAGCGTCATGAGTTCTAAATGCAGGAAATATAGACATTGTGTATCGCTACAAGTGAGGTGAGATAGCCAGGTTGAGATTTTGTGATGCCTCTCATATTCCCTCACTGATAAAAGACGGCATCTAGGACTTTCAGTACATTATTAAATGAAAACAGGACATTTCATACCTTAGTCTGGTATGTAAGGCAGGTAAGATACGCTATTGGAGCTATTGGCTTGTGCTGTCATTGACATCCATTTACATACAATTTGAATTGCCTACTAGGTACCTAGGCATAATGCAAAACATCATCTTACGTACGACCTCTAAACTTGTAACTGTCACACGCGAACTCGGCAAATAAATAGATGCTACTTTTCATGAGGTGAATGGATGATTGCGTCTTTATTTAAAATGTTCAGACAGCCATCACGTCGTGACAATCCGCTTCTGAAATTGCTCATTCACCACATGATACAGGGTAAATGGTAGCGCTGCTCTCGGATTATGGCCCCCGAAAAGGAGATACGCTCACGACCGGGGGGTGGACGACGGCTTTTCCCTTTTTGCAGTAGAACAAGGGTTCGTTTATCCATAATTCCATGCTTGATTGGTCATACCCATGTTTGCGAGAATAAGCTACTCGATAGCCTAGATCTGCAATCCATACGGAGCCTAATGTGGCTGAGGGGAGGGGGACGAACAGAGAGATCTGCCTAATAACCTTAGAAAGGCATGAGCGCCAACGAAACTGCAGGAGAATCAGGGAAAAAGGGCTTTGATGCATTTTTGGGGGTGTCTGCGCAGTCGACGAGGCTGGGCCACAATCCCTCCATCTTTCTGATTGAGCTTTGTTTGTCATGTGACTAATCGATGGAATTCGAATACGAAAGCGACAAGGCAACAAGGCCGAAATGTGTTATGATCAGGCAAAATGCGTCTTAGGCGGGGGAACCCGTAAGAAAGAGGGCAATTTTCGTCGTCCACTCTATGTCGTTAATCAGCTCCGGGATCCTATCTCATGGCCGATAGCCCGAGGTCAGACAAAGAGAAACTTGACTGCAGAGTCGTGATACGGGTGCGGAACCTAAAAAGCTCAACGGCGCCGCGCGCCACAGCCGAAATGACCGAGATCTGAAGCCGCACCAGCATATGGAACGAGCATGCATGGCGTTCCGCCCTTCGGGAACACCAGGCGCGCCAAGGGGATCGGCCGAGATGCTGGTTACCCGGTGATTGGCCAGCTCGACGGGCACCTTGGGGCTCCAAGCCTGGTCAGAGCTCTCTATGGGCCATTAGTCGAACCAGGAGCCATATTGCCAACCGTCAAAACGCGGAATACGGGTCGCTCGGCACGAATGTGGCTTGCCAGAGATTCCCAGCTTTGGGATTCGCGGGGTTTCGTTTTGGGAAATTGGTCAATGTGCGTGTATCCACTGATGGGGCTTCGCTTTTCAGCTGGCCTAATTTGACGATAGCCCAAGGCAGACTCATGGGGAGAGATGCGGTCGGCTTAGCCAGCAGCTTGTTTTCCTCCGATAAGCCGATTCTCTTTAAATCTTTGATAATGTTTCGATGCGCTTGCTCCTGTTCCTCGACAAGCTCTCGCCCAAACTGCAGTCGCTGTACATGATGCTCACTCCGGCGCTTCTCGCTCTCTCTACCGTGGCTCTCGTCACAGCCGCCGATACGACCGACGTGACTCTCACCAGCACAGGATGTGCTGATGCCTCTGCTTTCGAAAGCTGCCAGAAGACGGCAGATGATAGCTTGAGCGCTTGCATTGCTCAAGCTAAGAAGGACAATAGCCAGGTAGAAATCCTAGCTTGCGGGTGCCAAAACTACGTCGACAACTACAACTGCTATTCGGCCAACTGCTGGAACAGGGTCTGGGAATGCGAGTACCAGAACTACATCGTCGACTATTTCATCAACTGCCCCACGGCCAAGCTGCCTGTCCCATACTTTCCCGCTCCCAACAAAGCCCCCGACGCCTGCTCGTGCAACCTGGGCAAAGTCTTTCTTGCAATCCAAGACGCCATCCAGGAGACGGCGACATGCTCCAATAATGCCGATTCGGCTGATGCATCCGCCAATGTCCAGGAGATCCAAGGATGCAATTGCTGCGAGATCAGCGGAGCTCTATCTAGGTAAGTTGACAAAGTCAAAACTCTCGTGTTACATATTGTCATCTTTGTCCTTGATGACTGACGGAAAAAATTGGTCCACATCGCAGCCTCTACAACATCTGCCCTGACACAGACCCTACTCTCATCGGACTCTCGAGCATATCCCAGCTTGAGTCGGAGCTCAGCACGCCATTTGATTCATGCGGCGACTACTTGAATACCTATGATTGCGTCTCGGTCTTGTCGTACTCGCTTGATGGTGTCAGCACCTACTACAAACCGACAAACCTGCCTGCGAGTGGAACGGCGACTCTCAGCAATGTTGCAGGCACTGTGACATCGCCCGCCAGCGGATCCGTTTTCAGCTATACAAATGGCGGCGACGGAGCTGTATACACCATTACTGCTGCGGGCAGCGTGAAGGATTCCACCGGTTCCGGCTCAGACGGGTCTGGCTCTGCTGACCCCAAGTCAACTGGTTCAGAACTTTCAGGCTCCAGCAATGCTGCCGCGACTACGGGAGGCTCTGGCAAGACCGGCACCACCGCAGCAAGCACTGCCAAAACCAGTTCCTCAAAGAGTGACGCTGGAATTTTTACTGGAAGCGTGTACATGGTAGCCGTGGCAATGGCCATGTCTCTCGTCGCCTGTCTTTAGATGCTCAAAATAGAATTACTATAGAAAATACAATAGACGGACACAGGGCGAGATCTGGACGAAAGGGGAGCTATTTATCCACCGATATCGATTTGCCAAGCATTTGTCCGATATCATGCGGCCCAGGGTCTGAATGCAATCCCGAATTAGGGTGTAAAACAGCACAGGTTCTTTTGCTCCTGACATGCAATGAGTGAGTGGCCACATCCATACGCCTGTACAGAACGACTGGCCCGACAGGATGCGGTGCTTCAAATTTATAAAGCAGATGCAAGACTGTTTTACGCAAAATCGTGCAAATCATCTGACAAGATTACGGAGTTCAAGTGCAGCCTTCTAGATACTCCAACAACGCCGGCCAGACACCCGACGGGAAATGGCCGTTGAGCCAAAAATTGCCTTCTAGATCTCTTCCCATAACAAGGACAACAACGGTTGCTGGAAATGAACCGTTTTCCAAACTTTGCGCATGGAAGTAGACAGGGTGGCCTGGCCGCCTGTGCGGGTTCTCTGTTTCTGCAGCTTTGACAATAGCAGGACTGAAATCCACCTTCTCTAGAAAGGCTGCCTTGCTCCAGTTCGACAAGACTAAAAGGGCCGTATTCCTCTCTCCAAACATGGGAGAATTCCCAGTCTTCATCATAGACTCGTATGCGAGCGCAGCCACAGACTTCATCTGCTCCTCAGTAAGCTGCTCTATGAGAGCCTTGCGCCCCTCGAGCGCCAGCTCGCCGATACTCATGTCGGCCGCCTCCTGACTGGTGCAATGAAAGAAGGCTGCTGCCGGAGAGTTGCACACGTAGGCAGCATCTTCGTGAAAGACTGATTTGACGCGGCTGCGAGGGTCGACGGCCTGCATGACAGTAAGGGGACGGTCCGTCGACAAGCTACGTGCCAGCATTTGGCTGACCAAGGCTACAATGACATCGCCCTCGCTGATGAATGGGGGGTTTGTGCTGTCATTAGCTTCTGTCGAGCGTGATATCTCTTCCTTTGCTCTCTGCATAAGGGCGTCCATTGTTTTCTGCGGGATGCAGAGGACTCTCGAATCGAACGGCGAGTTCCACCACGAATCAAGGATGAGCCGCAGTCCAAAAGCTGCTAATTTCCATCCAGTAAGCTGTTTGTCAGCCAGTACGTATTTCTCTTTGACCTGCGCCCTATAAAGCTCAGCCATGGAGTCCTGGTTGAAGCCCATGAAGGGTGGTACGGCCTCAGGCTTTCCGGCCAACACAAGCTGCCAGGCGTTCATGATTGCCATGAGGCCGCCAAGGTCCGTGGTGACGTGGTTAAAGCTGATGGACACCAGGGTTCCATCAGTGAAACTGACCACATGAAGAGAAAATTGCGGGTGGTCTGAATGAACATAATCATCAAAGCTTCTGGGTGCTCCGGGCCCAAGGCCTAGAGAATGGTAATCCCGGGGACTTGGAGACGTTACTGGCAACTCCGCTGCGCGTGGCAGCTTGGAGGCTACCGGGTGTTCCGACATGCGCATGCTGAAGTTCTCCTTTGTGAAATAGAGCGACGGTCGATCCTCAGTGAAGGGCCGTGGAATATGAATCTCGGCCGTTTGGTCTGGCTAACGTTGAGATTAGACGCCTCTGATCTGGTGGTCTGGCAATGGCGACAATGCTACCTACCCGCAGCCGGATGCGCCCACCTAGCTTGCGCCAACCCTCCATCTGGAACAGCTGGGAGAGCGAACTTCCCAGCCTATCTGCATCGAGAACTTCATCAAATCTAAATGTCCACATCATCGTAAATCCCCGCAGCATTCCTGTGTCGTCGAAGAGGTGCAGCGGCACAATCTCATCCGTAGGCACAATGGGCGGTAGAGGCCTGCTGGGCCCTAAGCCAAGGAGGCGCAGGAGATGAGCAGCCATCTCGAGCGGCTGGATATCTTTGCCTTTTGGAATAAGGATGAGTGAAGGTTTGAAGATGATGGAGCGTCTGTGCAAATGTGCTGTGCTGACCAGTCACTAATGTGTTCCTAGAGAAGGACCTTGGAGCTTTCCCTCTTTCAGTTCGACAAACGCCACTTTTTGCGTCTTTGCGGATTACATGTAAGCGCCATGGAAGCCGTGCATTGAAGAGACTTTGTACTCCGTATGCAAAGGTTAGGTATGCCCTACCCTCTTGTCGCTGCTACGGAAATGCGAGTCATCTTTGCTAGGCGAGTAGTCGTATTAAGCGCTCGGCGAATATCGAAATTCAGGGAGGGGGGAGAGCAAGGTCATCAAGAAGAACCTGGTTGCGGCAAAAAGCGGTAACGCTTGAAATGCGACTAATTTAAAGTCAATGGGGAGTAACTGAGTTAGATGATGGCTAGATCCGTGGAATATACCAGTGGTGCTCATTAATGCATCATCAAGACGTTGTATCCAAGTGGATGTGGTTCCCTATCAAAATGTTGATCCAGGTCTGTGAGCGTGCGATTAGATTAGATTAGATCAAGATGCAATACTGGAACGGATGAGTCCATCTCTCATTTTCATCCTGAGATGATTTTTTTTAAAAATAAATAAATAAATAAATAAATAACGCTAGACATGCATTTCACTTTTCTTCTCCTCCCTTTCTAATCATCTCCTTTGGTCTTATCATTTTAATTTCTTGCCTGAGATCTCATATTATGATCGGTTTGCCTAAATTAAATTGTGCAGCTGGAAATAAAATTGGGTAAAAACAGAAATCAGCTGGCAATTAGCTAAGTAGGTAGCTGCCCTTTTAAGTTCTTCGGCTAATGTGTCCCGTTACATCCATGATCGACAACGCAGCTTGAGGAAGGCACGATAGCGGGGCATGTTCTAAGGCATCGTCCATTCCACAAGCGCTGGTGGGTTCTGGCCTGGAAATAAAGCATCTTCCACGCGCGTCCACGCTTCAGATAGCCATGATCTGTCAGTGCACGTACGATGGCTGCTGCCAACACTCGATAAGAATGGCTTCTACAATATTGGCGCCATCGTTCTCATCTTTGGATTTCCCAGCGAGAGCAACTCAGCCCTGAGCTACCTAAAGCTGAAACAGCATCGCTCAGCTCTCTCAACAAGAACTAAAAATGGCCCTCTGATGATTTTCGTTGTCCAGCTTCTTCTCCCCACTCCCCTCCCTACAGCCTCTTATTCCCCAATCGCATCCTTTCCATGACAGTTTCCCTCCGCTAATTACGTACATAGTACCCTTCTCTTCACGCCTCGAGACTCTTTAACCAGCCAGATGCGGCCTGGTCGTTTCCCCACAGATGCCCCAGAATTCCGTCAACGGCGCCGCAGCGGTCTAAGAACTTTGGCACTATGCTAAAATCTAAACTGATAGTGCCCAATGATGGTTGCGCCCTTTTGTCCACTTTTACCCCAGACGGGGATCCCGCATCGCGGCTGTCGAAGAATTAGATGACGTCGACATCTTGGAACAAGGCGATGAGCGATGCCGATAGCGACCGAGATCGCGCTATATAAGTATTCTACGACCTCAGCCATGGACGGTGGCGAGATGTATTTCGTTTCACAAGAAAATACTACCCGACGGGGACAATCTGTAGCCATCTTATACCTGTCTACCCGGCGACCATGTTCCAGAGGCTCATCTTTTTCCTGTTGCTTCTAAGCAATCCCGGCGCCATAGCCCGGTCCCTGAGCAACAATACATCGCCCGCTTGCTCGGCCAGAATCCTGCATCTGAGTGATCCTCCCTATCAAGATTATTTTTATTCAGACTGCCATGTTGACGCGCAGGCCGTCGTCACCAGCCCTCTTCCCGACAGCAACCTGTCCATTATTGGGCCTCGATTCATCGTCGCCTGGCCTGCTGGCAACAGTGGCATCTGCACATTCTTCCAGCCTCAAAGCGGCAAAAACGGTAGTCTTGCCATCGAGCTTGTCAACTCCACCCTGGGAACCCCTTTGGGTTCAGTGTACCGCAAGAGCAACAGCTCTAGCAACCCAATAGTTGGCGTTGAGGGCGTACTCTCGTTCAATGATTCGACTGAGCTTCCCCTTTCCATTCTAGGCAGCGTAAGAAACATACGCGATTTTACGGAAGGGCCTAGCCTCCTTAGCCCTGTAATCCAAGCTGGAATCAAGGTGACCAAATTTCAAGAGACCGGTGCACAAATTTCTCGTCTTTGGCTAGATAATGTCACAACGACTACCTTTACGCTGGTGCCCTGGAAGAACAACGACAGCCGCATCCGAATTGACAACACCACCTTGCGATTTGGATCCGGCTTTTATCACTTCTCGGCGTCCTTCAACTACCCTCAGCTTAAACAGTTGACGCCGAGACAAATCTTAAACAACCAGTCTCAGTCTCTCATCACTCAAAAGAGCGAGACCGTATCATCTCTTTCATTCTTCTCCTATACCGAGAAGCTTCTTGCCGGCGGATGGCGTTTTCTCACCTACTTTGGTCGCGACAGCATGCTTGCTGCACTGCTTCTCCAGCCCGTCCTCAGCACTGGAAGTGGCTCTGCTATGGAGGCTGTCATCGGGGCAGCACTTGAACGCGTGAATCGGACAGATGGCTCCGTCTGCCATGAGGAGACAATTGGTGACTACGCAACATTTGTCAATTTGCAGAACAACATCACGTCCACAGCTGCGGGGTTCACCTATCCTATGATTGATACTGACTACTATCTTCCTATTCTCATGGCGCGATATTTCAACATGTCACCACAACGGATTGCCCCATTGTTGAACACTAAAGCAGGAACAGTGGATGTCAACAATACAAACTTGACTTGGGGCGATCTTGGTTACGAAACCGCCAGCAAAATAATGAATATCACTGCACCCTTTGAGCAGCACCAAAGCGTAGATAATCTCATTGCTCTCAAAGAGGGTCAGGTCTCCGGACAATGGCGCGATTCCACCTACGGCCTGGCCAACGGCCGCGTCCCATTCGACGTCAACTGCGCTTTAGCGCCCGCTGCTCTATATGCCATCTCCAGTTTAGCGGCCATGCCCGGCGTCTTTCCCAACAATTCCGCTACTAGGAATTGGACTACGATTGCTGCACTGAGAGCTAAGTTGTGGGAAGACAAGACACTGCAATTCTTTCAACATAACATCACTGAGGAAACGGCTCTTGCACGATTGAAGGAATACACGACCAAGAGCACATTCTATGACGGGCCCACTCACAGTGATTCAGTCTCAAATTATTCCGCCAACGGTACGATTGTAGACTATGGACTGGCGATTAATAGCACAACTACACCAGAGATTATCCCAATCACGCACACGGACACGGCCTTTCGACATTATCTGCTCAACACCACAAACGACGAACAGCTTACGACATTTATAAATGCCTCTGCTAACGCGATCCTTCGCCCATTCCCCGCCGGCTTGAGCACTCCTGTTGGCGTCGTCGTTGCAAATCCGGCCTTGTCAAACAACAGTGTCCTCATAGCAAACTTTACCAATTCTGCGTACCATGGCACTGTTGTGTGGAGCTGGCAGCTAGCGTTGATGGCAAAGGGCTTTGAGCGGCAACTTGAGCGATGCCACAATTCAAACTCGACGGATATCCCTTCGACCATTAACAATGCCACCGCGATACCCAGCTTTTGCGGCGACAAGAGTGTGTACAGGGCCTTGAAGAGCGCTTACAACAAACTCTGGGATCTCATAGATGATAATACGCAACAACTCGAATCCGAAGTGTGGAGTTGGACATATAGTAACGGCAAGAACGGAACGTCGGCGGGCTTCCACTTTTCTCCTCTTGGAGTCCTTCCTCCGCCTCATGGCGTAGGTGGTGGCACTGAGAGTGATGTTCGGCAGTTATGGAGCTTGACCTTTTTATCTGTCCAGAGGAACAAGAGCTTTCGTTGAGCTGAGTAGTCTGGATCAAGGATAACGACGGATTTTTCCCTCAGTCTTTGATCAAACCAAACGAAAGGCGGGATAACAACTTTATGTTTTACAGCCTGTAACTTGTCTCTTGATTTTGCAATCTGATGCCAAATTCTTCTAATCATACCCATTGTTTGCCAAATATGTCCCGTGTATAAAGTGTGTTTGAGATTCCCAGATCTCCACCATGCCCTCACTCTCTTCGGGTTTCCAGTACCCGACTGTCTGCGCCACTCGCCAGCCTCAAATTTGGGAGAAAAAAAAGAGCAAGCTGAAGAAGCTGAATGACGTATGCCGATATCGCCCCCTATATCTATGTCCATAACTTTCCATGTATATTTCTTTCCTTTCCTTTCCTTTCCTGATACTCTTCCTGCCTTCTCTCAAGGCCTTCTGCTACGATGTCGTCGCTCTCGCTGATGTAGTGGCGTTGATTGTCGCCGATCTTTATCCTTATCCTTATCCTTGTCTTCATCTCCTCGAAAGCTCACCACCGAAGAGGCCACTGAAGGATTTACCAGGGTGCTGCTCCCATCATCATCATCATCGGCAGGTAATTTCATCAGGTCTCGATCCAGCATATATTGGCTGGTTCCGAGGAGTCTAGGCGTTCGCAGCTTGGGCGCTTTTTCTCCCAGGCCAATCTTGGAGGCAGCCCAAGCTAACCATGTCGGATTTGGGGGAACCCATTGGCCAATGTTTGAGACGTAATGCCTCTGGTCTTCAGGCAGATTTAACCAGACAAATTCCCGGTTGCTGTTGATGCGACCTTCCATGACGAAATCGCCAATCTCTTCCGGGATCTTGAGTGCCTCGGCGATGAGAACGGGCTGATAGGCCGGGACCAAGAGATGCATCCGCGTTGGACGCATGGAATGCCCTCGCCGCCGCGCCTTGTACTCCATCTCCGTCAAGCGCCGCCGGGCCGCAATCATGAAGACGAAGACGGAGTCGATCTGGTTTGTGTAACCGCAAAATCTCGATCCCAGCGGCTTCTCCTCCAAGAGATGGAAAAATTTGGGATACCAGTCATCATCCGGGTGCCATAGAAAGAACCAATGATCCATCGATGCATCATCGGAAGTTTGAGTGAGCCGCTCTCGGATCATGCTGTGAACATATTCGGGGAACTCTTTCTGGGCCAAGAGAGCAGTCTGTGCGGCTAGGCTAACCGAAATGTCCTGCAGCTTGGCGGCAATGAGCTGCAGCGCTTGAATGCCTTGGTAGGTCTGAACGACGTTCATTCCGATTCTGACCGTCGTCGCTATCATGCTGAAATATGCAAAGATCCTGGCGCTATCGCAGACCGACTGGCCCATGACCTGCATGGCGGGGATGAATTTGTTCAGGCCGTCCGCCATCTGGTTTGCCCTGGGAGCAAAGTCATTGACCCTGCCCGCGAGCTCATTTGCCTTGGAGAGCGTGTCGCCAATCTTGATGAGTCCATGGCCGGCTTCGATGGTCTTCACAATGGGAGTTGCATTGGCGAAGAGCTTGGCAGCGGCTCTGATCGCCCTACCTTTGATCTTCTTGTCCTTGAACACGAGCGAGATGAGGTCTTCGCCCATGATGCGGGAGAAATGTGGATGAGATAAACACAAACGACAGTAGCGTGGAGTATGGAGGAGGGATTGCAGGAGGAAATGAATGACTGCAGCAACGATTGTGGGGGATAAACAAGCTTCAGTCGCGAACAGTCATACAGAACATTGAAATCAGCTTCGCGGCCCGAACTGTGAAGGCGATTGCATCTGGCCGTCGCTCCACTTTTGCTCCCCTATAATTGACTGCCCTGCTGGCAGAGGTCCAGTGATAGCAAGCAACAAGCACCCTAGTGACGTGGCAAAGCGGCCATGGGCTACCCAGCCTGCTGGTGGACGGGTTGCGGTGGAGGCCTGTTCTTGGAGAAACGGGGCGTGCCCTGCAGTAGCTTATTGGAGGGGATGCAATGTCGGTCTGCAGCTTTGAAGAGGCAAATCAGTGGGAAGAGGAAACGGTCAGAAGAAGAGGAAGAAGCGCTGATGGTAAGCTGTCGCAGTCCTCCTCCGTGTCCCTTTTAGGATTAGACAGGAGTTTGTCCATGATGGTGAGCGTCGTCGTCTGCGGGAGATGGCATCCAGATCAACGTGGGAAGCATGGTGAGGAGACCCCTGCCAGGTTGGTCGCTTTCGTGGAGATGCATCTCAGGCACAGGCGGTGATGCGGCATAACGTCGGGTCATATGGGAGAGGGACAGGGGACGGTCCAAACATGGCTTATGTCAGCCGTTTCAGTACGGAGATACTACCTAGTAGTACTCCGTAAAACAAGTTGCAACTTAGGGTATTCGTACGCATGAGCTGGTGATGAAGACAGACTAATGGCTTCTGCTTCTGCTTAATTGATGCAATCCGCATCTCGTGGCCCCTAGGGAAAATGCCAGGGATGCGTTCCGAATCTGGCGCTGTCAACGCTTGGTCAATATGGTCAATGTCCCTGGGCGAAGCAAAGGCTGTGCGACGTGTCGACGGCGAAGAGTCAAGGTATGGTCGTATCGCTCGCCAGGTGCCTTGTTAGCCAGTGCGTAACTTAACCTGCATTCCATAGTGCGATCAATCTCTCCCAGAGTGTATGCGATGCCTCGACATGGGACTGCGCTGCCCCGGCGCTCGGACAGGAGCCTTCTTCGTGCATGCGGTCCCAGGCACCTTCTTGGGCAGTTCATCAGGTGCAAGGACAGCTCTCGCATTGAGTTCGCCAGGTGGTGATGGCGTGGTCCAATTACCGCGGTTGCCTGGATTGCAGCCCTCTTGCGCCGGCGCCTTCGATCAACTTTATGTTTCCCACTTCATTGACTGCTTCTTCGGCCCTACGAGGCCATCACCCTCCTTTGGCGGACCGTCCAGAATCTGGCTACACGAGCTGCCTAATTTTCTGGCCTCTTCCGACCCATCCCCTGTCCAGTCTTCCATCCGTGCAGCATCTATGCTCAGCTATGGCACTGTGATGGGTAATGTGTCCATCAAGACGGAAGCCTGCAGATGGTACATCAAGGCAATGCAGAGTTTGCGATATATGATATCGCACGACGTCTCATTATCTTCTGAAAACGCTGTGTGTGCGGCCGTCATGCTCATCCACTTTGAAACTTCGGCTGGGACCAGCCCAAAAGCATGGCTGAAGCACATCAAAGGTGCAGCATCCTTGATAGAAGCAGGAGGGCCAGAGCGTTGCCGTACTGGCTTTATGCACCAGATCTTCAGCCACCTACGCCTTCAAACGGTGCGGTCCTTTTGTGCTTGAAGTCTCCTCTTGACTCTGATGCTAATGTCGTGTTTATAAAAACAGTTCGTGGCGGCCATGACTGAGAACGAACTTCATCCCTTCGCCTCTCAGCAATGGATTACCATTCCGTTTGAGTCTAACCCAAAGGTGACATTTGATAAGCTGGTGGACATTCTATTTCTGGTCCAGAGATGCCTCTCTGTTGCCAAACGCTTAATCGCCTCCAATGTCGAGAATGCAGACAGGCTAAGGGCCGAGCTCAGTACCTCTATCCAGGATGCAGCACTTCGCATTCGCCAGTGGCGTTCAGAGTGCAGCCATCCTAGTGACGATGCCCCCCTCGAAGAAGAAGATGATGATCATACAAGGTGGACGTCTACATCCATGACAAGCCATACATTTCCTTGCGAGCCATACGATTACCTGTTGCCGTACACTGACGTTCCAACTGCGGCTTTGGTCTCGTTCTACGATGCGGCTAATGTGATCATACTCCGCCTGTTGCACCTAATTTCACCTTTGGCGGATTCGTACAGTGAGCGCGTCCGGCAGCATACACAGTCGATACTGTGCGCATACGAACTCGTCAGTGCTACTTCGGGGTCTGCACCCCATCGTGGTTCCATTATGATGGTCTTGCAGTTGAAGATTGCTTCATTGTGGAGCCCCTCCTCAAAGCAGCGGGCAACAGCACTGAGGATGCTTCAGGAACAAAAGTCTCCAAGTGCTGGCTTCGCAGATATCTCGGCGCCATCCGACGAGTACTTTGCGCTTGTAGCAACCCACATCCTCCGCAACTACCCTTGCGAATGAACCGACTTTTCAGGAGTATGCTCATTTCTAATAGCCATCCCTGCGAATAGCTCCAATAAAGCTCCAGAAGGGAGTCTGGAATTTGCTAGAACAGGCACCTCACTGAGTGACTTAGTGACTTAAAGCAGCTTGTTTGATTGAAGGTGGTAAAAATGCAAATTGGATTCTGAGACTCTGGACCGATATTCAGCTTTCGACCCGAAAGGGTTAGCTTTGCGACTTAGCGGCTCCACATCCATGAAGCTGTCAAGATGCGCCGTCCGAGCTGAGACGACTGCTTACAACGAAGCAAAGACGAACCCCTCTAATGCTTGTTAACTTTTTCTGTCTAAGAAGAAGGCTTGATTATATCTACGGCCTCCCCCGCGGCGATGGATGTTCTTGTTCCTTTTATTGACATCAGCCTATTGTTCTACAGCCATCGACTTGCAAGACGAACACGCCGTCACCACTTCTCCCCTCGGCCAACATGAAGATTGTTATCGTCGGCGCTGGCATCGCTGGCTGCACGGTGTACCTTGAACTTCAAAAGCATCTCCCACTCGCTGGACTCTCTGAAGGACACGAAATCACAATATACGAAGCTTACGATAGGGGTAAGGATGTCACAGCCGAGGATCGCGAGCGTGACCCGGACCATCCACCCAACCTCGTCATTGGAGGCGGACTAGGCATCGCGCCCAACGGCCTTAGAGTGCTGCAACGCCTCGACGAGTCTCTCCTACGAGATGTCACGCGCGGCGGGTACGTCATAGCGAGATCCAACATGAAGGATAAGAACGGCAAAGTGCTCATCTGCACGGAATCAGGAGGTTCCAGTGCAGACGGGACCAGTGGCTCTGCACGGAATATGCACATGGTGGCGACCCGCCGTCACTCTTTTTGGAGATGCTTAAGGACTCGTATTCCAGATAAGGACATCATCAACAAGCGAGTGCTGCAGGTGACCGCCAATGCCGAGGGGAGGAATCTCGTTGAGTTTCTCGACGGAAGCGATCCGGTAGAGGCTGATCTTGTGATTGGCGCTGACGGAGTGAGGTCGATTGCCAAACGGGCTCTGTTTCCCGGTGCCAAAGAGGATCCATATCCTCCCCATTATGAGTAAGCAGCTCTATTAATCACTTGATTTAATTGTTCTTCTCTTTTTCCCATGCTGACTGTGGCTTGTTAGAGGTCTCGTGGGAATCGGAGGCTTCATCCCCGCAGCTGATTTGGCAGACATGGTGGACAAAGGATCCATGAATTTTATATTTGGGGGCAATGGATTCTTTGGCTACTTCTTCGCAGACAGTCGAGCTTCAGATCCCAACCGAGACTCCCCATACCATGTGTCTGAACCGGGCGACACTCTGGCATGGTGGTCTACATACGAAATCAAGGAGTGTCCAGATCGCAAGACGATTGACATGGATGATGTTGTTCGCCAGCTACGCGAAAGGCATGCCAAGTGGAAAGATCCGGTCGTTCAGCGAGTCATCAAATCTGCCCGTGTTACGAACATGTATCCCACATGGACGTCACCTCCGCTTCCGACTTGGGAGTCGAATGGGGTTGTGTTACTTGGAGACGCAGCGCATGCTCTCCCTCCAACTTCGGGACAGGGCACATCACAAGCCCTGGAGGACTGCGAGGCGTTTGTGCTATTCCTGACTCATCAACTTCGAAAGATGGAGACAAACACTTTCATGGCCAAGAAACAGGCCATCCAAAAGGCCGCGAGACAGTATATGGATCTTCGCAAACCCCACGTCACGGAAATCCTCGAAACCGCCCAAAAGATGCAAAGGACGAAACGCGACATGGGGGCCATTCAGGAATTTGCAATGTACTCTGTCATGAGGATTCTTGGTAAGCAGCAAGCTGAACTCGTCATATAAGCCAATGAATTGATCATATGCTAATACGAACATAGGTTTCTTCCCCAATCTTGTGACAAAGCCGGCACGCAAGGTGTATGAGTATGATATAGCTGAACAGGTTGCCCAGGTGCTGGCCCATGATGACTAGTTTATTTGGTCCTCAAAGTTGTCTTGGCTATAGTAAAGCATTTGCGAACTGGAAAGAAGCTTGCCGTACGACCGATGGGTCGCGCTGCATGGAGGAAGTCTCCGTAGAGCAGTCTAAAACAAGAGTAACATTGAATTAGATGACTTTTTTTTTGGCCGATTAATCCTGTTGGAATAGGAGGAAACCAAGATTGTAATATTTTCTCTCCTCATCATCACTAAAAGACCAGCTCGCCTGGTTGCTTATCAAAGACGAACCCCTCCTCGTGCTCACCCGCGTCCGAAAACAATTTGATTCCGACCAGTTGGCCGTCTTTCTCGGCCACAGCAATGGCAGGTGGACCGCCAATGCTGTCTTGTCCGACTTGTCAGGCAGTGCATGTCAGTATAACTCTGGTCCAGGAGCTATCGGGAAGTTGCAGGCAGAGACTTACAGTGGAGCCCCCCGAGAGTAAAGCCAGAGTTTCGAATGTCGTCCTCCGCTGATAGATTGTCATTGAGAGTCAGCATCTCGAGATAGCCTGCATATTCTTCGTCGTCTAGTTCCTCTTGGTTGCCTGTCTCCTCACTCTCCTCCTCATTCTCCTCATTTTCCTCATCGTCATCATCTGCATTTGATATCGCGGTGGCTGCTTCACGAGTAAGGTATGCTGTGGAGACGACATTGAAGATGCCGCCATCATCATAGTATGTGCCGGCGTGCTTCCATACCACGCCATTATCCCACTCGGTCAAATTATCGAACTTGTCCTTGAGAGCTTGTTCCCAAGCCTTCCATTTGCTTAGACTAGCATTAAAGCGGAGGGCGTTGCTGTCATTCAGGTCATCAACCCACCGAAGACATGCCTCGTGGTCAGCATCGCCCAGGTTTCTTCCAGGAATTGTCTTCACTTCTGCTCTCCAGATACCAGGCTTGCAATTGGAAATTCCCGAGTGCCAGTAGGTCAAGTCGTCAAATGTCTGGAGATCTCCTGTACAGGCAAAAGAGACGCCCTCTGGAGGGTTAGGAAGGACGATGACATAGCGGGGGCAGAGGCTCAGAAGGCCGGGCAGAGAGTCAACCATTGTGGAAATAGGCTTATGACCGCCAAGAAGTGGTGGATAGAGAGGTTCTGCGTCTTCTACGTAGTGAAAAAAAAAAAAAAAAGAAAACAAAAAAAGCACAGGTGATTTTACTGCCTCGGTTGCGACTTCAAGGCTGCGTCTGACGATGGCGGATCAACGCGGGCTTTTAAATTAAGGCTATCAGAGCAAGTCGAGACGGAGTTCAAACTGAGTGGGTGGAACGAGCAGGCACCGGCAGAGCACAGAATCTCCTCTTTCTGGCACATGGCTGAGTCGGCAGTTACCCAAAGTGGTAAATCAAGAACCGACGATGCAAAGGGCTATCAGCGTTGGTGTGGCCTAGAATCTGTCCCCAAGGCATTTGTCCACGAACCGGTTTGCAAGGCGTGGGGTCAGCACCCAGCAAGCAGGGGTGCCCCCCGTTTGGAGGCCATGGGAGATACTCCGTAGTTTGAAAGTTACTACCATGGGATGACAATAGTAGCGAAACCTTTTTCTCGTTTTCGGCGACGATTTTAGGTGCGGGTCTCTGGCACCTCTAGACTAGTGGAAGGCGCTCCAATACGAGGATAGTTGGGGAACGTGAGACGAGTGAAGAGAAATGAGGCAGTCAGAGTGGAAAGAAGAAGCCACATCAGGCAACATTCCCATCAGCAGGTCGTAGCTTATCTACCTAGGAAACTGACACGGCTTAGTCATTACGTGTGCCGAGGTCCTTTGATTTGATGTGTAAAGAGTCTGGCGCTTAGCTAGCCCCGTAGCCCGCTGAAGGGCCCTGAAAGCCTGCTGGAAAATAGCGGCAATTGCGTATCGACCCTGCATGTATCCATTTTGCAACGGTCAACTTAATTCTCCATGGCAGACTGATTGACAATATGAAGCTGATATCGAGCATCACGTAACAGGTCATTAAACCAAGAAAGGCTATTCTCTGACGTGAGAAAGGATTTGCAATGACATTTCTTCAAGTTCCGTATTCGGTTACCTTTGTTCTGTGGGAATATTCTGACGATGCGTATTCGCTTGTAGAGTAAGGTAGATAAAGTTTGAAACAAGGGATGGACCTGATGGCTCCTTCCCACAACTCGCGACTTAAACAGGTAGCAATTCACATCATGTAGTACCTGCCTTAAGTACACAGTAAGTTTTTACGATCAGAGAAGATGTCATGTTTTAGCAGAGCATTGGTGACATTCATACGCACATAACTGGCATCTCAATGCAGCCTACTTACCTGGGTAAGGTAGGTGGTGCTGGTAAAGAGGCAGATCTACCGTATATTGAAAACATTGGCCCCCAACCTCCTCTGAAGAAAGCCATCACAAAGTGCCCTGTGACATTTCGACCACCGTGCAAAATAACGTGCAGTAGCCAGCATATACTTCACGGTAGTAAGACCTACAGAGGTCTTCAAGTGCATCAAATCTATTGCCACCCAAATTTAATCTACCTGCCCTTGTTTAATCTCGGTGCAATTTGCATCAAGCTTTTTGATTTTTGGTGAGTGCAGGGAGTTGAAAGAGAAGCTAGCGGGTTGCTGCCTAAAAAAGACGGCTGGGAACAGATGTATGGACAAGGAGCATTGGAACCCCTTTTCGGGTACCGGAATTAAGACAACAGGCAGGTGGTTAAGAAATTTGAAATGCAAACGGAAAAAAAAAGATAAAGAGGACAAAAAGCCCAAGTGCCAAATTTTCATAAGAAATGAGACAAGAAAAAAAAAATAACTCGACAGAGGCAGGGTTCGAACCTGCGCACCCGAAGGTATTAGATAGCGAGAATCGTAGTGTTGATTCAAGTCTAACGCTTTAGACCACTCAGCCACTCTGCCCGAAGCGTGTCGTGGCTCAGTCGATAATCGCCTGAAGAAGGCTCGATGCTGCGAGGCAAAAAGTTGGGAATTCGACGTCAAGCTGCATAGTATCCATTGCGTCAAGGATTATGAAGTTCCCTCTCTATTACATCGTATGCCTTTCTCACCTACGTAGCAGTCTTCCCAATGACTTCCCCTAGAAAAAGATCGTCCAAAGGGCTCATATCCAGCGGCTACCTAATAGTGTAAGGCATCTGCCCACCATGTGCATCTTGTCCCGTCGATCCTGCTCGTAGCTTCAAATGCGCCCTGAGAAGTAATATTCACAATGGTATGCCCAGATCCAACCTGGGGAAACGGCTGGTTGCCGTCATACGTAGGGACGCCTCCCTGAACAAAGCTAACGATCGCTTGTTGAAGCGCGTCTTGGGCCTTTGGCCACGGGGCCGGAGACGTAGGGTCGTTGAACGTGTACTGCAGATCTTGGATATGAAAGCCCGGCGATACACCAAACTCGTCTTGGTTCAGTTAGTCAAGGGGGCCCTTCCAAATCTAACGGCAAGACAAGACACTTACATGAATAACAGGATGCCTGGTGATTCATGGCTTGTTGTATCCAGTAGTAGTTGCAGTTGATGACCGCGTCACTCCAAAGCATCATTTGCCTCGTGTCCTCATCTGTATAGCCGAGTGACCCATCAAACTGTGCTGGGTACAGCGTGTTGACGAGATAGTCAACATCTTCCGTCTGCAGCCCTGCGATGGATTGGTTGACCCATGAGGTAAACTTCTCGGTCGTGTTGACGGTTGGATCGTAGAAAAAGGCCCCTTCAAACATGTTATGGCCGGCCAGCACTTTGACTGACTTATCAAATTTCCCATCCTGGAGCAGTTTCATGGTTGCGCCAGTGATGAAGTCGCCGTCGACCACCGGCCCGAAGAGGTAGTTCGTGGACGGAGCCGCCCCGATATATGCTGCATTGGCTGCAATTACGGCCTGGGAATCGGCCTCCCTGGCTTCCGCTAAGCTGCTTACGTTCAGTTGAGCCATAAACTCGCTATAAGTGTCCTGAGGCTCTTGCATTGTAGGGATGGTAGCCGGGCTCTGAGGAATGGCCTGGGAAAACAGAGCATCGCCTTTGCCTCCGTTGGATGTAAGATGAAGCAGGACCGAGCCGCCGCCGGCAGATTCTCCCATGACGGTAACGCGCTCCTTGGAGCCTCCAAACAGATGGATATTGTCTTGAACCCACTGCAGTGCAAAGCGCTGGTCGAGGAGACCCCCGTTAAGACTTCCGTCTTTCTCAACGTCAGAACCAGCCAAGAATCCAACAGCGCCAAGGCGATAGTTGATGGCAACGAAGATGAGACCCTCGCTCGAGTTCTCAGCAGCGTGGACAAAAAGACCAAACGGGTCATAGCTCGGCGAAGGTGTGCCAGTCTGGAACCGAGGACGAAGCCGCCACCGTGGATCTGCAATAGTCATGTGTCAGCAGATATTGTAGTCCAAATCTCCGTCACCCTCACTTACCCAGACAAGTACCGGAGCGCCGCTTTCACCACATGCCTCCGTCCCGGCGTTCTCTAGAGACTTCTTGGTAACGTGCACATCCAGGAAAAGACAGTCCTCGCTGGCTCCATCGTTGAAGTCAATCGGTGGCAGCTGGCTGTCTTGTATGCTCTCTTCCCAAGCTTGGATTGTGAACGTATTGTCCGGATCGGAATACTCATCAATTGGTCCATAAGCCTTTGCTTGCCACACGGGTACTCCCTGGGGGCACATTCGTAGCTCGGAGCCGGTCTGGACAGCCGTACGATTGGTTTTGGGATGAGCTGGCGCACGGAAACGAAGATTCCCAACGGGTGGCTGGGCATATCGAATGTTTCGAAAGAGATACACTTGAGTGGTAGAATTATAGGAGAGCGCTTGGTGTTCCTCCTGTGACTCAGGTTTTCTTCATGTGAGCCCCAATTCCTGTAACAAAAGGGATAATCAAATGTGGGAACTTGTTGGACTAACATATCCCAGATCAACCACAGGGAGGCAACTGGACTGCTCATTATGGGCGGGTGCCGCGGTAGCTGTGAGAGCACATGATAGAATAAAGGATTTAAAGAGAATATGACGCATTTTCCAATATTATAGAAGGAAATGAAGTCGTAGAACTTATGAAAAAAGGGAAAGGTCGAACGCTCCTTGTGGGTGGCTGTTGGCAAGAAGATGGTGATCCCTCTTGATTGACCGTTTGGTTGGCTGACTGATAAGCTGCCTGTTGAATGATGCTTTGCTGTTTTCCATTTTTTTCTTGGATTGACTTCTCCTTTTTATAACAATCGTCAAGAATATTTCTTTTCAATCTATATTAGATAACGCCGGCTCGATGAATCACTCCCGAATATTCGGAGCGGTAATATCGAAAGTACCATCTCAAAATAGTAATGTAAAGTGCGAGAACGGTTAAAAAAAAACGTGCGTTCAGCTGACAAGATTGCTGTTCCTGATCCTTCACCGGTGCAACTCGTATCCCGGCAACGAGAAGACACGCGTGATTGCTGAGCTCAGAATGGCTTTAGGGAAACCAGCTGTCATCATTTCTATAGGGGCCATATCAATCCCACGGCTCCTTCGCCTTTGAACTTGCGGTAGGATATTGAAATCTCTCCGCGGTGCAATAATGAGCCGGGTCGTTGGTCCTCCTAAATAGGAACCGTGTGTCCCAGAAACAGCAATGAGCTCTTGCATTAGCTTCCTTTGTAGATGTGCCCAAGCAGATCCTTCGGAATCCACCCACGCATGTAAGCTTGGTTCTTTTGCTTCCTGGCTTCGCCCGCCGGGATTTGATACAGCCGCTAGGCGGCAAATGCTCAAGCGCCTAACGCCCAAGCGCCTAACTATTCATGCTATTACACCTCGTCATGCCCTCAAGCTCATTTTGGCTTCGCTTGTTAGCTGCTCATAGTCAAAGACCTCTGGGCCCGTGGTGGGTAAGGAGAGCACACGTGCCAGGCCAGGCAATCAAGCAGACAGCCACCATGGATGTAAATTTGCTTTTTGTAAACAAGACTCAGGCATCCCGTCTATTGTCGAGGAGCAATGCAGGCGAACGAGCAGTGATCCTGAGCCATGTGCAGAACAATCGGCGCAAACATGAAGCGGAGGGCCATCTCGAATCAAAGCCATGGTCACGATTCATGACCACATTATCGACGTCTGAAGACTCAATAAGATCGGACATAGATGAGCGAGAGGCCAAAGTAAGTCGGCGAGGGGAGCAAATCAGCATGGCCACTCTTGAAGAGAAGCCGGGTTGAGAAACGGGCAAGACGTCGTCTTCGGTCGTCTTCAAACTCCTTATCAAACACTCTTTATCCTTCCTTCAATGCTTTTGACCCTTTCCACAGTGCCGTGGCACAAATAGATGCCGGCACCCATGCCATCCTTCACAACACCTTCTCCCATGCTTCGCGAGTAAACTTCCTTGCCGAGTCCTTTGCGCCATCTTGCGTACTTGTGCAGCAACCTCCTACGCGGCATGATAGAATGTTCCAGCTGCGACTGAAACGCTGCGTCGAGGACAAGAAACTCATCTACTCGACTCTCGCATACGGCTCTAGCCTGTTAGGCTGGATGATGGGTTGCTTTAATCCTGCAAAGCAGCCCGAGTATTTCCTTGATGAGGCTCTTCGAGCGCTACGCGTCTACCTTGCCTCTCCTGCATACAAAGTGGACGACTGGCTTCTTCTATCCATGTACGCCCTTGCTGTAACGGAACTGTGGAACGGTCTCCCTGTAATGTGGATAAAATCCCCGCAGAGGCACGCCATGGTCTCCAAACTGGGGTCCCACGGGTTTGCCGCATGTCGAATGCATCTCAATGCTCTGCTTGAAGTTGTGAACGACGCCGGTGGGTGGGAGAACTTCGATCCCTATGTCCTTGATAGTGTGATTTTGGCAGGCAAATACTTGGCCATCAGCGACGGGTTGCTGCCTGTCATACCCATCACTTGGGATCCTGGACCACTACCGAGCTCGATCCGAGAAGAGGTCGGAATAACGGGGCAGTCGGTATCGCTTCGACTCGGTACAGGCCTACTTTTGGAACTCTTTGCCCGAGAGCTTGTTGGCGTGCTGGAAGATCTAGTCACCTACTGTCAGATTGCCAATGAGGCTTGGTCCTGTTTATCCGTGGGCCCTGACGCAGAACGTTGGTTGTTCCGGCGCCTCCAGGGAATTACTTACCGTCTTTTGCTCTTTATCCACGACGAGCATGCGACCAAAATTGAACGCTGCGTGTCCCTTGCTTCTCTGACCTTCATCTCTAGCTCTATCCCCGCCAAAGGACCGCAAGTCGGATCTCAGTACGCGGCTGCACAACTTTTTGTTCTGCTTCAAGGGACTGACTTGTCGAGGGACGAGAATAGAATGTCAAAGGGACTGTATTTTTGGATCTTGTTTATGGGGTCGACTGTGTCAGAGCCAAGATTCCATCGGTTGTGGTTTCTAGAAAGGCTTCTGGAGCATTGCGGTGAGGGAGAGATATCCGAGACCATTTTTCAGGAGAGGCTAGAGCGTTACTTGTTCTTGCCATCTCGCCAAGGCACCTCGTTGACACTGATAGTCAAATCTTTAAATTCTCGGCGAAGAGCTGGCCTTTTATTAGTACAATGACTTTTTCTATAATTTGGATGATGGTTGTTCCGCTCAACTAAGATAGCTGCCATCAAATTGGATGAATATTTTATAATCATAACATGCAATCCCATGAAATTCTGAAGTTCTTATCATTAGTCCTGCAAGTTATAAACACGGTATCCTTTCCAAACAATTTTTTCATATCTAATGATGATATACATAGGCACCAAATCCCCTCTTCGTCCCTATGACTTATAGGTAATAGTACATCGGCACTAACATCATTGACCGCGTCTAGAGATCATCTTCGATTTTGAAGCTGACTTTTTGGCCTTATGAACACCGCAGCGCTATCATGCTTGAATCTTGCGTGATTTGATACCATCATGGCGTTAAAAATGGGCCTGAAGTCCGAATAAAAATTAAAGGCAAGTGAGACGGCTCTGAATATGCCACTCGATGCATAGCCTTGATAATTATTTCGTTTTCGCCCCCTGCTCCACGAGTATGGAGCTGGTTCGCCAGTAGAGCAGATGCCGTGACTCCGTAGAGACAAAATTGGGTGGCTCTTTGTCTCATTTCCTGTCACTACCATGGAATACAAGGCCATCCGAGAATCCGCCATCTCCCACCCTGTGTTCCTCCTCGTCATACCGCTGGTGCTTCAGTATGCCCGATAGATAATGCCGAATCTGGCACCTTCTTTTTGCCCGTCTCTGTATGATGCGGCGGGATCAGGTTATACAAAACTCCCAGAAGCAACGACGCGACTGCTGGCCCAAACCACCAGATCCATTGGACTGCAACAGCAGACAAGAACGCACGGCAATACGTTAGCCAATCTTCCAAAATCGGATGCAGGTAGCAGCAATGGACGGAACGCTAACGGCGGTGTCGCATCAAGCGCACTCACATGACATGTCTCGTCTCGCAATACCGTATGCAAAGCATCTTGCCGGGTTCATCTGCGCTCCAGCATAGCCCGGGATGATTCCGCTCGTCGAAAAGGATACCAGCCCCAGTGCTGCGCCCACCAGGACAGGGCCCATACGAGGGCCGAACAAGGCGGCCTGACGGGGATCGAGCCCGACACCAAAGGAGAGGTAGAGGAGCACGAAGGAGGCAAAGACCTCGTTGAGATAAATTTGGCCGGGGGACGCCTGAGATGGGTCGTACCAACAGCCGCCACCGCGGTAGCTAAGTTTATTTTAAGTAGTAGTGTTAGTACGAGTATCTTATCATATTCAGGTTGTTAGATCATTACCTCGTCGATCTCTCTCGACCCCAAACTCCCAAGAGAACACCACCGGCCACAGCCGCACCAAGTGTTTGGCCGGCCATATAGATGACGCCTATGCGGTAGTCATTAGCCTAAGAGGTACTGCTATGTTCACAGGATATATAGCTTAATTGAATGCACATTATTCCCCACCGAGGATATGGTTGGAAACAATAGTCAGGAGCGAGAGACTGCAAGGTAAGACTGGGTCACCAACCTCTGGACACAGGACAAAGACCCGTCAAGATGGCCGAAAAGGTAATGGCAGGGTTGATATGGCCTCCCGAAGCTGGTGCCGTTGCATAAATGAACGTTGCTAAGAGGATAATGTTCGATATGCCGATATATCCGCCCACCTGCGGTGTTCCGTACGTCTCCAGCGTAGCAGCGATTTGACCGGATACAAAGACCATTCCAGCCGTGGCAACCATCTCGACAACCTAAAAACCGTCAGTCGTTCTGTTAGTGTTTCTTTCAGTCACTCAATTCGTTCTCCCCATCTCCTGGCCCCCAATTTCCTCGGCTTTAGAAAGGATAAAACAAAGACATACGGCAGATTTCCACACAGATAGATCAAACCACTGCCCCAGGAAATAGTCCCTGCTGCGATACCATGGCGTCAGCCGTACGGCACGAGGCCGCACGAGCGGAGCAAACGAGCCTTCAAACGAGGCAACATCCATCTCGCGTCTGCTCGACGGCCTACTCGGGTCACTGGATTGCACCGGGGCTGTGGTCGATTCGCCTCTGGAGGGCTGTGCTTTTTCTTGTGACGTCTCCATTCCCGGCAAGGCCATTGATAATATTTGCCGATCGGAGTAAGTTGACGAATTCCAAAACGAAAGAAAAAGAAGCGAGTTGGTGTATCGAACGCAAGGCAAGAGATAAACGAGAGCTTTGATTACGAGGTTCCAAAGATGATACTGTTGATGCTGATGTTCTATAAAAATCATGGAGCTCAGCTCAGCGGAAAGCAAAGCTCCACACAAAAGCCTCCTATACGTGGAATAAGTTGTCTTGGCCGGCATGGGGCCTTGGTGCCCGGCTGGAGAGCATCTGATGGCTATTTAACTTTTGACTCGCTTAGGTGCTTTTGGTATAGTTGCTTGCTGAAGGATGCATTAGATTTTGCTGCATAATCATGACGGCGGCGCTAATAATCGCAAGGTTGCTAAGCTAAAAACTGGAGTTTTGCCTCAGCCTTTGTCACCACTGACAAAATCTTTAGGCGGGATTCGGATCTTAAGCCGAAGGGTATTTTCTTGCCTGCAGTGGTGGGGCAGTAATACTTTGACAAGCATTCGTGTCGCGATTTTTTTTCTTCTTCAGAAGCATAAGCATTCCTGCCATATTACATACTATCTAACGGGTATTTTCATTTCCATCAGTGTTAAACGGCTTTGTACAGCCCCCTTGGTTGCCAACCCACTGGAGTGTTCTTCGTGTAATCCGCCATAAAGAAGAACGAAATCGCTATGATTAGAGTATCCACTCGAAAACTTCCTTCGCCTTTGCCTTCCAACCCTTCTCCTCTTCGACTTGCTCCTCTGCTGTGTGCACATCCGTCTCCAGATCCATCTCGTCTAAGCTTACATACTTGGTCTTTTTGATGAACTTCCATACAAGATACATGATCAACATGATGGGCAGTTCGATGTAGAAGCTGACAAAGTCAACACCATTGAAGGTTGGACTGAAGCAGCTCCATCCCTGAATGAGAACGAGGAAAATGTTGAGCACGACAGCAATCCAAGGCCCAAACGGGTAAGTCCAGTTCTTGAATGGCAGCAGGTGCGTTTTGCCTTGCCGCGCGAGGGCAGAACGGAAGCGAATAGAGGTGATGCCGATGGCAATCCAGCTGAGCTGGTTCGAGACACCGACAAGGCTACAGACTGTTAGCAAACATATGAACTGGGTTTGCAGGGACACAGTTACTGGGGGGGAAGATGATAAAAACAGGGACCATACTTTTGCAGCCAAGACCAGAGTTGGCCTGCGCCAATGAAACTGGAGCCAAAACAGAGGCCGGCTGAGAAGCCAGTGGCGAGAAGGGCTACCCACGGCACCTTGTTCCTATTAAGCTTGCCAAAGACTCGGGGGGCGTGGCCCTCCATGGCCAGGGTGTATAGCAACCTGGTTCCGGCGAACAGAGCATGATTACCGGCAGAGAGGACGCTAGTCATGATGACGGCGTTGATGACGCTGCCGGCAGCCTTGGTTCCCGTCATCTGGAAAACAATTGTGAAGGGCGAGGTAGCCGTGTCTTTGTTGTTGAGGTTCGGATAGGTGTAAGGGACATTGAGGCCAACCATGAGAATGGACAAGATGCTAAGAGGGGTATCAGTAAGTATGGGGCGATGCAAAATGGCGAAGCTTCCAGGTGCTCACTAGAAAAGCAGAATGCGCCAAAACACATTCTTGACCACCTTGGGCATGTTTTTGGTGGGGTTCTTCGTCTCACCGGCCGTAATGGCGATGGACTCGGTACCACCGTCTAGATAAATGGAATTAGCTCATGCGATCCCACATCAAATGGCGTCTCTCAAGACGACTTACAGGCAAAGGAGGCCGTAACAAAGACAGAGGCAAAGCCACCAATGCCACCAACAAAAGGAGCGCCGGGGATGTGCCAGTACTCGGCACCGATGTAGCGGCCTTCGGCATTACCGCCACAGTTGACGACAATACCCATGATGATGAAAACCTAAGTGTGTGTGAGCCAGGCTGGATGAAATGCTTGCTTGGCGTACAGTAAAATGGAAGAGGTACTTACGACAATGGTAATGACCTTGAGCAGACTGAGCCAGTATTCGAGCTGTAGTTCCTTTTGTTAGACTCCATATATCAAACATGTGGTTTTGCTCCCCAATGTGTCTTACTCACCTCGCCATATGCGCGCACTGTAGCAATGTTGACTACCATCAAGACAAACCAGAAGATCAGACTGATCGCCCACCCTGGGAAGTGGTCTGTCCAGTATTGTAGAATCAGTTGCAGAGCGACAAGATCCGATGCCGTCGAGACAGCATCGTTGAACCAGTAATTCCATGTCAATGCAAAGCCAAAAGCGTCATCAACGAAGCGACTGGTTACACAAGGTAATATTAGCAATTGGATACCGCATAGAAACGAGCAATGAGAGATGAAGTAGATGCAAAGTAGAGCGGCGATACGCACCCAGCAAATGTGCAGAAACTGCCTGCCACTGGCAGGAACGCTGCCATCTCGCCGAGGCAGAGCATCGTGACGAAGATGATGGCGCCGACGATGAAGTAGCAGATGAGCATTGAGGCCGGACCACCAGTGGCCAGCGACTTGCCCGTGCCGAGGAAGAGACCCGTTCCAATAGTACCTCCAATGGCGATCATCTGAACCTGGCGGGCCGAGAGGGAACGGCGAAGACGGTCTTGGAGGATGTGGGTTGAGCCTTCAAGGTCATCGCTTGTTGGCACAGCGAGGGCATCTTCGTGCCCTTTCTTGCCCTCATCAGGCTGATCATCGGGGAAATCACTGCGATAGCCCATCGTGATGCAAATCCAGAGCTCTCACTGAGTCTGGGAAGAATCAATGTATGGGAGTAGTTGGCGAGAAGAAGGAAGCAGGGTTACGAGGAGAAAAAGAAAGGGAGTAGCCTGCTCGTTTTACTCGTAAATCGGATCTTGACAACCTTTCCAGGGACAGTTCTTTTGGCCGGTGGCTTGGCAACGGGTGTGGCGTCACTTTAACCGTCGTATCGCACCAAATTGCTTTGAGAAGTGCCGGCTAACAAAGAGAGGCCCTGCTCTCAGTACCTCTTTGTGCCCACGGATGAGTCCGTCGCAACGGATGGAAAAAGACGAGGACGATGCTACTGTCGCAGGAGAAAACAAGAAGGGACATCAGCAAAGAAATAAAGAGGCGATCCAACGCGACGTACGGAGTAGCATTGATGTAGGAAAGCAGGCCGTCCCCTTGCATCCGTTAGCTCGTTCGAGAAGGCAAAAAAGAAGTCATGTCATTAGATAAGACAAACCCATCACATTGAGAGCCGCGCGAAAAAATCTGGCGATGGCAAAGCGAGAGCTTTCCACACGCGGACATGGCCGTGGTGCTAGGCGATTGCGTGCTCGGCGGGTTTCTCCACTGGGGAGACAACGTCGCCAATAGGGCGTGGCAAAGACGTCGTCCAGCGATGACGAGATCCGGACAGACTGCGGCCAGCGACAGGGCAGGCCTGGAGAATTTTCGATAGCGTGGGCTCGCGTGGGAGGAGGATCCGACTGCCGCATCAGTTTTTCTGTGAAACTGCGGCTGCGGCTGGCGATCTGCGCGTTATGTTTTAGCGGACGCTGCTTCTGTACCCCAGATATCACGAATCACCTAGGCTCGGTGAGAGAGCGCAATGGTGGGCAATCACGTAATCTGAATGACGCTGGCCCTCATTCGGCTGGGCTAAAACCTCTCCCACCCTTGAATCGCCATCCGTATGGAGAACGCCGTGCTGGTCTCGCTATTCAGCTCTCCAGTGGGGGTAGAGGATGTCAGCACGAATCGATGAGTCTAGATCTGCGACCCCAATCTACGGGATGGAGCAGTGGTATCCCGCAGGTTGCTTCATGGCAGCTGCTCGCTGGTATCACTTGCACTCGCCGCGCTAGTAATAAGCTCGAGTGGATGCTCTCGGTATCGGCTTCCGAGTCGTAGAACACTTTGTTGCCGTTAGATGAAGGCTGACAACCTCTTGGCCACAGCCCTTTGTCCCTGGCAATCGACCCGCGTGTGGCACTTTAGGGGGTAAGTTCTAACCCAAGGGCTCATAGCAGGCGCCAATTGCATCAGGGCGCCTTTCCATCTTTCGTTCTTTTAATCGATGGCTTCTGGGTTGGCGAGTCTCGAGCCAACTTGCTAGGCTAGAGAGAAGGGGGGTTATGGAGGACGGCAACAGATGGGTAAATTTTCTTTGAAGGGGGGGGGGTCATTTCATTTTTTTTTCATTATATCGGAATAAAAAATGTGTGTGTGCCAAGAGATCGCCTCCCCTCCATGATACAAGCTACATGTACGCACTCCGTGCAGAATGAGAGAGTTGGCAGTTCCTTCCTTGTCATTCATGCTTTTCAATCAGCCGTACCTGTCTCTCTCATTGCGCCTTACCGTCAGAATGTCCAGTTAGAGGTACCTAAGGTACCTTACTATAGTACCTTAGGTACCTAACTTCAAGGTTGTAGTTTCAGAGACAACTGTGCCTTCCAGAGGTTGCTTCTCCATAAGCGCAAGGTGCAAAGAAACAATGAAAACTAGCGAAATCAAGCACAAGCTGCCTATAAACAAGGTTTTATTTTTTCCTTCTTTTTTTTGGGGGGCTGGCGCCACACGCAACGCCGCCTCCTCGCAATCCCTTCAAATAATTCTCACCAGTTTGGCTTGACATGCAATGTCTTCTTCTCCGCGCAAATTTCCACATCGCCATACCAAGGCACCTCTCCACACCAAGTATGCGATCCCTTTTTTCTTGGTGAGAACAAGACCGCTGTGACATTGACCCATCTGCATCTACAACCTAAGAGTAGCACTGACCATCCATGTATGCTGTGTCTTCTGCTATCAGTGCCCCCCCCAATAGCGCCTCCCGCCTGTCTCCAGTTTCTCGGTCGCTTCCTCGATCCCCACCATCGGCTTGATGCCGTGCCGCGCGTTAAAAGTCCAGCCTCTGTCGGTATGTCTGCCGCGGCGCCGTTAGCGAGCATACGGTCGTGATACCTTGCCGAGTTAGCGACGTCCAAGGGACCTCAAAGTTCGCCCTTGGACAACGGGAAGATGCGCGAACGCGGCACCATGATGGGAACGATGGTACCCCTACACTAGCTGAGCCTATCTCGTCACCCAAACCTGCCAGCTGCCAGCTACCCATCTGCGGCTCAGCATCAGTGATCTGGCTATAATAAACGTCACAGCATCAATTCAGGCTCGGGAATTTTCGGTCCAATATGAGCTTGCCTATACACAAATCTCGCCTGCTGATTACCGAATACTATAGTAGCCCTTCTCTTCGAGACCTCCCTTGACCTCATTCTCAGCTGCAGTAATATTCTGAAGCGGAACCGGAAGCAAATGAAGTTACCTTGAAGATACCCTAGAACATTCTCAAACTTGGTCCTCTGTGAGATACCTAGCTATAAAACCGTTTTTAACGTCTATCGCCAGTATCTTGGACGATTTCGTAACGGTGCAATTTTAGGGACCATCTCTTGGCACGTTCACTCTAAGTCATGCACAAGACCAATTCTTCTGAGCAGCGGGCATAAGAGACTGGAGACTCCTTCCTTTATACCACCCCTACGTCTGTTATCAAGGATTTTTACGGCGTGAATGCTGCTCTGGCGACGTCATGTGCAAATATCCTGCTCAACGCCTTTAATTGCTGATAATCAACACCAGACCTGTCATCAGATACATCATGATGGCAAAGTTGCCTATCTGTCGGAATACAGATATCCTATATAAGGGTGATAGCTCGTTATGCAAACAGCGGGCCCGCATTTTTACGACATTATCCCTATCCATCGAGACATGACCCCATGCAGTACCACACAAGATATACACACCTCTCTTCTATCAATAGAGGGGGAAAACGCAAAGGAAGAAAGCCTGCAGACTTTTAAGCCACGTCCGGCCTGTCTAGAGCACACGAGAAGCGAAGCTTCAAATGACCACTATGTCCATCGAGACAAAAAAGAACAAACACGTTACTACAGCGCTACCCGACGTGCCCAGCCAGTCGTCGCAGCCATACTTGCCAAGCGCGGTGGCGGCGGCGCCTTGCACCAACAGTAACAAGCGAAAAGCCGTGAGTGCTAGCTGGACATAGACCACAATCACCGACGATAGCATCGAAAAGAGCTAGCGCCCCTAGAGAGCAGATCGAGTCTATCGGCAATGACCGCGTTCATGCCTAGCTACCACTGGTAACTCGTTCGCCGCCTCTTCCCGCGCTCGGGAAGTAGGACTGCGGCGGCTGGCTGGGCATCCCTTTCAGAATTGCTCCGGTCGTCTCAGTCCTGTGCCGTTGATGGGAATAGCTATGACCACTCAGTGCTGTGACGTGTGCTCTGCCGGTCGACAGAGGCAACGGGGCATGAAAGGTTTGAAAGAGAAAGATGGAAGCAAAGGCGGGGTTGTGTCCTGATATATATATATACCTTATACCTCGGGAATCCAACGCCATTACGCCTACTGGAAGCTGCATGACATGCGATATCACTGCTGTGCTTGTTTGGCGACAGACCCAGTCTCCTGCATGTTCAATATCGGTCTCGACATCTGGTTCGCTGGTGAGACGTATTGTGTGAGCGGGGGAGGAGAGGCGTAAGAGGGCAACGAGTATTATTACTATTCGAAATTCTAAAGTGGGCCATCTATGGCTCGTCTGAGGAATGCTACATTACAACAACATTGTTGCTGAAAATTTCTTTTGTTTTCTGCTGTCGCAGCATCGCAGCGCTCTTAATAGAAAAAAAAAGTCATAGTACTCGGCTGGCCTGGGCAAGAGATTTTCCAAGGCTCCTCACAGATGATTTATGTGCGCTTGCCATAGACTTGAGATTTGGCTAAGCCAGACCTTGGTGGTTTTAAATTGAGTTGAACTTTCCAAAAAAAAAAAAAATAAAATAAAATAAAAAAAAAAGACAGAGAGAGAGAGAGAGAGAGAGAAGGGAAAGAACCGGGTTCAGCTTATCATCTATTCATGCTCTCTACAAGCAGTGATTGACTACCTCATGATATCAACTTGAACCCTCACGGGTGGATGCTGACTCTGATGCGCCTTCTTGTCGTCGCTTGTCCGAGATTCTGAATTACCTAGGTAATACTGGATCTCCTTTAGCGGCCAACTTTAATATGTATAGGTACTCGTCTTTGGTCCCGTGTTGCACGCTATGAGAATAGTCCAACCTGTACCTGTACAGTATATATCCTCATCTCTCATTCATCGAGACTTGAGAATCGGATACTTACCTGTGCAGGTAGCTAAGGCAGTTATCTTTTGCTTTTTTTTTTTGTGGATGCTAATCATTTTGAAAAAGTTGAAACCCCGTCGTGTGTTTCTGCTGCCATGCCCGCCCCAGTCTCCATAATGGACAACCCATCAAATGTCACCAGAAGGCGGCGGAGGGCGCATCTACAGGTAACACGCTTCAATCACCAGAAACAGCCTAAAGCTCCACCTCTTAAAATGTCAACCTTCATGTAAAAAATAACGGGCATTTATCTTTGCGAATTTCCCCACCGCATTCCCTCCATTCTCACGAGGTGCTCACATCTCATCATTGGGCATCTTATTGTTGTCTAGGTCAATATGCCAATCTCCTTTGGAAAGGCGGCTTTGTCTGCTGCGAAGCGGTTCTATTCCGTGTCCCAAATCCCCACCCCGGCTTCTGGTCTCCGCATCAATGCGGATAGACTACAAGAGACAATCCATCACACATGTAAGTGGGGTGCCGCTCATCGATATGGAAGGTTTGTTTCCTCTAGCTCAATCTACAAAAAACGCCTCCGGCCGAAGCGGGATCTATACTGATGACCAGGCAAAAAGTGGCCCAACTGAGACCGGCATGGCTCGCCTCTCGCTTTCCGATGATGACGCCCAGGTAAGGCGTTGGTTCGCCGAGGAGACGCAGAGTGTGGGCTGTAGCCTCGTTATCGATCAGCTGGGCAACATGTTTGCCAGAAAGCGTGGATCCGCACCTGATCCAACGCCCATGATTGCCATGGGGAGCCATCTGGACACACAGCCTCGAGGCGGCAGATATGATGGCATCCTCGGCGTTGTGGCTGCCGTTGAAGTGTTGCGTACCCTTGCAGAAAGTGGATATAAGACGTATCACGACGTCGGTTCTGTAAACTGGACCAAGTAGGTGTTGCAATCCGTTGTGGCCTGCCCATCCGTCTCAGAATTCTGTGCTTCATCTAATGCTGCTATTTCCACAGCGAAGAAGGTGCTAGGTTCCCCAAGTCAATGATGGCGTCTGGCGTATGGGCGGGCAAGATCTCACTGGAGGAAGCATACACCCTCGCAGACATATTTGACCCCGCGGCCACCGTTCAGTCGGAATTGCAAAGATTGGGCTACGTAGGAGATATTGCCTGTTCCAGCGACCCGTCAATCGGATACCCGCTTGGTGCTCATTTTGAGTTACATATTGAACAGGGGCCAATATTGGAAAGCAAAGGTAAGAAGATTGGAGTCGTCCTTGGCGGTCAAGCATACCGGTGGTTTACCGTGACGGTGCATGGCCGTGATGCTCACACGGGGACCACGCCTCTCGAGTCACGCAGCGATCCGCTGCTTGCTGCCTCAAAGATGATTGTTTCCTCCAATGCCATTGCAAAGAAACTCGGCGCTTTAGCCTCCACAGGCGTCATCAAAATCCCCCCCAGTTCCTCTACCAACACTATCGCCTCTCAGGTATCCTTTACCCTTGATATTCGACACCCAGATGACTCTGTGGTCGATGATGTGCAACGTCTCTGCTTCGACTCGTTCCGTTCCATCGCTCAAGAAGATGGCCGTGGTGTTCAAGTCAGTTGGACGCTGGATACTGACTCCCCTGCCGTAAAATTCGACCCGAACTGCATTAAGGTGGTCGAAAAAGCTGCTACTAACTTGGTCGGAGCTGATGGCTGGCTGCACATTACCAGTGGAGCTGGCCACGATAGCGTCAATACAAGCAGCCGATGCCCGACGACTATGATCTTCGTTCCGTGCAGAGACGGCGTTAGCCACCATCCCGAAGAGTACTGTAGCCCCGAGGACTGGTAGGCTAGTTTGGTTACCCAAGTAATGTCTATGACAATACTAATCCTCTTCTCTTAGTGCATTGGGAACCCAAGCGCTCCTCGAATCTGTGGTAAACTATGACAAGCTGAAAGCAGGGCATTAACTGTCGCTCAATCTGGGGAGTGATGATATGGATCTCGCTGGTTGGAGGGTCTCTAACTACTAGGTAGATAAAAATCGAGGATTCGGAAATGAAGATATATTCTAAAGCAAATCCTAGTGGAATGGCCGCCTGTCTGTCAAAAACATGTAACCTTGACGACAGTAGCGAGGTATCTTCTAGAGGATGTGGTTAGTTTAATATCACTAGACTGCATAGTCCACATCAAGGCAGGATGTTAGGTGGTAGTATCTCCACGCCAGAGTCTTCATTCAGGGTAGGAATAAGTTCTGGGAGGCGTGGCCGGCTAGGCCTTATCGGAAACGAAATGCATGAAGCTCTACCATAAAGCAGATGTGGGTGAAGCTAGATGCAAGGGAAGCTGAATTCTGGTCGTGCAGCGAGAGAGAAACGCTGCAGAGAAGCGGCAGTAGGAGATGGGAAGGTACAGGAAGAGGAAGATAGTCTCGAAGATAGAATGAAGGAAAGCACGCACTTACGAGCATGAAGAAACATTCGGAAATCTTACAGACTCGGCGACACACTGGTATAATGTAGGCTACTAGTTGTGCTGAAATGACAGATTATAGAGGACATGGAGGTATATAGGCCAAAGTTGCAGGCTTCTCAACAGCGTAAGGCTTTACCGTGACAGGGATGTCACGGTAAAGCCATACGCGCCCTTTTTTCTTCTGGTTTGAAGAAGATATGGGTTCAATTCCTGGACGGTGCCCATTTTTCGATTAGGAGGGAATCGGTCTTTTTTTTTGCAAAATGCTGTCAATGAGGCCTCCATAAGTGATGAGTGTCGCTGGCCGACAGTCATATAAGATCTTCAGAAGCCCCAATTAGAGCTGTACTCTGATTATCTTGATATCGAAGGAGGTCTACCGTAAATTTTAGCAAGTATCGTCTTTCATTTTCTGTCGAACTATCATTCTTCCTTATGATGCCCTAAATACTCTCAGCAAACGCTAGAGGGCTTCTTGGTTGAGAGTAAGATCTGGTACGGTATGGATCATGCTAGCTCTTTGAGCAGCAGGGGTGTCGGATCTCATATGCATCTCTAAGACATAGACATATGGCGCGGCTGGCCAATGCAGTTTCTGTTGCGCGAGAGCGTCCGTCGTATCTAGTTCGACTGGGTCATATAGAAGATTGCTATCCATCTCATCGAATTATTCCTCAGGCGCCGCTCACAGATGAAGGGCGTATAGCACAATTTTCCACGCAGGGTTTATCCAATAGTCACCCTATTGAAGAAGCATAAAGCAAGCGTCTGTTTCAAGGATCGTAAAGTAACGGGGCGTGGCTGGTGGACGAGCTCAATGGCCTCGCTACGTGGCAAAGCAACCTTCGGAAATTTTAATTACGTTAGCATAGATCATGATCATACAGAGTCGTGATCATAGCAAGCACTCCGACGATGACACGGATGGCCACAGGCAACGATTATAGCTGTCTCAATGACAATTTCGTTACAGTCATAGTCAAGCAGCCCGTCAGTGGTCAAGACATCAGGGGATTCCGACTTTGGTCGCCGTTGTGGGCCTTGTGTATCATGGGCGCCGAAATATACCGCCACAGGAACCTCGAAGAAGGAACATTGCGCCCGTGAGCATGTTGTGTTAGGACATGGCTGTCTTTGTGCCTTTCGTCTGTTTAATTACAACGACTAAGCCGGCATATCAGACGACTAAGCCGTGTTTGCTGTGCAAGTCATCTCAAACTTGGCAAAGATCGATGGCCGCTAGACTGGGCATTGCCTCCACGATATCTTCTCAGTCTATATAAGGCGGTCAGTTTCGGCCACTTTGATCTCTCCATCGATCTTCAGCTCCAGTGACATCAAACCTCAGTGTCGTCATACACCATACACAGCCTATTGAAAGCCACCGTCGTTGCTCCAGCTGAATTGGTTGAAAATGAAGCTCCTCGTTATCGCTATTCTTTTCTTCGTTGGTGCCATTGCAGGACCCATCAATTAATGCCCTTCGCCGCCACCCAGCGGTGGAAATGATGACCATGATCATCCGCCGCCTCCTCCACCAGCTCCTCATCCGTCGGGCCCTTACCCTCCTCAAAATCACAGTGGCAGCGGTGGAAATGGCGGCAATGGCAATGGAGACTTCAATGTTTGCCGTCCTTTTCTCTATTCCAACTCTCAGTGCTGTAATGCCGATGTCTTGGGCATTGCTGACCTTGACTGCACTGTCCGTAAGTGAATTGACGGCTTATCATCCTGATGAATCCATGCTGACAATCTGTTTAGCAAGTGAGACGCCTGTCGACATAGACGGTTTCAAAGCCATATGTGAGAACAAGGGTCGAACGGCCAAATGCTGTGTTCTCCCAATTGTAAATTTTCCAGACCTTCTCAATTTTCACGTCTTTTTATCAGAGCTGACTAGAGATTGCCTTAGGCCGGACAAGCTCTTCTCTGCGAGGACGTTTAAGGCAGCAGATATCGCATCTCAAGAGCACACCCGCCCAGCTCCACGGAATACATGCTTTTCTGAAGAAGTTGGCTGAGACTTTGGAAGAGAGGGCGCATCAGTTTGCGCTAAGGCCACTTGCAATACTTAGATAAGGTACTACTGTATACTTCGACATAGAAGCCCATGGGGTGTATTATAAATACACCTCATGGATCGTTAATATTTCCTTATTCTGGGAAAATTTGATAGAGTAAGTGAATGAATTGAATGAACACGGAAAGTTTTGCTCAAAAATGTTGAAATCGTCAAGTCCGGCATAGTATGAGGCCTCTCTGTTCAAGTGACTCGTGCCAATGGCCGCCTGCTACTAAGCCTCCTCTCCTATATCATATTGTCCATGTCAGCCTCGTGAGGCTTTCACTTGCAGTCTGGTCAGTCAAATAATATCGCTTGTTGGCAATTGTCAGATGTCCCGAACCATGTAGGGACCAGCCAGCTAACATCATCATACCGGAATCCATGGATATAAGCCGATAAGCTATAATCACCAGCATATTCTCTGACGATGGGCTATAATAGTGATTCAGTTGCTAGCAAATCAGGAAGAAGAAATGCCAGATGGTAAGGTTTCCACCGAATTAGGCAGCAGTTTAAATGTAAGTGATCTTCCAGTTTCTTATTGGCAAAATGCTGGTACAAACAAGCGTAATTCGTACACAAGCTCGTTGCGAAATTTGCCAGCTTGCAGCTTGTTTCGTCAACGGCTGTGCAAAATATGTTGAGCCGTCTAGGATCAGGTAGCCGCTATGAGAAAAAATTGTTACCGGTGATCAAGACGCTGCTTTCGAATGACACATCATTGCTGTACTCGGTGCAGATACCATTTAGAGTATGCTTTACTCTTCCTGAAAGGTGTCCGTAGATTTGCTTAAATGTTGTGATATAGTTGAAGGGCACCGGCAGAGTATGTAGTAACGGCGGACAGATGTGAGTATGGGGCGGAATCGAATCTGACTGCCTTCAATCCTGTATACGTCGCCGATCGCATAAAGGACGATAAGTAATGACTAGCCAGTGGGCATCATTGACGGTTTTTTCAACTTTGATAAAGAACCAGGGCGCCCAGAGTTTTATCTTAATAGGGGCACCTTACAGAGAAGCTTTACTTTCTCACATGCCATACCAAATCACTGATCGATTTTGTATCTGTCCTCACTGCGACGCGCCATAACGTTGAAAAAAGGAAGTGGTGGATAGCGTCAATATATGCGAGCCCTCAGCCGCCCGTATATTGAGGGCCGGAACTTTATTCTGAAGCTCAGCCGCATTGTTAGCAGAATTCTGCCTTTGATGTGCCTAAATAGTTCCGCTATATTCGAGTCTTCCTGGTTGGCTGCAGAACATCCCGGGAACAGTATCGTAAAAATGCTCTCAGGTGGTCACCGCGGTCCGTGAAAGTTTGACCACTGGTGTCTAAAGGGCTTTCTTACTCATCTTCACAAGAAGCCTGACCAGATGAATGATGAAATACTGCCATTGGAAGAGTAGCAGGCAGAGGTTTAGTTTTACCGTACGCTTAATGTATCTCGCCGATTGGAGTGCCTTCTTGCGGCTGAACTCTTCATGAACTCGCTTCTGTTGATCAAGGTACTCTAATTCATCAACTATAATCAGATATCACATGTAATTCTCAGATCTACTCTTTGACTTACCTCTCCTCTGTAGTTTCTAGCTTAGTGAGCTTCTCTACATGCCTCGATCGCCCTCATGGGCTCATGGTCCTGCACCGTTCGTCTTCCCTCTTTCAACGTTTCCTTAGCGATATTTGAACTGTAAAGCTCCTGCAGATTGGAGCTGCGTAAGGCTTTACCGGAGACAGGGAAGGCCTACGTCTTGTTTGTCTCTGCCACCCGATGCTTGCTAGCGTGGCTGCTTCATAGATCCTTCATGGAGATTTGTGGATCTCCGCACGGCTCAAAGCCTATATGGAGCTAGATCTCGCGTAAGGCTTTACCGTGTTCAGGGGCACAGAGCACCATGCTTGCTAGCGTGGCTGCTTCATAGATCCTGCATGGAGATTTGTGGATCTCCGCACGGCTCAAAGCCTGTCTTCCCTCTGTCGATTGCTCCTAGCCGCTTGTCGCAGAACTAAAGCGTCTGGAGCTGGGCTTCGCGTAAGGCTTTCCCGTGCTCAGGGAGTACATAGCAGAAAACGAAGGCGGAAGTTGTCTGCAATGTCAAGCCATGCCACTATATGGTACCTAAGAGGCATCGTGACACGGGCATCCCTTTGGTGAGTACTCAGACCTATATATCGCTCGAGCTGGCTGTGGAAAGCCTGATGCTCGATGCTAAAGCCGATTGACTAGGCTTTCTTTCCAAGCATTGGTAAAGTCTCTGCTGAGATTTCAAGTTTGATACAGAGCTCAGAATGCTTTGCAATTCGTTAACTCTTCGTCGTCTCCATCCTTCCAAATAGGGCGATCATTGGAGTAAGACATTACTGTTATCGGATACTGTAAAAAGGACGTAAAAAGCTACGAGTTGCCAAGTTGAGCTTCCAAACCGGCCTTACGCAACGGGCCAAATATTTTTGTGGAACTGGATAGATGTTCCGGAGACCCTGGAGTAGCTCCCCAACTGAGACGCTTATTTTAGCGGCTGCTGGAGCATCGGATCGAGAGCTCTTCGTCAGTACCGGTATATCCATTGCTGACTGGAGACTCAACGGCTATCGCACTTTGCCATCTTTCCCTCGGGTCCAAGGAGATTGTTTTTTAAACCCAGCTAGAGCCTATTAGGCCTGTTGAGTTTGTAGAATAAATATTGGGTAAGTGTGGCAGAAGTCTCCTGTGCTAGGATGCTGCTTGCATAGCTGCTCGAAAGCTTATGCGCAAGTATCGTAGAAGCAAAGCAGAGAAAACTGTTTTGGCGGCTCTACCGGACAGCGCCAAGCCCTTCCACGTTTGAATCCAACCAAGATGAAGCCGGAGTACTTGAAGAATCCGTCTGATGTAATGACAGACTTTCGTCTTGTCCGACATACGGAGATGGAAGCTTCGCTCTTGAAATGAACTCGTCAACTTTCTACTGCCATTTCCAAGCCTGAGGTAACAAATAAGACCGGACTTGTAAAACAAGTAGAACAATCTGCCCATGAGACCTCAATGTACACACTGTCAACTCGACCCTAGACGAATCGACCAGTATATAAGAGTAGTCGGTTTGGACATAGGTGAGTAGAGCCCTCATTCAGAAAGCTTCGAAACGAAACGTTGGAAGGGTGAAGTATTATGGAAATAGAAGTTATCGAAGTAAAGCGCTGCTGTTCACTGCTTATGCAAGTCCCTCTTAAGATATTGGAGCCAAAGTATCAAGCCATCATTGGAGTTACCAAGTGCATAGCCCTGACGGAATGGCTTTGCAGCAATTATTCTATAGAATAAATACTGCTATCAATGTTAGAAGATCTACATATCTGGTTTAGTTCGAGACAAAACTTACATACCAAGCAACGTCATTCCTTCTGTGCCAACGACTGACTAGGCGATTAACATGTTCATGACTCGGATTGCACAAACGGCTAAAAATATCTGCTGTCGGTCTCTGCAATGAAGTTGTTGTTCATGAACCCATTCGCTTTGATGTATTGGAGAAAAGCATTTGTCCAGCACAATCTGCGATTAACAGACTCTAGGAGACGTGGAGCGGATAAACCAGTAGTTTTTCGATGCCCCAAAGAATCTTAGGCAGTATTCTTCCGCAGAACAACAGCTAGTAATAATGATTAAAACCCTCGCTATTAATTCTAGTGGAATGGCTGTTAGTGATCTTTTACGAGAAAACAACATACCATTTTCATGGTAAGCCTCATAAGATTTATGTTGGACTCACGTATCGAGGTGACCTTCTTATCTGTGTTCGGAATCTCCTTACCTGCAAACTATTGAAGCATGCCAAAGCGACATAAGGGCTTCACTTCCCGAGAGGGATCATGTAGTCCCTTTAATCAACACATGCTGGAAAGAGAGGATGGATAAGGCACTAAGCATGATAGCGTGCGGCATATAGACGAAGAGACGAGCAATCCCGTCACCAGCGTCTGCTTTTTGCTGCGCCTTAGCCTGGATTTATGATCAACCGCTGCCTCAGCTGTAGCTCTAGTCGCTTTTCTGGGACAGTATTGGCTGCGGTTGTTATTATGACGAACTCCGTGGGCAGTGCAAGTTCGCTTTGTGATTAATCCTGCTGTCAATGTGAGAGTTGCTGAGTTCTCATTGAGATGCCAAGTTGACATTCTCTGGGAATATTACGTAGTTTGCTTTAGGTTAGCAGCAACTAGTATGGCTCCCGGAGTGGTGGTAGTAAAGTGGCCGGTTTAAGGCGGCGGTTGCCGTGGGATCATGATCCATAGTGGTGGCTTGATGAAATAATGCCCCGTTAAGCTAGTTCAAACCAAAAGTAAGAGGGGAAGACGTACTATTAGATCATCGCCTTCGTTCTTGCCGAGTCTCCAGAGGCGACATGTTGATCCTGTTGCCCGGGAGCCATAGCTACCGTGACACACTCGTATGAGGAAAGCATAATGAGCTCTTGAGTCATCTTTAAATGCTTTTGTTTCGTTGATATTTTGGTCGTTAGATATTTCCGTCCTGTCTATGATCGAATGTTCAGCATGTGATGTTGGCAGGTATAGTCAGGAGAGGTCAAGTGATCCAGCAGCATGAGCCTCCTAAGCACAAAGTGCCTACTTGATTTGCTTTTAGACTTTGATGTAGCTCAGACTCTATTATCTGTTTCATCGCGGTCTGGCTTATTGACTCCTAGTGACTGAGCTGAAAACTATGGGGTCAGCATTCTAGTTCCCTCAGGCCTCATATAACATCTTAAAACAAACGTGACTTACAAGATTGCTTTTCTAGGAAAGAGGGAATGAATTACCTTCCTGATTTTTTGTTCTTGATCTGCTGTCAATCTTTCTGGGCTGAAGGACACATTTCCCCCCCCTTCTCACAAAAAAAAAAACAGATGGTAGATATCTTCCTTAGCCGCGAAGCCATCACTTGAATAGTGGTCGGAACTGCTTCTAGCCGGCTCCCATTTATGCTCTCGCGTTCGTCTCGATCGAGTTTACTCCCAAATTTGAACCATTATACTCTCGGGGATCGATCGTTATTCTTATTCTTGCTAGGCTCTGATCGGCCACATACTCGCTTTCATATCGGTCGGTCGGTAAAAGTGTCAAGCACTATCGTAGCTTTCGATTTTGAATCAATCGACGTTTTCTCTATTACTTATGTCGTGTAATATTTTGCTCTCGAGTATCGTCAGGCTAACCCTGGCAGGAGTGATCACTCTGCACTCTTGCGTAGTATCGGCACGTATGGTTGTCTTTCATGAGCTTTTATACTCTCGCGTATTTCTGATCGACGTCTGTTGCAACCCATGATAAGCTTGTGCATAGCCAAACACTTAACCCACTAGCATTATACTCTCGCGTATCATCGACCGGTATGTTTCATCTCCTTATAACCTTATACTCTCGCGTGCGTTCTCGATCGGCATGACTTCTTTTCTTCACTTTACGCTCGTGTAATATCGGTCGGTATCTTAATCTTCATATAATCTCATACTCTCGCGTATTATCGATCGGTATGCTTTAAACTCCCTTATAACCTTGTACTCTCGTGTGCGTTCGTTCGATATGCTTGACTATCTTCATAATGATATTCTCTCGCGTCTCATCGATCGGTATGCTTTAGCCTTCTTATAACATTATACTCTCGCGTGGTATCGATCGATATCCTCTAGATATTATACTCTCGCGTGCGCTCGTTCGATATGCTTTAGTTTCCTTATAAGATTGTACTCTCGCGTGCGTTCGTTCGATATGCTTCTTTAGTCGTATGGTATTATGCTCTCGTTTACGTTCGTTTCATCTGCTTTAACCTTGTACTCTCGTGTGCGATTATTCGATATGCTTTTACTTTCTTCTTAATCTTATACTCTCGCGTATCGTCGACCGGTATGCTTCAAATCTTGTAGCCTTATACTCTCGCGTATCATCGATCGATCGGTATGCTTTATATCTTATGGCCTTATACTCTCGCGTATCGTCGATCGGTATGCTTTATATCTTGCAGCCTTATACTCTCGCGTATCGTCGATCGGTATGCTTTTACTTTCTTCTTAATCTTATACTCTCGCGTATCGTCGATCGGTATGCTTCAAATCTTGTAGCCTTATACTCTCGCGTATCATCGATCGATCGGTATGCTTTATATCTTGCAGCCTTATACTCTCGCGTATCATCGATCGATCGGTATGCTTTATATCTTGCAGCCTTATACTCTCGCGTACTTTCGTTCGGTATGATTCTTCTTCTTGAGTTCTTATGCTCTCTTTTACGATCGATCGGCCGTTTTATGGATTCGAACTCGAAAGGAGTCGGACATCGTATCAATGGGCTTTGCGTCTTGTAGTCCTTTTCTCGCCCAATCTCCATCGACATTCTTCGAATCCCTGATATTATACTCTCGCGTAACTTCGGTATTTTTGAGATAAACGGCGTCATCGATCGGCTCTCTTGAAACTTGAGTTTTCATCGCTTTCTTACGCAGGTGTGTGTCGATTGCTTTGTTTGGTTTCAAATATATAGGGATGCTATTGCAGCTCCCGGCAATATCACATGTCAGTTGATCTTGATATCTGAGTATGCTTCTCAGTAATAACTCAGCCGTGTTGGCAATGTGCATGATTGATTAGAGTCATGACCGAACTCTTATTATGCAGGATGTTTTAAGATTCATCACAATGGATGCTGATAGTAGGAATTGTCAGTTACCTTAGTTTGTATGAAGTGGCTAGACACTGAAGGGTGGTATAGAATATGTACCATGCTCAACAGTAGAACGGTGGACATCAGGTAAAATTAATAGAGTATATAATGTGTTCAAAAGAATATGGTAGCTTTCATATCCTTTGTTCATAGAATGGGCGTGTTTTGCTGTGTGTGGTTCGTGAATGAAAGACAAAGAGAAGTGGAATGAAAGAAGGTTGAATCGCCCCTTATGTAGTCCTCGTCTGTGCTTAGAAAAGGGCTAGGAACCCTCTTACAGCACGTGTTTCTCAACGTAAACTTTCAGGAGCATTCAAAGCGACTAAATGTCACTGATATTGGGGTGACATATGTAATCTACCTTATGTTGATAGTAGCCCAAGTCTTCTTGATCTAGGTCTACATGTTATTATTCTCTGCTTCCTTCCCACTCAGGCACCTCTTACCCTGCCAGCCAAGTTGTCCGTCTTGTATGCCAATGTAGAAGGAACGGACTACCACACTTACATGTCCCTAAGCCTTTACCACAAAGGATAAGCTGTATAAGGTAGGTAGTGATTCTACGGTTGCCATATTCACATCTGCCCCCACTACCCAGTAGAGATTATGGAGGTACTTTAATATAGTAGCCACTTGGAGGCCGTTATGGTTCCACTGTGGGATGAGAAATACATGTGGCCATCATCATACAGTGGTTTAGCATAGCCTTTGCTAAAAGATGAGGTAGACCTTTATGTTGAGCCCGGACCTCAGTGTAGACAAGTATGGACTCCTAGGGAAGCGAGAATCATGAAGAGGAAAGAGGAAAGCTGAGTGAGCCGTATAGGAAAGCTCGGGATTGCGCACCCACACCTCACCATACGTCTCCGTGCGAAATAATGGTCACTGAGTCAGGATCAAAAGACCACCGCAGTTCTCTGCAGCGATAAAAGTTGACAATCCTTAGTGGTTCTTTCCCAGACTTTCATGGGTATCGCCCTTGCGGTATATGCCTCTAATGTCATGTGCTATATGATTTTATGATGGTGGCTCCTACGGCCCGCCTTTGCTATCAAACCTCATGAACCGTACCCGTTGTTCTTTCTCCCTTGTTTATATGTTATACTGTTCTTTCTAGTGCCCATTTGTTCCCAGGTATTTTCTCTCAATCATGGCGGCCGGAGCTTCTTCATAGTATTGACTTTCATTCAGCTGCCCCCCTCCTCCCCAATCCGCCTGGGCTATTCCCGCTTCCTTCCTTCTCTCCTTACATCCCATAAACCTTCCAAATAATGTATCTAGTGGGCCAGAAGCGATCGTCTTGGGGCAACATTGGTGATTTCTGGTTGAGGTAGTCATTCAGGACTTGTTGGGGGCGGGTCATGCTCAACCGAGCAAGCTGAGCAGGAAGCAGTCTCTCTCACTTCTGCAGGAAGGCTTGAGTATTGTGAATGACGTGTCCTGAGCTCAAATTTTATCTAGGAAGGCGCGTCGTGCCGTGCGTTTGGCATAAAAGAAATTCGAATGTCGCATGGGCCTTGAAGATTTCCGCATACTCTATATCTTAGACTATATTTTTAATCCCACCTACTTCAATTCCCTTTATTTCCAGAGCCGTTTCACACTTCCACCACAACAGAGGGGGCGAATAGCATGGCGGGAGGTCTATTGAGGCCCCAGAGGGCTGACTGCACCTCCTTCGGCCGACCAAACTCTGGTCGAGGTATGTTCTTCATTGTAGTAACTTTACGACTATTCTCTCTGAAAGCTCATATAATATACAGCCCCAGCAGTCCGACTTTGCGGTCGTCTCCACGTGGGTGGCCTGGGCCTATTCACGAGACCCAGGGGGGCTGCCTGCGTCAGGCACCAGCCGAATAAAAGATCACAGCTGTCTATTGAGGCCCCAGCCTTGAAGCTACCTTACCCTCTCCTCTGTTGAGAGACTATACCGAGGTATATTACCTAGTCACACAGCACCTTTATACTGCTTTTCCGATGACTCATTTCACAGATGAATTAGCTCCTTTATAATCTACAAGCATTCTTATTATTTGAACAATCACCAATAAGAAGACGACAAAGTCATCATAGATGATTTCTAGATGCCGAGGACCTAGGGCGTAAAAATATGTTAGTAGACTCTGCCCGGGTCATAGACTGTGAGCCTTGTGGAAATTCACGAGGACTTCCGGTACGTGTATGTTTCTACTCGACAACTATCTAAGTATAGTTATGTTTACCAACCGGCTAATGAAATTAGCAGACAAACAGAGAGGGTTTGAAATATGGACTATATCGAGATAGTATTGATAGTATTCCAAGACGGGGAAATAGGGTCTTGCGGGGCCAAGTCATCCACTTGGCGGCAAAGCCAGAAGAATGTAACGTAGAAAGCGACGGGGTTTTCTTTTCTTTTTTCTTTTCTTTTCTTTTCTTTTTTTTTTTTTTGCTTGGTTCTTTGGATAGAAATAGCAAGCGAAATAAAGGTGTCGGTACCTATCCACTTCAAAAAACAACATAACTTTTGGGTACAAAGACTCTCAATGTAATTAATCCTTACGTTTGCATCAATCTACAGAGTAGACAACCGTCTAGTAGATGAAGGTCAGGGGCCTGCTAGGGATCATGGACATGTAACCACTCACCAGGTAGGCAGGGAAGCATTCCTTAATCATGTCTCTTCAGGATTGAGCGCATAGGGACATAAGTGAAAAATATTGAAGAGTGAAGAACATTTGGTGCCATATTTACTAGTCACCTACGAGGGAGTTTTGGACCCAAGCAATCATGTTTCTCCAAGCCAGGCGGCAACGCTATGCTCAAGTAGTAGATCCCTGGACTCTAGCAAACCAACCCTGAGTTGAATTCCATGCCATGCGATGGAACATGAACCCTCTTTGGTTCTCGATACGACCTCAGATCGCATAGTTGTACAATCAGCATCTTCTGGCATTTCATCTGGTAGCTTCTCCATCACCTAGATGTTGACAAAGTAGAGGGCACTTTGCTAAGTACATAATAAAAACAAGCCAAGTATGAAACCGTCTGTCACTCTATTTACTCTTAGGCATCAATATTGCCCGGTCGGACGGGCTATATAGCGAAGAGTAGTCGTGAGGCTCAGCACGTAGATATAGTTTGATCCTTTGAAGAACGCCACACTGACGTAGCACACGTACAGATTACTCTCAGCGTATGAGGTTGTATTATCTATCATGGCCGACCGCAACCTAGACGTATGTGATGAAAGTATCGAGGGTTCACGGTGGACAGAAGATTGGAGGTTACATATTGACAATGGTAATATGTAGCTTGCTACGATTGAACACGCTCTATAATATGACCTAAAGGCTTGCTCGCACCAGCACAAGATAAATGCGAGAGTCCCTCAAACCGACGAACGGCGCCTCGCCATTCCCATCACTCTATACCACTGGTCTCCACCAACCGTCCGTTGAGCGGCTTTGGTCTTTATATCGCGGGACAGAGCGGCTTTGGTCTTTATATCGCGGGACAATTTACAAGTAATCAAGGACAGTGTATATTTGGGCACTTTCTATAACGGCGGGAGACGTGAAGTACATGAGCTTGGAGCTGCTTTCCGACTAGGAGGTTTTTTTGAACAGTAAGAAATATAGATGAATATGGTTTTATTTCATCTCTTAGCTAATAAACGATATATTATCCGAATTTGATATCCTCTCCTAGCCCAAGGAAAAAACTATAATCACAATAATGGCGAAATGCTTTCATGGCCATAGGCCAAAGTCTAAGAATTTTGCATGATTACTCGTACTGATTTTCGAGTTATGTCTGACGAGGAAATGTCGCATCCTTTGCAGATGGGGCATAGATTCGGCTTCGAAACACCAAGTTGAAGAAAAGTGATGCGGAGAGACCAAGATACCCGATGAATGTTTGGTGGGAAGTTTACTGTTCAAGTTAGTAACCGACTTGTATTTCTTACTGAGGCCGCGTCTTTGCACATACCTAACCCGCAGCTGACTGAATAATACGATTTGAGGAGCGTCTTTGCTCATCACTTAAGTGAAAGCGATTTCCTTGCATCGTCGATCTTCTTGGGAGCGGCCAACCGGCAGGCTGGGGCCTCAATAGACCCCCCGCCATGCCGGCCGCACCGCAACCCAGTGGCCTCAATGGAAAGTGACCACTCTAGGAGTTCAAATCAGTAATTACAGACATACTAGCGTACAAGCTCAACAGGGGCTGTGTGAACTTACTCGAAACCAAGCCGCCGTATCTCTCTGCAACTTTTGCAACAGTCAGAATTCTGAGGTTCAATACGCTACAGGATGCATACTCACTTTTTCATTGCCCCTCCCCAACATACCGTGACTTGGCAGATTCAATAATATGCCGGCCTGGAGGATGGGGGAGGGGCTGAAAAGAGCAGACAGACACCAAAATGACCGGGTACAGCAGCCAGTCTACGAGGACGGTTAACAGTGCTCTTTCGAGGTGGTCGAGTCTGTTGAGAAGAGGACTAGGACAATAGGAGATACCAAAGGCAAGGAGAGGGACTTACGTTCGCACAAGTGGAAAACGGAAGGCGAATCATTCTAATTTTCTCGTTTGTGTAACATATGTGAAATGAAAAAGAGGGAGAGAAAGGAAGAGGATGCTCAAGAAGAGGAAAAGAGAAATAGAGAGGGGTTTTGTGTGAGTGGAGACTCGATATAGAGAGCGGTGAAGGGAAGGGAAAGAACAGAGTGAAGTGAGCACAGTGATGTCATGGAGAAGAAGGAAATGGAATGGTAAAGAAGGAAAGGACATGGAGGGAACGGGGGGAACGGAGAGCTATGTGGAAGAGACGAGGCTACGCGGGTGGAAGTTGATATGGACACTCCTTTGTTGAAGAGCGTGGAGACGCTCCTGCTCTGAAGGATGGTCGAGATGATGTTTGGTTGACTGGAGTGAGTTAGAGTAGTACTGGAAGAGCCTAAACACATAAAGTAGGAAGATGCTTATTCAAGGGTGGCAGCCTTTGCCTGCATGAAAGCCTTGGAAACGTGATTCTTATCCCCAGTACAATTTTGACGTGTCCTCTCTTAGTCTAGAGTCACTTTACGGGACTCAAAATTATGGAATTACTTTAGTGAGGAGTAAAAGAATCTATTTATCCACACCAGGAGATATCTCTGCTGCCAACAGATGGGAGATGCCTTTTGGACTATGGAGGCTTGTTGTAGAATGCGACCGCTATGAAGAATCTCCCGCCCAACTAGTGATATGAAGGGTCCTCTAGTGATATGATGACTTGGCAAAAGCAGTTGCAGAGCAAAAGTGCTCATGTTTGGATGGTGATATATGAAACAGTGCATTTAGCAAAGGTTTGTGTACTATCTTTGTGTAAGACACATTGAAAGATAAGAATAATAATCTTCTAATAAGCTTAAAGGCCTAAGATGCTACCCACTTCCCCCCGGATGATATTCACATCAAGTCAATACCCAGTCATTGCTGCCAACAGATTATCAGAGTTTCAGGTCAAACGACCCTAAAGCCCAGTCTTTGTAGTATCATAACTACTCTTGCTGCAAAACTGTACTTCATATAGGTTCGCTCCAGCTTCAGTTCCTTCAAAAACCAATCGCCGTCTCTCAATACCCAAGTCTCGTGATAATAGCCTCCTCCTCTAACCTTGACCAGTGGGCGAAATATGAGCTGATCTTGCATCCCCCAAATGGCCGCGACTTCATCGTCGCTGACCCTTATGAGGTCACCTAGGCCTACTAGATGCAGCGTTTTTGCACGAGCAAACAGCCCCTCGAAGTATTCTGTGAAGGAGACGAGGGACGAGAAACTGAGAGCCGTCTTTCCCACCATCTCGGCGGAGCCGTCGGGGTTGAAAAAAGATAACTTGGCATCCGGTAAGGCTATGGTTGCAAACTTGTCCCATTGTTTGGTATCGACAAAGCGAAGATATTGGGCTTTCTTGCATCGAATCAATTCTGCCACCTGAGGTTCTACAGACATGACTGAGGCGATTGGTAGATAAAGTTGTAGTGAGGAGACGGAGCTGACGGGTCGTCGTGTGTACACAATCGAGGTACTGGACAATGGAGCACCCTCCTATTTGAAGAGTTCAGATTTTCCAAATAATAAAAAGCTTAGCAGCATGACAGTTTAGACAAGAAACCTAAATAGCTTCTTGGTAACGCCACACGATATACAAAGTCCGCTCAGCCAGGAGAACGGAGTCTGCTGACATGAATTCCCCCGCCTCCGATCCTTTACCACCTTTAATTCTTAGCTTGGGCATAAGCACAGCAAGTATCGCCCGAATCTTATGTCTTCCACAAGTTATTATAGCCTTGAAATTCGTCGTGAACAAGCAGCATCATTGGTCGTAAATAAACAAGCTTCTCATTCTTGTAATAGCTTGCTTCAATTCCTACAATTTCTATGCACCAAGATCATACCAATTCGTAACGTCGGGATCAATGCTGATCATGTCTAATCGCGTTGTATCTACTGTAGGATTTTGGAAGCACTGATCCAATACAGTCTATGAACTGGTCAGCTGTATTTCTTTCAGAGGAACAGAGCAAGTACAAGAAAAGGAAAAGGCCAGAGAGAGAAGAAAGAACACAGGTAAGAAGCTCAAGACTTACCCAATCAAGGCTTTCTGTTCCATCAATCATCTGAGACATTGCCTCTGCATAGGGGAGATCATCAGTGGATACTGCGGGATTTACAGGCTGGACCGAAATATCAGATTGAGATCCGCAGTCGACGTCTGTCCCAGCGACTTTGTGAACCATCAAATCGAGCGCTAGCGCTGCGATGCGTGCGTCGGAAGAAGCTGCACTACTAGATACCCATATACGCTGGGATTTCTGTAGAGCGCGATATTCCATGTCAGCTAGAGCATCATCGTCTCTGACAACTGACAGGTGCTTCGATCTGCGGCGAAGACGGACAGAAAGATCAAGCGAAATCACCATGGCTGCTAAGAGAAAGTCGTGCGTGGTTAGCGAGGATACGATCCACTGGTCATCGAATAACCGTCCTCCTGGCTGGCACGCTTGATGCAAATCTGCCTGACGAGCTAGAATGTCCAGGGCCGCCTCAGCACAAGCACGTCTGGAGTGCTGGAACCGCGGGCTGTCTAGCTCGTAATTGATATAGCGCCGATGCAGGACAATGAGTCCCTTGAGATAGAGAATTTCAAGAGTACATCGTTCGAATATGGTGCTTGCGGGATCCATCAAAGAGCGATTGAAATCTATTGCCTTCAGACCATCAGGAATTGCTGCATATGCGTCTCTCATTTCGCTGTCCAGCATGATCGTCTTGTCATATGTCGGCAGCGACAAGGACTGGGAATGAGCTACAATCTTTTTAAAGACGGCCATGATGCCGGATTTTATGATTGGATATCGCGTTGGGGTGCTCTCGGAAAGCGGTCGCTCGGGAGGCAAGGTCGTCATGCTAGGATCAAGATCGATGAAGTGCAAGTTTCTCGGCACCTTTGTGTCGCAGAACTCGGTCGGGATCATGCTCGGAAGACCCATCTGGAAGGATGTCAACGCGTCTACCTGGAACAAGTTATGCCAAACACGTCGCCGCATCTCTCCGTCGAAGACTGAGATTCCCAGCAGGCTGCTCGGATCACGATGGTATCCCATCCTAAAGGCAAGCCGAATCGCTATGCCCATTTCAAACCAAAGATCAGAATCGAGCTTGTGATGGCTAAGGACGCAACTCTGCAGATGGAGGATCAAACTTTCCAAGGCGTAGGTGTTGGCAGCGGCGAACCGCCCTAGAATGAGGCATTGCGCTGTTCCTTGTTGTAGAGTTTTGGCAGTGGTACTCAAGTTGCTTTGCCCGGCCGGGCTGGCTATATAGCGAAGAGTAGTCGTGAGGCTGAGCACGGAGAGGAGTAGGGCTACCCACAATGGAGGTGCCTTCGTTGGGGCCTCCCAGAACTTTTCGTACTGCGGGTCCGGTTATGAGATGTTTGATGCAAGGAGGTATGTAGCCAAACAAATGGAAAGGTGAAGGACAGAGCAGAGACTATGAGGGACAGGTTATGGGATGGTGAGTATGAAAGGGAGAAGCGTCTGTGGAGAGAACAAGCAAGATGAACAAGACGGACCTCATTCTGGAACTTGACAGGGTGTAATATACCTTGAGCACCGCCCCTTTGTTAGCAATGCTTTAGTCGTTGGGTGATCTGACACACATACCCAACACCATGAACTTGGAATTAAAGTATTGGGAAACTAAGCCATCGCATTGTGGCTTCGGCGGCAGACAACGCAGAACCTCTTCCACATCGACGGCCGCTCGCGTGCCGAATAGAGAGCCCGTGCTCTCTGTCGGGCCAAAGCTCTTGCGCTGCAGCTCTTCTTCGTCCTGATGTAGTGGGCGGTCGAGCATCGAGACGTGCTCTCGAACCTCTTTAATCTCATCCAGTATGGCCGTCCAGTGGCTGGCGTCAACATAACTAACTTGTCCGTCGCCGGACTCATGGCGATGTAGCCGCTCCGGTGGCAGATCCTGGTCCTCTTGACGATTACGGATGGACATGCTGGACAATTCGTATTTATCGTGAGAGGCTGACGACACTCCTATCGACTCATATGTTGTTTGACCTCCAGGTCTAGCCCTGACGCCGTCGGTGCCCGGCAACATCGCAGAAATCATGCTTTCCAGGTTGTCCAGCCGCTCGCTAATGTTGTTTCCTTTGGGAATTCGAGGCTTGCTACGGTTGGCGTTTGCCGCATATCGACAAAGCGATGCCTGATTTCGCTTGACACAGCCATCGCATGGCTGGCCGCGAGTGCACATTTGCCTGTCAAATGGTAGGAGTCTCAGCCAATGATTTCTTCTTCAAAGGGAGCTGCAAGCTGAATCCTTACTTTCGAGCTCGACATGGTTCGCACGACACCGGAGCTCGATTTCGCTTTTCAATCTTTCTAGCGCTAAGCTCCATCGCTTTCTGCCCGAACAAGACCTCGAGATACTATGGCATTTGTTTAGCTATGCCATAGAGACAGAACCAAATACCCCTTTGGCAATTGATAGCTCCTTTCGAGGAACTACCTCTTTTCGCATATCCATCTCTACGGCGTATTTGCGCCACTTTTATTAGTTCCGTCGGGGATAATATCCCCGTTCAAATCCGACTCCGACAAGTCCACCCAACGGCAAGCCCAAGCTAGTTCGTTGGATAGCTTAATCTAGTGCCATCTCTCTCTCACGCTACAAAGTGCTATCCAGCTAGTCAGCTCGATGGCTACCTTCAGCTGGCGCTTGTTTATAACTCCTTGTCAGCGGAGATATTATCCCCGCGCTCCACCGCAATAATCTCCAGTCGGTGGCCGCTTCGAGACGTCTTGTCGATGCTGTAAGTCGAGATGGCGAGTCTGACAGAACTGGGATCGCTATATTCAAGCCGTTCAGCGGGCGGTACATAAATAGAGGGCAACTTAGTAAAGAGGAAATGGCTCTTGGAGGCGTACTCTCTGTTTCAAATCAAACGACGGCAGCTTGGTCCATAGGCCACAGTCAAGGAACAGGTTTTTTTTTAATAAAAAAAAACAAAACAAAAAGGAACAATTATTCAGTAATTCATTTCGCACTTTTTATGACCATGTCTGCCATTCATGGAATCACTTCCGTCGTTTATGGCAAATTCTGCGCCAATATTCCCGTCCCTGAAACAACTTCCGACCTTTCTGCACACATCATGATCGTCACGGGCTCAAACAGTGGCCTTGGGTTCGAATCTACCCGTCATCTGTCCCGTCTTGGTGTGGGGAAGATTATCATGGCAGTCAGGACTCTCTCCAAGGGCGAATCGGCCAGAAAAGAGATCCTCAGATCCACTGGCCAATCCGAGTCTTCCATTGAAGTCTGGGCCCTTGATATGGATAGCTATGACTCCGTCAAAGCATTTGCGGAACGCGCCTCTCAGCTTCCTCGGCTTGATGGCGTCTTGGCCAACGCAGGCATCATGCCGACAGGGTTTAGCCTGAGCGAAGGAACGGAACGGACCCTGAATGTCAATGTCATCAGCACCTTTCTCCTCTGTCTTCTGCTACTCCCAGCTATGCGCAGGTCTGAACAACAGGCGGGCTGGCCTTGTCGTTTCGTGATCCCCAACAGTGCTCTACACTACGTGGCGCCCACTGCCGAACTTGAAGCCAAGACGACAACAATTCTCGACCGGCTCAATGATGAGAAACAGGCGGATATGAGTGGGAGGTACCCCCTTAGCAAGCTCCTTGTGCTTTACCTCGTTCGCGAGCTCGCAGAGAGAGCCAGGTCCTCCCAGAACAAGGGCCAGTTCATCATCAACACTCCAAATCCGAGCTTTTGCAAGTCTGAACTCGCCAGAGAGCATACGTCGCTTGGGTTCAAGGTGTTCGAGAAAGTCTTGGCTCGCTCTACAGAAGAAGGCAGCCGAACTTTAGTGCATGGTCTGCTTGCGGATGAGACAAGCCACGGGCAATATTTGACAAACTGTCACGTCGAGACGTAAGTGATTCAGATACACGTTTCCTCTTTCATTAGAGCTGGCGCTAATACATTCCCTCATAGGCCTTCCAAAAATGTCACGAGTAAATGGGGCCAGGCAGTGCAGAAGAGGTTTTTCGACGAGGTCCTTGGAAAGTTAGAGGCTATTCAGCCAGGCATCTCATCGAATGTCTAGGCAATGCCATCCTCAGCGCATACGTCAATTTGGTAATCTAGATCAAGACAGGGCAACTATAGGATTTGCACTTTATTTGATGTAGGTACGCGACTGATATACCATTATAGTCAGCAATTAGCACATGAGAAAGTTGGCTGGAGCAAGTCCTGGAAGATGAGGCATACTAAGACCTTGGATGTTTCAGTGCCAAATAGCGACATAGTAGGATGCTGCTTTAATGACATCCATTATAGCATCCGTTTAGTCTCCAAAATGTATTTTATTTCTGAGGAAGTATCATAGATATCATCTGTCGTAAAAATGCGGGCCCGCTGTTTACACAACCAGCTATTACCCTTATATAGGATATCTGTTTTCCGACATCATCATGGTCTTGCGTTGGCATCTAGGTCAAAACGCTATAAGTAGACATATCTAGCTTCACATCATCGTCTGCTATCTGGTGGAGCACCTTCCGATCTGAACCATTTGAACAACTAGAAAGAACCGTCTTATTCCTTGCTATTTGCTTTTTATTTACTAGGTTTATAGAAAGAGTTGAGGCGCAAGTAAATGTAAATACAAAAAAGAAATATTATTCAACTGCTTAGTGATTCAGTCCATTCAAGGCTAGATACATTTGGAAGGTCAATCAACTCAGTGATGCTGCCTATTCTGCGCATACTTATACACCCGAAGGGTACGTAGAATACACTGATCATAAAGGTCACAACCCCATGACAGTCGAGGGATATGCTGAAATATACATCTCAATAGTTCTTCTAGTGAATGGACTTTTTTTGACAGGATAGATAGTTGCCTTCCGGTAGTCGTTTGATCAAGGACACGATGATGGCAGAATCAATGAAGAAGCCTATGAATAAACAAGCCACCCACTACCGAGCCATTGATTAGCGCTCGGACTTCTCAGGAAAACGTAACAGTGTAATCACCTTCGTCGATCTGCCTATGGTGTTTGTACAGGCTTAAGGATGTAATGGTAAAGCCACGTTTGGTAGACATCTTGTTCAAATATTCTGCGCGTCCTCGTGTCATTAGCTCCATGCCAGTTTCTTGATACTAAAAGCGGACGAACTTACACGAAACATGAACACTTCAATATACTGTAAGATGTTCATCGTTGTCATTTCTCCCGAAAATCAACACAGAGATGCGACAATGTTCTGGATGCCACAGAAACAAAATATTAGCATGATGAACGCCTATACGATTCCAGGTAGGCTGCAGGCCTTGCCAAGGGCGTTGCATCGATTAGATAGCAACCATTTACAATAAAGCTGCACAATGGGCTTACGTTGGAGAAGTAGAGACAGGCACCGCCTCGAGCATCGGCGTCCTCGGCCTCGCCGCTCTTCTTCATGGGGGCAGCTCCCCAGAAGCATTGAATTTGATTGCCCCAAGGCGAGACCCCGCCTTGTTCTTTTTGACGGTAGATGTTGATTGGCCGTGCATTTGTCGGAGGCGAAAGAAAACACTTCCGAGTCAGAAGTGTCATCTCTCGCCTCGACGACGAGGGGTCCCGCATTGGGGCAAATCTAGATTAGAGAGTAAGCAAAGGAAGACAGATTTGTGTGGATTTGAGATATAGTCGAGTGAAGAAGACAGGAAATGACTTACCATATGTGGCGATGGCAATCCCTTTGATGTTGTGTGGTGTGTGTATGGTGGAGGAGTGTGAGTTTCAGCATTGGGAATGTTTGTCAAGATGGTGGCCATCAGAAGCGACCCAGACCCATTATTCGGTCTTTCCATTATTGCTAATCACTAGACCTGTTCTGTCCATGATCTGCAACGCAATCTTCCTTTCTATCCCGGGAGGGGAGCAGCTGCCAGACTGTCAGGCAGTCTATGCTCCACTCCCTTCTCTCATGACTCACATGATGCAGCTTGCCTACCTCTTGGGTGAGTGGACGAGTGATGGCATAGGGCAAGCTGGCAGGTACGCACTCACTAGGTCGGACACTCGGCTATTCCTCCAATCCTATGTGGCCTAAGAGCACCATCTGTTGCATTTGAAAAGACAGGCGGAGGCCAGTCCTTGAGAAGGCGTGATTCGTATGAGCTCAAGCGAAGTCTATCACGCTAATTCTCCATTGAAGGTTGCCTTGGGTCCCCAAGTGTCTTAATATGTCTGATCGAGTTACGAAATCAAGAGACATAGGATGATGGTGCTATTCAAGGGTGGAGAGGCCAGATTTATGCTACCCCAGTATGCCTTCAAGATAAGATAGAAGTCGAGCGGTGTCTGCATGATAGGGGTTGGCCAGTCTCAGCGTTCGAACAATTTCGCCTACTGCCTCCTCAACACAATCTTTGAACAGAGCAGGTGGATCTGTTCACCAACATTACGGGGCAAATGTACGGTAACGGCCTCCCTGAGCTTGGAGGAACCTCCATTTTACAGATTTACGGTAGTCCCCATATGACTTAGACCAATAAAGCAAGACTGAGGATTTCACTATCTCGTTGAGGCATCCTGATTTTCTTTGCTAGAGGCCCCGACGAGAAGATGAAATGCCGCGCCATTTGGCAGCTATTCAGTGTCAAGGGATAATTTGGACTCTGACATTAGAAATAGTCCACCTGCTCTAGCATTGACAGTAGCCTCTTATTAATGGAAGTAGAGTATTGATAAGAAAGATTTCTTTTTCTAATCACGGGCATTGTTCGCCATCTAGGTAGGTGACTGATGGAACCTCGCGGTGCCGATGACATACTAAGGTATGTAGCCTTCAGCACCACCATCATCGCAAGATCAGCCTAGGTGAGTCCAATGACTCCAACCTTGAGAAAGTTGGGGTTCTCATCAATTCTCTTTCTCGTCTCTCCAGTGCACAATTCCTCCACGTCCCAAGCCGCCCACGTAAAGCGTCCATGAAGGAATTTGGCCTCTTCTGAGGCCGCCCAAACGGCATAGTGGGCGGGAAGATTCTCTGCAGAGCACCTCATTAGTCTCTTGAACTGACAATGGGGGAAACGCGAGATAGGAAGTATGAAAGACCACCGTACCATCATCCCATGCAAATGCATCTTCTTGGATGCCTGCACTCCTAACCGCATCGGTGAAAATCGCTCCGGGATGAAAGCTCAGAACTTGCATGTCGTCCGCGGAAACGCCTGCGGCGACTTGCTGCACGACCAGCGTTCCCGCATTCTTCGAGGCGCTGTAATTAGGCCTATCCTTGGTGATGTCGAAATTGTGGATGGCTATGGTCGAAATGTTGATCAACGACTGCATGTTCAAACGTCAGCGGATCATCACAATGTGTTGCTAATCCATAGATACATGTAGGTACTGACCAGCCTCTGGTCCGGCGTACGCTTCTTCTGATGGTAGAAGCGATCTATGAGATCCATGTTCGCGCCCACGTTTGTCACAAAGTCGGGCCACACATATTTGTAGCCCAACTCAAGCATGGTGCCCTGTCTTGGTGTCACAAGGGCTGCATTGAGAACCAATACGTCGACAACGATGCCATCGCTATCAAGTTGCGACCAGGTCTCTTCGACGGCCGCACGGTCGGATATGTCCAGACGACGGCGGACAAACTTTGTCTTCGGATACTCCTTTGCGAGCTTGGTAACCGCATCATCCAGAGGACCCTCTCGACGACCAGTAAGGATAACCGTGGAGGCTCCAGCCTGGGCGAACCCACGAGAAATGGCAAAGCCAATTCCTGCAGAAGCACCTGTGACGAAGACAACACGACCCTGCTGGGACAGCTCTGGACGCGAGGGCGATATGGCGGCGTAGGGAGCCTTATGGACAGCCTTGGTGATTGGAGAAGCTATCCAGGGTACCATGGTTGCGGATTGTGAGTGTCTATGCAGAAAAAGCTAATAATGATGGAAGATAGGCCGAGAGAGTATGTAAATAACCTGTGAATGTTGTTTAATATTGTGGCTTGACGAACGAGATAGCATAGCGAACGAGATAGGATGCTGCTATTTATCTGGCTGTCTATCCGTTTCGACATCTACGGAAATCCATCATCCCGTAAGCGTCTTGTTTGGGCCCAGGCGTGCAAGTTCGGAATAACGTAATCTTAGCTGGAGTACATTCCTTCATCCCCGATGCTAAAGAAAATTCTCAAATCGAAGCCCCTAGATTCCATTTTCCGCACCCATCGCCCCGTGTAAGATCATCGTCTGCTGCAAGTCCCCACATGGATGAGAAGTCATCTCCGCCAATGTTCCGCAATTGTTCCGCAGCTTATAAACCGGCCGCCCATCCCGTGCCTCGAATGACTCGATCTGTCATCGGCAACGTCTGAGAATCTCCAGTTGAATGGCCTCTATTTTAGGGAGAAATATCTTGTAATCATTCGGAAGCCCTCCAAAGATCCGCAGCCATGGAGATGGCAGTCAGTCATGGGTCAATAGCCCCATCCATTCCTCCGCCGCAGAGACGAAAAGCGTGCATCCCCTGTACGCAGGCAAAGCGACGCTGTGATAAGCAAAGCCCTGCATGTCGGCGATGTCTTGAGAGAGAAATTCTATGTCGATACTCTGCATCTCGACCCTATGCCCGCCGGTCTGCCAAAGCCTCTCACGGGAGGGAAGATGCTGCGCCAGTTTTCCCATCGAACTCTCCGATATCGTCGTTCTTTGACGCCAGTGAACAAGCTGCTGTCAACCGCAATGACGGGCTCGAAACTGTCGATCAGCAGACTTCCGTTGGTCTCTGCTTTCTGCAAGTCGAATCTTGGGCCATCCACCATATCGAGCCATGTCCGCCTCCCATCATCCGCACTTCTGCTTTGCAAAGATATATCCGATGCATCGGGAGATGGCTTTACGAGTGGGTAGAGCGCTGCCACTGCCCTCTCATACATAAATCACTCTTTGCCGACGCAGGAATGCCGTCATATCTCCAAGATGCATACGCCACTCTTGCAGTTTACAAGCTGAAGAAGGAAGCGAATGAAGATGTAGTAATGCAGCATACGGAGGACAAGGTCAATGCTCTGTTGCGGGAACACTGCGCGAACACAGACACGACCGTAAACGCGACCTTATCGCTGTCTCCATTGCCCACTCTCCACCATTTAGCTCGAGTGTTGGCGTTGTTCATTTACCAGTATATCCGTCTCTTTGATGGCCATATTCGCCAACGGGCCCAGGCCGAAAAGCATCTTCCCATCTTAGAAGACTGGACGAGACAGCTGTGGGAGTCAGCCCATCTTGATGCCACGGTGCAGACCGCGTTTGGCAGCGACTGCTTTGACGCCGAAGACGGCATCGATGCAAAGATCAAGCTATGGCGCAACTGGGTCTTGACGGAGAACGTACGTCGAGTCTGGATGGTCAGCAGCTACATACAGTGCATATATCTCACTACAAGAGATGGAACAGCTGAATGCCACGGAGGCATCGTCTTTACGGTCCGGCGTGGGCTATGGGATGCACCCTCGGCTACAATGTGGACACGGGTGTTGGAGCGAGTTGATCCGTTATTTATCCTACCGTATCACGCAACTCACATATTGGAGACTACACATGCAAAGGAAATCGATGTGTACGGGCTAGTGACTCTGAGCATCTTATGGGACACGGACAAGCTCGATTCGTGGGTCGCCCAGTCGTCCAACTTGGATCTAGAGGCGGGCGTAGCTGCGTAAGTGTATATTTTAGTCCTAGGCAAAGCATAGGCAAAGCATAGGTACCTAAGTGAAATAGACAACCCGGTGAGGAAACATCAAATCTACTGCATAAATGGTCGAATACGCTCGAGACACCAGTCATACCATATCGCAGCCATGCCGGTTCCTCCTTCCTGCACGCTCAGAGCTCCCTTCTCGAGGTCTTCCCGAATCCTTGCAAATCTTCCCCATGGGATCACTAGTATCACGAGAGTATTAGCATCGACGGGAGTGATGAGGAAAAAAAAAAAAGGAATGCAATACGGGCTCATACCATAGCTTCCCGACTTCTCTGGCGTCACTTCTGGAGACAAGCCGCAGAAGAGTTCCGAATAGGCGCCGTTGATCGGGGGAAACAGTACAATCTTCTGGTTGATTTTACGTAGCAGTCCATCTCCGTGATGCCGCTGAAGGTCAGATCGCAGATTTCCTGGGTTAACAGACTACAAACTCGTTAGCACTATTCCAAGATTCTAGTCGCACGAGTTCACTCTGTTCTCACAATGCTAATGATCCCTTGCCCCTTTTGTCTCTTTGCGTATTCTGATCCCTGATAGAATACACCGGCTTTGCTGACACTATACTTGTAAAAGGTACTCTGTTCCTTCTTCGAGTAGTCCATATTCTCTGGATCGAATCCGCCCTTGGGCGATCCAAGTTCCGAGTATAACGAGCTGACCCAAACAACCCGCACCTTGTTAGGCGTACCCGAACGATATGCCGCTGCAGTCTTGGCCAGCAGTGGCGTTAACAATTCTGTGAACAATATGTGGCCTAGGTTGTTCACTCCAAGCTGAAGTTCATATCCCTGCTTTGTCTTGGATCCTTGCGGCGGATGCATTACACCCGCATTATTGAACAAAACATCCAACCTGGACTCTTTTGCTGCAAATTCCTTGGCTGATTTTGCCACTTGCTCCAAATCAGCCAAGTCGAGGGGCTGGAATTCAAGGCGGCCAGTAGAAGAGGGACAGGCGTTGCGGATCGATTCGATGGCTTGGCTGGCTTTTTCTTCGCTGCGAGCTGCAACGTAGACGGTGGCATTCTTGGAGAAGAGGATTTGCGCAAGCTCTTTACCAACGCCAGTGTTGGAGCCGGTGACTAGATAGACCTTTGATGTCGTGTAAGCAGCGTTGTTACGATGAAAGGACTGTACACAGTGTTTCGTACCTTTCCAGACAAGTCATCCAGATTTTTCTCTGTAAAGGCCGGCTGAGGCGGCCACATCTGCGTCAAAATACCCATGTTGACGATAGGTTTTCTTTCGTGCGCGAAATACTCGAAGACTGCGTTGAAAGTTGGAGATGTGTTCGCAGCGATGGATGGCTTTTAGAACGATGAATCTTCACATCTTATATACCGAGTCTCGCCTCTTTGTACAAAGCTTTTCTTCGCCAACTGGAAAGGAATTCGGCATCAAGCTTGTTTTCCGCGATCCAGGCCATAATCCTCATCTACCTGCTCTCAGGGCGGGAAGCCAGCCACCGGCATTCGGGAAGCCAACTGAATCATAGTCGATTAGATAGATAAGCATTCGAAATCGGATTTGAATGGCTTTTGAAGAATGGGATTGCCGATTAGAGAAAAAATGGATGACACTTCATCTCGCTCGGTCGGAACTTTGGCGGCCGCTTGTGCGTTAGTGAGCGGCCGCTTCGCTTCAACAAGCCTTGTCTCAATATACTGCTTAAGACGTGGCTGATTTCTCCCTAATTTAGATAGCGCGTATATTTTCTCGCTGTTGAATGGACCATTTAGCATTCTGCGAATCGATAAACAACGACTCCCATCATCGTCATTCGAAGATCTTGATAGTTATTTGCCACGGTCCACATGTCCATACCCTGAAGCCGAGGTTCTGAAGAGATTTCTCCTACAAACTTATAGAATAGGATAGCTGCTATTGATGCGACCGGAATCTGGAAACAAGAGATCAACTCCTTCACATATTGCTTCACACTGACTGCTTATTATTAGGTATTCATATCAAGGCCAAAAAAGTGACTCATTCAACAGTAGAAGAACAAATAGGTAGCTACTATAGCAAACATGCACCCGCAACACTCGCCCAAAATTCCCGCGGTGAGGCTTAAAGAGGAATGACGCACCCACAGTGGTTGTGGTTAATGGGAAGGAGGCTGTATAATATCATAAGATGAGAACTAGGTACCTGCTTTTTTTCGATAGGCATATTTGACTATAGTGAACGTTCGAAGTCTTTATATGCCACCGGTATCCTTAGAAACCGTTTCTTGCTCCGCACCATCAGCACTCAGAGCCGGCGACAGCATCGGCACCGACTGTAGCATCAGTCATAAAAAGCTACAATGGCGCTCGAGCTTCGCCCTGGCAAACCTCAAGATGTTCCGTTGATGGTAGAAGCATATTTTGACGCCTTCTCTCAAGACCCAGTCCACCAACGCTTCTCTCCGAAGGGAACCAAATCGGCCCATGACTTTTGGACGACAACTTTATCAGCAGAAATTCTCGACCGCCAAAATCATTTCTTGTCCGTCTGGGATCCCTCATCCAAGCCCGAGACGTTGGTCGGATTTGCCAAATGGACCACTCCCGGCGCTTCGCCAGAGCCGCTTCCTAAGGGGGAGGAATGGCCCAGTGAAGGTGACCAAGAATTCGCAACCTATTTCTTTGGCAGGCTCGGCGACATGCACCACGAAGCCGTGGGAAAGCGGCCACACTGGTACCTTGAAATGCTAGCCGTCAAACCGCAATATCAGGGGAGAGGAGCAGCAAGCCTGATGCTCAAGTATGGAGTTCAGCGAGCTGATGAAGACAAAGTGGAGTGTTTTCTAGATGCATCTCCCTCAGGGAAGCCTATATACGAGAAATATGGATTCAGAGTGGTACGAACAGAGAAATTTCTAGAGGGAACCTACGTTCAGTGTGCGATGTTGAGGGACGCGAGGACATGAAAACAAAAGCACTACGATCGATGACTCTACTCCAGTAGTAGGCATTCTAAATTCGTCTGCATTGGACTTTGCTGCCGCAACTTCTTTTCTGTGGTAGCTGATAATGAAGATAATCCCGCAAGAGGGCCGCATGAGAGAACGAAGCCGCTTCTAGTACTTGATACAATGCTTCTCCTGTAACATGAACATTTTCTTTTCAAAGGACTTGAAAGATCGATCAAGGGATGGAACAATCTACCCCCATTTATGCTCAAGCCCTGCCACGTTGAGAGTTCCCAGTGATGAGGTTTGACCTACGCAGTTGCATGACATGATGATCCAGTTCCAATCACAACATACCTCCATACTTATGATCCCTCGCGTTGACAAACTAATATATCCTAACCCTATGCATCGTTGGCAGCAGTCACCTGAATATTCAGCGATCAATTAGCGGGAAGTTTGACGTGTTCTTTCTCGACGATGGGGTAGAAGACTTCAGAATCCGGCCGCTTAGTCATCGCGAAATAGGAAAATAGGCCCAGAATGAACAATCAGAGCTGCAACCTGTAGCAAAGATGGGGAAAATATTTCCTAAAGATTAGCTTAATGTTTATTAACCTAGAAATGCATAACGAAAGATTGCTCCTGGCCTTAATCAGCGCTCTACTAAGTCCTAGATCCGTGTTGAAAGCCGGTGTAAGAACCCAACATGCCTCAGACAGCTGGTTCTCAATACAGTCGCCCATGGAGGCATGTTTACTTTCGCAAGATTCTTTCTTGGATTAGCTAACGTATCCCTCCTTTCATTTTTTACCGAGCACTAACATCTCTACTGGGACGTATTTATACGATATATAAATTCCCAGGTAGCTACTAAGCTAAGATAGACGTGGCTGTGGGTTTACATCGTGTCAATATAGCAGAAGAAGTATCGAATCAGGACTAAGTTAGGCAACCTTGCATAGGAGATTAAAAACTAAAGAACAATGGCGATTACTAGAATCACAAGTCTTCTGAGGATCTTATGCCGTTGATCAGCTTGGAAGAATCAAGTAGTAAAGACTGCATCTTCAACGATCTTCTCCAAGGCCTCTGCCTCTGCCTTCGTCTGGTTTCGCAGCCATAGTTCCACCTTCATCTGTTTTTGTAGCCATAGTTCTGCCTTCTCCACGAGTAGTTCCCACACATCTTTCTCGTCGCGTAGCTTCTTCTTCAAGAAGACAATGGCGCAAAGCGTCGCCATAATCTCCATTTGATTGTCATAATGCCTGGGAAGTGTCACTTTCTCTAGCACAACTTGTTGCGAGAGACCCAAAATACTCTCCAGTTGCTCATTCCACTCCCAATTTCCAGCAAAGGTTTGCAAAGAAGCCAAGAGTGAAAGCGGGCCATTACTATGGCTGTCAGAGGCACTAATCACACTTTGTGGCTCTGACTGTGTTCTCCGGGTGTGGCTCCAAGATGATTCGTTGGCGGCTCTCCTCTTTTTCAAATTGTAGTTTGAAGCAGCAGCAGCAGCAGCAGCAGAAGCAGCAGCAGCAGGCCCGCCACTGATGAGGGCCACTCGGGATTGTGAAATGACACCGCCAACGCGGTTGATAGGATGTCTGGCGTGCACAACTCCGCGAGAAGCCGTTCCTTGAGCCTCAATGTCACTCATCGACCACTGCCGAAATTCTCCTGCCTTTCCATCCTCATCGCACATTGTCATGTCGTCATTGTCCTCGGGACGTCGAACGGCAACAAAGGAGCACCATTTACCGCTGACTTGGTACTCTTCCCCAAGCCGCACAGCTTCCCTCTTGACTATTTCACCGAAGTGGCCTTGGAACCTCTCCTGCAAAAGCCTTCCATCCTTATCTTTGGCATGGAATATCCAGCCTCGGCCTTCTTCGAGCTCACCGATAGCCTTCCGGGCCGCCAACTGATGTATCGTCGTACCTTTTGCCGCCAGGGCTCCCACGGGAATTTTGTTCACCATAGCCCCATACATGGAATTACCTCTGAGAACCACAGACTTGATTTGACGGCTCGGCGCTGAATCCGAAAGAAGTAGATAGACAGTAGTACGATTGAAGGGAAACAGAGCAGGTATCTGAAATGGAGCCTGGAGATATCGTGGAACTGCTATAGCTGGGAGCTCCGCATTGGGCTGAGTAGAGACGTTGGGCATTTCCATGTCCTCATTTTGCAGGCTCCTATTGAAGAGCGAGATGGGGGTCTGCCCTTCTTTGACCGTATTCACACCTTCTGTCGTTGACGCACATGAAAAGGAAGGATTCTGGTCGTTGCTGTCGCCAATATCTAGAGTTAGTGCGTCTACAACTCTTTCTACAATCTGATACTCGTCGCTGTTCTCCTCTGCCCCGACAGCAGCTGCTTGCGTCTCATCTTTTTCGTATTTTATCAAAAGGGAAAAGTCTGTAATATGGGCAGTGAGAGCACCTTTGAGCATCCTCACCAGCATTTTATCCATCTTTTCGCCCTCTGCTACCGTCTGGGCGAAGCCACGCCCAGCACGAGCAACGCCTTCAATCAAGGCATGACTGGCGTCTTTGCCCACGCCCAAAGTGAAGATTCTGATGGCACTTCGACTCTCGGATACTTCTGTATTGACGAACCGAAAAAGCTTGTCCTGCTCCCAAATCTCTCCGTCAGTGATTAGAAACACATCGAGATTCATATCTTTGTAACGCCGCTTGAATATCTCTTCCATTGGCTGGAACATTTGCGTGCCTCCAAGGTTAGCTTCGAAGGCACCAACATAATTAATGGCGCGATCAAGAGTGTCCTGATCATAGGTCTGGGATTTCTCCCACAGAAAGTGAAACTCGGATCCGAAACTGCAGATGTTAAACTTGACACCAACGGGCAAGGACTTGAGAAAGATGTTAAGAGCATGCACCAGGTTTGGTATCTTGCCGCCATTTGCCATGCTTCCACTTCTATCGCACATGAAAACCACCTCGGGCAGCTTGACAGGCAAGCTGAACCTTGGGACAAGTGTCACCATGAGCGCCCGCTGATTGGTGATTCTAGGGTGTGTCTCAAGAACTGCCATGGGATCGCCTAGGCCCGTGGCGGCGATCTGAATCACAAAATCCTTGCCTAGCTCTGTTGAACCGTGGGATAGAGTTGCGTATGCCCATTGAAGGGATGGCGGGGAGTCTGGTGCGGTGGAAAGGGTGCCGATGTTGACCGAGATGGGATGTGACGGCGACTGGATACTCTTAATGGTTGAGCCACTAGAGACGTCGACATCTACAGTGATAGTCATGCGACCTCCAACTTTGAAAAAATCAATGCCGCTGATAGAATGGTGCCCATATCGAGGAGCCACGCTGGTGGGAAGAGTAAAGCGTAGGCTATCCAACTGAGCATCATGCTTCAGCTCGCCGAGATACACAAGCTCGACCTTTACTTTCGCCTCGCTGGGTATGTTGCCTAGCGTGGTTGTAAAGACATCTGATGCCTCCAGCGACTGCTCCAGAAGCGCTGCTTCTTCCCCTCTATCAACTGCATCGCTGAAGACCTGTTTGGCGGCTTGCCTTTCCTTGACAACGCCCTTTATGACACGGGAGCCTACTGTGCATTCAAATCCCACAACTGAGACGCCATCATAGAGGGGAAAGATGTAACGGGCGCGTTCAAGTGGAGATCCTTTGTGCGGATTGGTGAAGGTCTGCGTCAAGACGGTTCGCGACGACAAGGATGAGATGAACGTGTGGGCGTCCACGGAAACAAGAGGAAGGAACTTCGCCACACTATCGAGGATGATGTAAATGCCCGAGTTGGGAGGCGGTTGAGGGCGAGGAGGATGCCAATATGGGCTAGGAGTAGGATATGGCTGATGGCGAGACTTCGAGTTGAACATTTTGCCCGCGGGGATAGAACGATTGATGGATGAACAGGCTCTCAATTCTGAATGGTGATAGTCGAAGACTGCTAATATTGCTTTTGAAGAATGGTTGAAACCTAGGTATGTAGATACGCGTTTACCTATAGGTACAGTTATGATGAAGAAATGACGATATATCGACTGATGATTGAACTCGGCGGGGTAAGATTCGTTGTGAGTCAAGTGATCACAGAGCCGATGGCCAGTACGAGGCACAAATAGTTGGATGAAATGATTATGAAGGACCAAATCAGTTTTCGTTGAGATGCTCGTGACATATCTAATCCTTTATGTTCGATGAATTTAGGCGAAAGGCAGTCGGAAATAGTGCTACCTTGTTTGGGGGACTTGAGGATGAAGGGTCACTCTATGAAGATGAAAAAGACAAAGACTGATTGCTTAAAAAAGCGGCAGATAACAGCTCCCAGGAGGGGTCGAGCTCGTCCCTTTCAATGCCCAACGAGTGTTACCTCTACGGCGTCAAAACTTGCTACATCAGAGTATATCGTCTATGGGGGGGCGGGATTCACTCGAGGTCCACCCATTCACTCCAAAGCAGCCAACCATTTTACACGCAATCTTCTTGGCTTTGATTTCCCCCCCAGTCTCCTCCATTCACCATGGCGCCTCCAGCAAAATCAAATTGCAACCCGCTAATGCCGAGCAACAGCCGCCCGCCGCTAGTCCTGCGCTCAGCTGCCCGTCTCTTTCATTATCTCCTCCAACAGGACAGCCAATAACAGCCGGCATCTCGCAGCCTCGACATGCGTAGCACCTAGCACAAGGCACCTAAGGATCGGAATGAGTCAAAGCAGTGACTGTTGGCTTTATCCCACTCTCGATTTTTCAAGAGCGTGGTTGTTGTGACCAACACACGACGAGTCCTTTTTTGGTCCTAGGTACCTTACCATACCCAAGTACTAACCTAGTACCTAGGACCCATAGCCTCATACAATTCATACTATCCCTTTGAGAGGGATAAAAGAGCATTCAAGTACTATACTTAGGTATGTAGAGATAGAGGTAGCCACGGCTACATACATTAGGTACGGTTAGTGGCCAAAAGTCTGCGTCCACCTAAAAATCAAACCCCCCCCCCCCCAAAATGTATATAGGGACTATTTTCATGAACTTCTACCCCCCTACAGCTCTAGAAAAAATAATGATTAAATGACTTAAACTCTAATAAGCAATAAATAATACTCTTTTCTCTAAGTATATCTAAGTTTTCAGTTCCTAGTTATTTATCTGGATTTATATATGAATTTTTGAGATGGATGAGTTTTAGTGGAGTTAGTAGGGGTGGTCGCAGACTCTTGGCCACTTACTATACCTACCTCCTACATATCGCCCCTTCACCTGGCGGAAGGGGGGGCTTGCAGCTTCTTTACAGCAGCCACATCAGCTATCCGAAATTTAGGAAAATCAGCTATCCTGATAAATTCACTCCTATCAGTGTTTTCGTGGTTATCATATTTTTTTGATCTATTCAATCAAAGGCCTTTTACCTCGACTCGTTGTAGTTCTTGTCTCATGCAAATTCATGACATGCTACCCGGCACGCTAAACACAAAGAACATCTGTGCCATGCCGTAAACTATGACTCTACGTCGCCTTTCTTTTCTTTCTTGTTTCTTCATCATCTTGATGAAGAGGTCACATCTCCTCTATATGTTTTATCATCTAGTCTTTGTCCAATCGCACGGCTGCATTTCTCTCGATAAAGTTGAGATCTACTTGGTGGCCAAGCAGCTCACGGATGTTGGAGATGGCGTACTTGATCATCGTAGGCCTCTCCAAACTGAGACCGAAACCGTATACTCTCAGGTCCTTTGGCAATCCCATGGCCTCCAGCATTTCTGGCCGGAACATGCCACTGTTACCAATCTGTTTGTTTTGCCCTCGTTAGCATTTTGGTTCATGTGCTCAGCTCTTGTTGTTGTTTCTCACCTCGACGAGCTTCTTCAATCCCTTATGGTAGCTGAAAAGCTCCATACTGGGCTCTGTATAGGGGTTGAAGCTGATTGAAATGTTAGCGGGGTCTATAAACACAAACCAAACATGTACTAATTGCAATCTTCGCTCGACAGAGCAAGATGAGAAAGACAAGGATGCTGGCAACTTACGCTGGCTTGAATTTCAGACTGTAAGATATCATCGTTAGTATCAACATTTAATCTTGGCCTGGGTGACGCTAAACTTTCAACTTACTCGGTCAAGCCCATTTTAGCAAAGAAAGTCTCGAAAAACTCCATCAATCCTCCCAGTGTGAGGCCGTAGTCGGCAATCACACCTGGAATACTATTAGTATACTTATGCGACAGTTGGAATGACGCGACTATTAAGTCATCAGTGGTGGACGTACCCTCTACTTGATGGAACTCGCAAAGATGTGTTGCGTCAACAGCTTCGTTTCTAGAGCCATGAATGAGCATTTTCTTCTTTGTCATAATCGCAGGCTACATGCGTAAATTACCTGAATACTCGGTCGATTGAGAAGTAACGGGCAGGTGGCACACGGCCGTCTGGTCCTTTCTTAGCCGCTAATTTGTAAAGCATAGCAGCTGAGACTGATGTGGTGTGCGTGCGAAGGACGAGCCTGTGCTACGTTAGCTTATACGTCTTATTTCGGAGAAAAAGTATCGACCGCGGCACATACCTTAGCGACTCTTCCTCTGACCAAGGATATCTGTAGCCGATGGAGCCAAATTTTCCATTCTCGTGTACCTGCTTCACGTTCTCAAAATACTCATCGTAGTTTTGTTTGTCATCGGCGGAAACGGGCCCGGGTCGGCCAGCCGTCTTAGGATCTGAGATATAAAACGTGTCTTGCAGATCACGGGCGGGGTGTTGCTAGTCGCTCATTAGAGCCATGAAAAGAGGTAAATGTGACGCGATTGATCATCGTATACGTACTTGAGGGACGAAGAGAGCATCAAAATTCTATGCAGGATGATGTTAGCATTTACGCGTAAGCCTTCTGCTTGAATTGTTAACCAATACATACCCAGAAGCCAGATTCAATATACTGATTAGTCGGCATTTCCGTGAAGCCGGTCTCAAAGAAGATTTGTCTACAAAATGGAGGATAAAGATCAGCATTCTCCCTTTGTCCGGCCAATGGTTCAAACGTATGGAGCGACGAATTGTCGTGTAAAGCGAGGTCGGCTGACTTACCGGAATTCATGTCGCATCTTGTTGAGGGGATGCAGCGCTCCAGAGGCCTGGTGTGCGCCCAAAGCCTTGAAATTGTACGGCTCTAAGTGTCCGGGTGATTAGCTGCTGCTAGAGAAGCGACAAATCGTCATGCTGCGAGGGCAACATAGATAACGTAGCACTTGGTACTTACTAAAGTTTGCCGACTTCCACGAGCCAGAGGCAAGCATGTCAGCCGTCAAATCTGTCTCCTCCTTGACAATCTCCAGCGCAAACTTGGGCCCTTTGGAAATCTTGAACGAGATAACTTTTTGAGTGCTCAACAATTTTCGCTTCTTGAGATCGGCAATAATCTTGCTGTCGTGCGTCTTCTTTTCCTTGATAACACGAAGCTGCTCTCTCGTAACATCCTCAATGGAGTCAACCTGCGCGGAGAAAGATGACAGTTAGAGCGCCAGTCCCCTGTCCGGACATCGAACGCATGGAAGGTAAGACTAACCAGCGCAACCAGCTTATTATCCTCCTTCTTAATCCACTTCTCTCTAAAAGCTTTTCCCTGGCCAACTTTTGTCACATTCTTGTCTCCGATTGCGCTCTCGAGATCTTGAATCGATAGCCCCCCAAGGGCCTTATGAACTGCTTCAAAGACACGAGCCTCGTGACTACCATGCTGGACGATCTCCTCCGCTTCGGGCTCGAGATTTGCCTCCTGCCTTTCGATCTGTTCATATGCGACCATGGACCGCGAGGAGAGGCGATCCAAAGAAGCCTTCAGAGTCTCAAAGGGCACATTGGGGAACGCTTCGGTGGAGAGGATCTGGTCGATGTTGGCCAATGCCTTGAGAATCTCTGGGGCGAGATCGCCGGCCGGATCGTTTGATGTGGGAGCCATGATTGTCGTTGCCGTCTTGACACCCAGGTTGCCAGCCCGTTCTTGCGCGCAGCCAGCCTCGTCGAAATCAGCCGTTTGAGGTGAGTCAATCTCAGCTGCCAAATGGAGGGGGAGGGGCAGATTGCTGAGAGTGTTGTGTCGCAACAATATTTTTCCGGCTTGCTGCGATTTACGGAGAAAGCGGTACGGTACAAACCACACACGCAGGCTGAGTGGCTTTGGTAAGTGTGGCTTGCAGCACAACGATGTGGCGCATGAAGTCCCAATTGAGGTAAGAAAATGCTCTGTAGGAAGTATAAAGCAGGCAGTGGCAGCAACCTTGGATGCGGAAGCGTATACACTTCAGAGTACACATCATATAGGGTAATAGTAGTATGTGGTATGGTGAGACAGCGCTCAACTTCAGCAAATTTATATTGATTATGGTACCATTTATAATTTTGTATTATGACCAAAAAGCTTGGCCCCTAGATGGAGCCCCATGTCAATCTGTGTTTGTACCGACCTTGTGTAAAAGGTCAATGGGTGACATATGGCAAGGGCACCGATGGCTGTGATTGACTATCGTCTTGTCATTTCAATCAACTGACCTTGACGGCTCAGCCCTGCCTTTGAATGGGATTGCAGACAGCTTCCGCGTGCCGCTCCCAATATGGTCCTCGTCGATGGAGTTCAATTTCGCAAAGGAGCTCTCGGACGATAGCGCCAAAAGGTCACCAAGGGACAAGTCGTCGGAATCCCTTCCGCTGCTTGGCGTGAAGCATCGGCTCGAAGTCCGCGCCGCGTCTGATGAGGAGGTGAAGCTGCGCTCTGCGTCTCTCTACTCCGCAGACCGTTCTGTGCCACCCCGCCAGAGGCCGTAGAACCCATCGCAGTTTTTCCACATCTTGATCGTTCCATCTTCCGAGCCTGTTGCGTAGAGCTTCCCATCAGGCGAAAAGGCAATGGACCAAATCGGGCCGTGATGCCCTTTGTGAACGTCGAGTTCGACTTCGTCATCGTAGCTAATCACTTTGGCCCAGGTACCAGGCTCTTCCCCGACGACAAGCTTGCGTCCCTTAAGGTCTAGCCCCACGCTTGCAATGGTGTACGGGAGAACGATACGCTTTAGTTCTTCCATGGCTCGGTCGCCTCCCCAAAAGTAAGCTGTCTTGCCGGCAGAGACTGCTAAGACGGGTTTTCCGCCGCCAATGTCTGTAGGGGACGTATACTGAGGTGCCAGGGAGACCATCTCGCAAGAGCGGATTTCTCCGTCTAGTACCTCGTGATGGATGCAAGCTCTGCTGGGAAGATCAAGCCATCTAATTGTCTTATCTGAGGCTGTGACGACAATGTTCGGATCCTGAGTCCAGCAAATGAACTTGATGGAGCCAGTATGCACACCCTCGCCAATCTCGAATCCAGCCGAAGCGGGGATGGTAATTGGATTTCCCGAGCCGGCGCCAGGAACATCGGAAAGGTCAAAGACACGTAATTTTTTCTCCATGCCTCCTGTCGCCACGAGATCTGAGTTATCGGGAGGATACGCAACTGCCCGGACTATGTGGTCATGTTGCAAGGTGTAGAGTAGCTCTCCAGTATGGGTATCCCAAATCTTGCTATTATGATGCGCGATGTTAGCATACGTGTTTGTGCATTACCAAGGTGTCACTTGATGCACGTTACATACGCAGTAAAGTCAGCAGACGCGGTCGCGGCATTGGAGGCATCAGGGCTCAGCCTGGCCTGCCAAACAGCGCCTTTGTGTCCGATGAAAGTGCCGATCCTAATGCACCAAGTCAGCATATATATTTTTGACAATGTTGCACAAAGTTGTGGTAGCTACCAGTCGCCCGTTACGCCGTCACGAAGCATGGGATTACCATCTACAGGCAACACCTCGAGTTAGCAGAAAAGCCCACATAGAGCGTCTGGACTGTGGAGTATCGCATACCCTTGCAAGCAGATATCATGTAGTAGGTTTCCTCTTTCTCGAGCTGCGAGAAGCTGATGTGAGGCACGGGCCGCGAGTGACCGTGGCACGTCAGTGGGACGTATTGCCGGGGAGCTTCTGCTGCCATGATGGTCTAAAATCGCTTATAAGAAACTATCTCGAGAAGTAACCGACAGGAGGAGTCGCCAGAAATGATGAATATGCAGAGAAACGGATCTGCAGGCGAAGAAAAGGTCGAAACTGTGGGAGGTGCTTCTAATTCGATGATGCTTTTAAAGGGGGCGAGGCAAAGACGGACGGTCAGAACAACGGCAGGATAAATGAGTTGCTCAATCGGCACCGCAAAACAAATAAGAATCGAAAGGACAAGAATATGCACTGAGTCGCCGGGTATACGGGGTATAATAGTCGTGACAAAGAACGGTTCGCAATCGATCGCGCACCAGGAAGTTTCGAACTGGTCGGTTGACGGGAGTATGCGAGCTTCTTCAAATCGTTAAACAGCCGGTCAACTCACGCGGAAAGATTCTTGGCTGCTATCACAGGTGGCTGTCAAGGCCCGCGCAAAGTCCCAAAGATGATCCTGTGGCCGAAGCCTAGCTGCTTAGAGGGAATGGAAAAAGAGAGGAGAGGCAGTCACCGCAACCCCTTGACGATGTTTCAGACCAGAAAAGAAAGTTGCACACATGGATAATGATTTCTGTCAGCTGCTGGGGAAGCGGGGCAGCGGGCAGCTTCTCTAAAAGGCGCTAAATCAGAAAGAATCAAGCGCTGGAAATGTCCATCATCAGTGGATGGAAGGGCCAGCGGTTGCGCCACAAAAGGAGGGGTGCTTGCGTGTGGCGGTGCGAAACGGCCAGTACCTTGAGGATTTGGAGGAATGATGCGGAGTGACTTACCCTACCAAACACCTCTTCAGACGCAGCTTCGACTCTGTGATGCCTTGTTATTGCAGCTATGTGAGCTGCAATGACTCTTTCGTTCTGTGTGACTATCCTCTATCTATCAAAATCGTACACAGGTAGCCAACGTCCACGCAAAGCCTATGTCTCCCGTCAACGGCGCGGACGGTACAAAGCACGGAGCCTGCCAGCCACAAGTGCTGCTTACCAAAAGCTCCCCATAGTAAATGCGCTGGAGCTACCCGCTAAATGAAATCATCTTGGTGGAGAGCCCAGCAGTCATCAGCGGAGTACGTACTCCACGGGCCTCTCTGCCTTACTCAGGCTACTAATTGATCTGTCTTCAAGCTTCCATCGCCATCCACTCATGCCTTTTAGCATGCAGCGCCCAATCGCCTGACAAAGCAATTCAGTCGCTGCCTTGTCACGTTTCAGAGCAATCCCAGAGGTCCCAAATCACGACCTTGCTCTCCTCTTTTATTTATGTCCTTGATTTAACAGGATTTTGACTGGCCTCGTATCAGTCGCAACACTCCCCCCTCCCCCCACTATCTTCCTTCCATTGCGCACTGCTGCCATCCCCAAGCTACCACAGCATGACTGAATACAGACTTTCAGCGCAGCTTCTCGGCCACGAAGCTGATGTAGGCAGCCCTCAGCTGTACCTCACAAGCCAATGTATTCTCTTCGCTAATCCTCTCTGTCACAGGTGCGCGCGGTCAGCTTCCCTTCCCCGGACTTCGCCCTTTCAGCTTCACGAGACTGCACCGTTAGAATATGGCGACGAACACAAACCTCTCCCCCAGTCTTCGAAGGTGCGCTCATTAGTCGCGGTTCCGAATATGTCAACTCTTTAGCATTCTTCCTCCCAGACGCAGATCATCCAAACGGACTGGTTGTATCAGGAGGCAAGGATACCATCATCGAAGTCAAAGCACCGACAGCGACAACGGCCGATAACGCCGAGAGGCTACTTATCGGACATGCACACAACGTGTGCACACTCGACGTGTCACCTCAAGGAACATACCTCGTCTCAGGAGGGTGGGATGGTCAAGCACGCGTGTGGAGCCCAAGCAAATGGGAGACCGAGCTCACACTAGGCGGACATGAGGGCATGGCTGTTTGGAGCGTCGTTGCGTACGATGAAACCACTGTGGTGACTGGATGTGCAGACAAAAGCATTCGAGTTTATGATCTGCGACAGTCAACGGGAGGCGAAGTTTCACCCAAGGCCACAATATACACTCCCGACGTCGTCCGAGCTCTGTGTAAGGTCCCCAAGGGCCACCCCAGTGGAGCTGACATTGCCAGCGCGAGCAACGATGGCACTTTGCGTCTATGGAAGCTGAATGGCCAGCAGCTCAGCGAACTGCATGGCCATGAGAGCTTCGTCTACAGTCTGGCAAGTCTGCCATCGGGAGAACTTGTCAGCGCTGGAGAAGATCGAACAGTGAGGATATGGAAGGGATCCGAATGCATTCAGACCATCACTCACCCAGCCATCTCTGTGTGGACGGTTGCTGTCAATGCAGAGACCGGGGATATCATCACTGGCGCGAGTGATGGCGTCGCTCGCATTTTCACTCGTCGTCCAGAGGCCACTGCAGATGATGCGGCCCTTAAAGAGTTCCAAGAATCAGTCAGGGCCTCGGCGATACCGCAACAACAGCTTGGCGGAATCCATAAGGAAAAGCTACCGGGTCCAGAATTCTTAACTTCCAAGGCAGGCACCAAGGAAGGTCAGGTTCAGATGATTAAAGAGAGCAACGGCAATGTTACAGCGCACACGTGGTCCATGGCCCAGCAGCAGTGGATCAATGTTGGCACGGTAGTGGACGCCGTCGGTAGCACGGGCAGGAAGGTTGAGTATAACGGCCAATCGTACGACTACGTGTTCGATGTCGACATTGAGGACGGAAAGCCTCCACTAAAGCTTCCCTACAACCTCTCTGAGAATCCTTACGAGCGAGCGACCAAATTCCTCAACGACAACGAGCTTCCTCTATCCTATCTTGATAATGTGGCCAATTTCATCACAGAAAATACCAAAGGTGCCACACTAGGTCAGTCTGCCCCTTCTGGGCCTGATCCCTACGGCACGGAATCGCGATATCGCCCAGGGGAGGGATCTCAATCCCAGACCACAAAGGTTCTGCCTCAGAAGGAGTATCTTGACATTTCTGCAGCAAAATATGACGGTGAGTCCATGCTTTTCACAAACCAACCCAAGTGAAGGACATAGAATCTAACTTGTGTTGCTTCCCCCTTCACCTGCAGCCATTCTGAACAAAATCTCCAATATCAACAAGACGATGATTTCGTCTGGCCGCAAGGACGTAGCTTTGAACCCTGGAGAAGAAAGCACCCTGCTGTCTTCAAAGGCAACGTTGGATTCGTCAAAGGCTATTTCTACCCCGGCACTCAACGTGATACTCAAGATCGTGACTGAATGGCCATACTCTGATCGGCTAGCTGGCCTCGACTTGCTCCGTTGTGTGGCTAGGTTTCCCATTGCAGCGCAATTTTCAGGTCCCCTGAACGAAAGCTTATTGGACATCGCTATTGCGTCGTCTGTCCCAGACGACATTCCACCCAACGAGAATGCAGCCATGATGGGTGCTCGGACAATTGTTAATCTGTTTGGTTCCGCAGACGGCCGAAGCCTCGCCAGCTCGCAGGCAGACAAAGCAATCTCATTTCTGGAACGCATTGTTGGCGTCAAGGGCGGAGAGCCGATTGGGAAGCTTAACCGAAACGTGCAAGTCGCAGTGACAACGGCGGTGGTCAACTATTCAGTCCTCGTCAATAGGGAGAAGCTACTCATTCCCGAGCAGCGGCGACGGCTGACCGCCGTCCTTGGTGCCATCCTTAAGGATCAGACAGATGGGGAGGTGCTGTATCGTGCTCTGGTCGCCCTCGGTACAATTCTGTCAACGTCCAAGGAGGAAGCGAAGAGTTTAGGCGTAGCGGCGTGGATCGAAGGTGCGGCAGCCAAGAGCTCCGAGGACAGGATCAAAGGAGTGGCGAGCGAATGCTTAAAGCTGATACAGCAATGAGTTGCTTGCGTCGCCTCTAGGAAAAGTGACGAGACGATGAGTCCGGAAGAAAGGTAAAGGGCACAAATAGAGATGAAGCAACGACAGCATGACATTTTAGCACATAATATACAAAGAAGCTGGCAAGAGAATATAGAACCAAGTTGCTTTATGTATGTACATGATACATTGTGTAAAAAACATTTTTACAGCCTTCAAGGCGCCGAAAAATAAAATGTACAAAAGGGTTACAAGTCGCCTACACCACATTCCTTCAACGCCAGTAACTCCAGATTATCCCGCTCTTATGCCTCAACGAGGAAAGAAATGGAATAAAGGAAAAATACAAGACTCTCCTCTGTCAAGAGAGAGCTCCAGGGGGTATATATATATATTATGAGAGAGGGATAGGGGTGAAAGGAAGAAGCATCATGTCGTATCAAATGTGCCATCTACCGTCTCTTGCTGATCATAGAACAAGCCATACCGCTCCGGCCAGCAACGGCAACCAGCCGGCCCAGCTGAAGCGTAGTAATGACTCGGCGGCAGACGTTGTACTGACCACGTCGAGGACTGGGTTCGTGGTGGTGATGGTGTAGATCTGGGCGAAGCCAAAGTCCGTCGAGTTGAAGCAGTTCGTCTCGTTGACGATGGGGATGCGTGGGTCGCCAGGCTCAGCGAAGATGATATCGACACACTATTGGAGGGGGAGGGTCAGCCGTGGATGCTCATTGCAGCTCGCATGTTGATGGCCGAGCGTCAAATCTTACCGAGTAGAGCGCGGCGCCGTGTTGCGCCAGCTCGACGACCTGGATCGTCGCCTTATCTCCCGCAGAGACATTGGCACCAGCCGGCAGTGGCACCTGAGGCAAGCAGACGGTTCCAGGATACGGGTTGTTCGTAGGGCCCAGCAGCATAAAGGGCTTGACCATGATGTTGGACATGTTGGGCGGGCCGTTGTCGGGCCCATCAGTGCCGTATCCTAGGTTGATCTGAAGCTGGGCATCGAGATGGCCACGGAACCAGCCGGGCTGAAAGGAGACGGCACCACCGGTCGTAGGCCAGTATGTGCGATTCCTGCTTGTTCCCAAGCCGCCGCCTACATGATAGTCTGATTAGCCAACGCTTGTTCGAAGCCATACCCAATTTAAGACGAGGATACTGACATGGGTACATCCACTGCATCCCGTAAGGAAAGGTCGAGTTGGTGATGAGGTTGTTGCCTCTTGTTCCTGGATATACCAGGACAGTATGAGCCGCGACGAGAGCCGCGAGGGCAATCGTGAGAAGTAGTGATGACCGCATCTTGGCTTGGTGTGTGTAACTCTGTAGAGTGGTAGGGCGGGCCTTGACGAATAAGAAGATAGTCACGGCTCGTCTCTTCCAGGCCTGTCTTTATCGACGAGACGACAAGCTTGCAGGATATATCGGTATATAGATGTGCCAACGTATAATTCGATTGTGATTGCAAATCAGCTTATGGCGGTCGATTACAGCGTTGTCGTCCTAGGAAATTTCATCGCAGGGATAGCTCTTTTTCTTCTTCCTTGGCGCGGGGCGATGTCCGTCTTTCAGGCTCAGCCTTTTCTTTTTTTTTTTTTTTTTAATGATATCCCTCCTTCAATATTGCTCGGTGACCAAGCCCAGACAAATCAGATATCCTCCGTCTCTTTTCTGCTCGAAGGATGTATAATAGACAATAACGACGCTTAGTAGTCGTCGACGCCGTCGTCAGCGCAGGCAGCCCAAGAATCAAAAGACAAAGCAAAGGAGCACAGACGAAGGAGAGGCGTGAGCAACTGGCAGGTCTTTAAGATGGTCATCTGGGGGCCAGAGCAAAAAAAAAACAGGTCCGCCCTGCATGCACAGACAGGCAAGGCACATGGAGCTTGACGAGAAAAAGGCGCCACCGTTGCAGCCGCCCAACCCCCGCCCTCGACTATTGCAGACGCCACACCCCCCGAAACGGGGCCTAGGTCGGGGAGGAGAGGAAAGACGCAGCTGGGCGCAAAGAATGCTGAATGGCCCAAGGTTCTTGAGAGCCGTTGGCCGTCCGTCTCTTCTTCCCCGCTGTGATTCGAACAAGCTTGACGCGGACTGGCCCAATGAGAGGGAACGGAGGCCAGGTCGAGACGAACCACCCTTGTCGAGCAACTAGCTCCGATTCGGGCTTCCCATTGGCAACCCGAACGCTCCATACGAGCGACTTCGTACTCCCGTGTATCCTGGGAAGGGAGCAAGGGTACCGGATACCTGGCCCGGCACTCGTGGGTCGTATTGGCCTGGGCTCGAGATAGCAGCGGCTATCGCCTTTTAACTTCTCACTCCCGCTCTTCTCTCGTGCTGCGTTGCGAATGTTCTACAGAACTCCCAACTGCCCGTAAGAGGAAAACACGGAAATGTTAAGCCCTTGCTCCGGAGCGTTGTGCTTGTAGTCCATACCGCACGCATACCCAGCCGGTACTTGGTCTCGTTTGATTCTTCCCTCAATAGCGGGAGCCCGGCGTGCCGAGGCGGACTAGGGGATCCAGCGATCCCGGCAGGCCAATGGGATGCTCGTGGCGCCTTGGAGGCGTTACAGTGCTGATGTGAGAGCGCCCTTGGTTGGCCCACGGGCCAGATTAAGCGCCCACGACCCTGTCTCGCTTGTTCTTCGCTCGTGGTGGTGCCTGCGGCCTCTTGCGGAGCCATCTTGTGGCCAATCGCGGTCTGGAATGCGATGCTTGAGCTGCCATGTCGCCAAGCGTCGATAATGCAGGGCCGCTTGACAGTGGCCCAATCATGAGGAGCAAAGGTCGACGGACTCGACAAAGGCGGATGCCCGTATGGGCAGTGGAGCGTCGAGTAGCATTCCCGTATGTGACTTGTTGGTGATTGTTGGTGCCAATCGGCCAGCCGGCATACATACATACATACATATGTAAGTAGATCAAGGTAGGTAGGTAGGTAGGTAGGTAGGTATAAAGGGCCTGGGCGCATGCATGCACTCCAAGGTGATGTGATGAAACGGTGCGTGAACGGAGCCGTTTTGATGCCTTTTCGTGACGGAACTCGCTCGAAGCCGCATAGCCGTGGTGATATCCTGATGCATGGTTCGATATATTGCCTTTATACGTGAGATGTTGGTTCGCCATTAGGTGGACTTCACGCGGAGCAGCAGCATTCGGTCCGCTCGATCCGCCTACGAATCAGATCCTCCTGATGTTGTGCTAAACACCAGGAGAGAAAAATTGTTGGTGTGTACGATGCGCCGGCAAGGTCCAAGTGCGAAGACGACACAATAGTATTACCTGCATAGGGCAATGCTCCACATTATCTGTAGCAGCTCCATAGTTTCTCTTCGTCCACAGCAAAAAGAGTAGCAGTATAATAGACGTGGTCCTAGTAAGAGTGCATATCAGATAGCCGTCTAGTTCAGCTTCTCCCAGCCTTACCCGCAATCTGCCCAAGTCGCGACATGAAAGTCCACTAGGACATCGTAAATACTAAGTAGTACTTGGTAGGAGTGGTAGACAACTGGAGTTTTCGTCTTAAGATAATGCTTCTGCTTCACCGAGGAGTAAATGTCTTTCTCTAGGACTAAAGTGGACAAAGAATAGGGTAGCAGAACTCTTTTAGGACATGACTCTCTCAATCCACTTTTGTGTGCCATATCTATGACAACGTAGTCTATCTATCATAGGATTCTGTATTTGCGAATAGCGATGAAATATAGACGTTGAGGACGAATAAGCAGCGTTTGATGGGTGCCGTGCCAAGTGGCCTATCGAGGAGTGCCCAACATATGTATCTCGACGATATCCTCCCGGAATTCGGCGCCTCTGCTTCCGCCCGTCTATCTGTCGCACGGTATGCAGCTTGCTTCCATCTATCCTAAGCTTGCAACCCTTCTACCTCGAGGTAATCACACGAGTTCATCATTTTTTCCCAGCTACGTTGAGTATTCCGTAAACCAGCAATCTCCGCTTTCTGTCTATATCGCATATAGGACTTATATTCTTGCACAGCAGAACCCAACCCGAGGGGCGCTACACGCGGTGATGTCGATTTCACAATCTTTCGAGGAATGAACAAGCATACAACTAGGGCAGTATGTGAACTCCAAGACGCCTGTCTTACGTTTTTCCGACATCTGGAAAAGAGGGAATGAGGCCTACAATATAAAAAAAGACAAACGACCAATCCCTCGGAGAATTCGACCGATACTAGGTCTTTAGTCCTCTGAGCAACACAAGCCTGACATAGAGAGGCTGATGTATTCTACGATCTCTTCAATCCCGTGGCCTTGTACCGGGTATTAGCATTAAGGCTGACCTGGCCAATTTGGAATCTGTAGACTTTGGGTATTCTTCTGGAATGCCGTAGAATTGCCCTCCGTACGACTTCCTTGCTAGTTTCTTTCTATTATGTGAATTGATCATCTATTCGTAGCGAGACTGATTATTCTCAAAGACTGCATATAAGCACTAGCCATGGTCGATTTCCTCGGTGAGAATTTGAATACCGAGAAAAGCTTAATTATAATATGACGGACTAGGAACCAGAACCACAATTTGCAGTTCGTCCGTAACTGTCCGAAAGCTATGCTGATCATTGTCATGCGCTCTGTGCTGTTGTCACCCGTTAAGTGTGCATTATCGAAAGTCCATCGGCTCCTCGATGACGCCGCTTTCACTGCATCAAAGTTAGTACTTCTCTTGCTTGCGATGGATATTTCCGAGATGGCGAATGCCGAGTCTAGCCCTGAGATTGGAAGGAATCTTCTTGGAACGAAAGCTATCAATGGATTTGACGTTGGCGAGTACCCTGAAAATGGACGATGCTCAACCCTCTGTAAACTCAAGGATAAGGAGATTCTTCAAGGGAATTGGAAAACAAATGCGGCTTAATAAATTTGAAAAATCCAATGGCACGAAACCCTAATCAGAGGCGGCTTCTGAGTATGTCCATCAGCCCATAAATTAAGCATCAGGCCATACTTTAAAGTCATCGGGGATCTCGTAAGAACGTACCATATAATTGGGGACCTGTAATATATAATCATATCTCTCTTCCCTTGTAGGTCGAGGCAATGGATGAATCATCTCTGAACTTTGCGACGCCGGAAAGAAAGATGCTGCGTCTGGGACCGTCTGTCAGCTCTGTGACATTCTGCCATACAGGCTTCGAGTTGGAATTTATCAGCACAGTCGGCAAGTTTTTGATAAATGGCGGACGACTTTTCCCCTGGACTATACGGCTATAGATCGTGTAGCGAATCGAAAAAAAAAAATGAGGTGGCTTGCGATATGCAGTGTAACATGGTCTTGAGACGCTTTCCGACACTGGTATTTCTGGGTGCAAAGGGAATCCACCCGAGAGAAGCGTTTCACAGTGGCTCCTTTGTGTTACTTCGTTAGGACCTGGTGGGGACAAGAACTATTGCACAGAAGACGAATCGTAATGAGGTATCTATCTATCGGATGGAGGGACCGGAGGCGAGACAGCTAGGCCATCAGTTGACAGAGTAGCTGTGGCTCTGTGTCTTGATACTATGTTCAATCAGTATTATATCAACGATAGCTGAAAGCCTTTATACCTGCCAGATGCGAAAAGGAAGCAGACACGAGACTTGACATGAGCACTGTGCCATATTGGAATGATGAACGGCGTGTGAAGCCGACGAAATGCAAGGATAAAAGACAAAGGGAAGCGCCAGTGGATAAAACAATGTCAACGATGGGGGGAAAAGGCGAAAAGAGATGAACAAAAGTCGGGGGGGGGGGGGATTCGCACACCTATTTTGGCGCTTCCTTTCTAATCATGGTCCGTCATGCCAGCTACAAAATGCTTCGACTGGTTGTCAGTTTTTTGTCGTTTGCCAGATAAATGTTCGCAGTCGAGAGCATCAGGTAGCCTAGATCAATATAGTAGCCATAGCTACGTTCTTAAATCCATCTACCGCCATCATGGCCCTGCCTTCGCAAGTACCTTCACACTTCTATGAGAAAAAAAAAATGGAACAAGAAGAGATAGACTTGTATAGATGCAAAATAGTTGGGACTACAGACCACCCACTTTGGATGTAAGCTAGAATCTACTTCTCGCCGTACTGATACAGACCCTCCTCGATACCCTTGATCTGCAATGCCAGGAACTTGGAGTAATACCGACACAGCGCCAGGTTGCCTCCATGAATCCAGAAGCCCGGATGGCCCGTCTGCTGCCAGATGTTCCGCATCTCACCTTCGTCGTTAAATCCCCAGACTTCACTGATCCTGTCTGCGACAGCGTCCCCAAACAACAACCGGGTCTGCTCCCGCATATTGTCGTACCCCGTCGCGAATACAATCTCATCTGCTTCTAGTTCGGTCCCATCTGCAAAGCGTATCCCGTGTGGGAGCACCTCTGTAATCTCCTGTCCCTGTTTGATCTTGATTCGACCGTCGATGATGAGCTGCGAGGCGCCGACGTCGATGTAGTAGCCGCCACCCCATTGAAAGTACTTGAAGAAAAGGCCCGCACCGCCCGGGCCACTGTCGACTTTGAATCCGACGCGCGCCAGACCATCCAGGATCTCCCGATCGTTCTCTATTTGTTTCTTGACTACTGAAACCTGAAGGGCCTTGAGAACCGGCGTAGGCAAGCTTTGAATTATCAGATCAACATCATCCACAGGAGGCCCATCCTCCGCATAGCTGCGTAAGACAATATCGACGATGGATTTGGAGGACACAACGTTCGTGCTTGACCTCTGGACCATGGTCACATCGTATCCTTTCTCGACAAAGTCCTGTGCAATGTCATGACCTGAATTGCACGACCCTACCACAACTGCTTTCTTGCCTTTGCTGTTCTCTCGAGCTCCTGGAAACTCTGACGAGTGGCAGATACGGTCTCCCTTAAAACCCTCAATGCCCTTGATGTCTGGCAAACGCTTCTTTCCCGAGTGGCCTGTTGCTTGGATGATATGACGCGGGTGCAAAGTCCTTGTCTCCGTCGTGCCATCCTCTCGATGCCTTTGCAATGTTACCGTCCAGATACCCTTTGAATCGTCCCACTTGGTCTCAGCAAGCCGCGTTTTGGTCCAAACATTCAACTCCAACAAGCTCGTGTAGGCTTCGAAGAAGTCTGCCAGCTTGTCCTTTGGCGTGAATACAGGCCACTGGGCGGGGAAGGGAAGATATGGCATGTGGTCATACCAGACCGGGTCATGCAGCACAAGTTGGTGATAGCGCTTCCGCCAACTGTCTCCCACGCGATCGTTTTGGTCGATGATTAGGGCCTCGACGCCAAGCATCTTCAGCCTGGCTGCCGCCGTCAACCCAGCCTGACCAGCACCTGAAAGTAGACGTCAGTAAGAGCCCTCATCATCTTTGGCGGTCGATCCTAATAGGGCCAATATTGAAGGGATAATGGGCATCATGCTTGTAGCGATGGAGAGATAGCACAACCAAAAGGTCAAGATTTCCTTACCTATTATCAAAACAACCGGACCATCAACGTTCTGAAAATCAGCCTCTTGCTGTCTCCGATCCGCCCAGTTCTGTCGTCCTTCTTTTCCACCGTGCTCCACCCCCACTGGCCGTCGTTCGTTGGTTCGCTCTTCGTGACCCTTGAGTTGTCCAAGAGACGTATAAAGCGTGAAGAACTTCCAGCTCCCATTGTCATTCACGAGCCTTGCCACGCCTTGGCCAGATCCGATGGCAGTCTCGACGTTGATAAAAAATACTATGCCTGGCACTTGGCCTTCGCCATCCAGAGGAGCCACTTGGGGCGCCCGTACCGCCGAGCTTGTGTCCGGCGTGATCTTCTTCAAACGAAAGCCATCTCTAGATTGGGAGCTGTCCTGTAAGAGGCTGAGGATAGCCTGTGGACCTTGTGCTGTGCGAAATTTCCAAGTCAAGGCTAGATGGTCCCTCCAGAAGCCTTGCTCGACGAATAGTTTCGAAATCGACTCGTAGTCGGCCTTGTCTAGGAACTCATTCAGGTTGTTCACCACATCAGTGGCGACCTTTTTGGCGTCTACTTCCGGGTTATGGGTAGCCTTGGTATCGGGAAACTTGGCTATGGGAATGTTGGTCGATCCAGGGACGACACGAGTGTACGATGGGACCTCTTGGACCTGGGCTGCCATGGCGAGGGTGATGAAGTTATCGAAACTGGTTTGCACACGAGATACGATCTCAATTTTGGGCACTGGACAAGATGGGACACGTCGGTGCACATTCGCTTGGGAGGGGGTGGCCAACCGATTTTTATATTAGTCGTAGACGATATCTGGCTGCGAAGCATTGCCACTAGGCAGTAAGACACTGGGTAGGTATCTTCTCCGCTTCTCGTCTCACCAGGGATGACGCAGTATGCAGCGCTGGAGACGTCTGATATGCAAATAATATGTAGCATCTGCGTGCTCTGCAGGCCAGAGGCAAGCCGGGCAATGGACACGCAGCATGCCCAGTGATGGATCAATCACGTTGCGTACGTGAGGTGGGTTATATTAGGCTATATAAGTGCGAAGCAGATCTCGAGCATACTGGAAGCTCAGGCATCCAACGCCAAGCTGCATGCCATTGGCTCCTTGCCTTTAGAAATTGGAGTCCAGCCGGACTATATTCCCCTAACTGCATCGGGGGGGGGGGGGGACGTTTGGTGCTTGAGGGGGTTGTGTGGCTTGCGAGATGGACGAAATATCCTGAAGACCACACCATAGCAGGGCCTGTTTTTGTCTTGGCAGCTGCATAGAAGAGCCAATGGAGATTCAAGTGGGATTACTGATAGAGAGTTCAACCTTATCGAAGAGATTGGCCACCATTTGCATCAACCCGTGATGGCTTTTGTATTCCAAATCGAATATTTAGTTTACCACCCGCATCTTTTCGATCCTCGACGCCTTCTTAGATACGGAGTAAAAGACACCGACTACTACCATAGCTCCGCACCCCGCATGCCGCTTTGGAGATTGCGATCTTTGCCCCGCTGTCAGGACAAAGTACATGGGCTGGTGGTGGGGAACAGAGGCTTGCAGGGATCATCAGAGAAGACGGAGCACATGGAGGGCCATCGAAATGCCTTCCATGTTTTCGATTTTCGAACTGTTGGCGATGAGATCTCCTCTCTCTGGCACTTCAGAGCCCTTCCTTCCCCAAATACTCCCAACAAGAAACATGTTCCCCAACCGTTTTCATCACCTCATCATCATCATCATCAGGACACGGTGTTCGTCACCTGAGCTATAAGAGAGAAGGTCCCTCTTGCCCCTTGTGCTCTCGAAGGTGAAATTGGCCATTCGGTGGCGTCTATTGACGTCAATGCTGAGACTGCCGGCTTGGCACCTTCCAGCGCCATATTGTCACGTACTGTACGGACTGCCACGTCCACTGTGAATTTACACCTCCCACCTGGGGACTCTCCGACCTGAGGTCTCTCTGCTTATTCTTAATCTTATTTCAGCTTCCTCAGCTTGTTCCTCTCAAAGTAGCCACTCTATCTGCCAAGTTGATTCAGATGGTCCCCACTCCGACTAAGCCTGTCTTTGAATTTGATCCACGCACGATCAATTCCGACAGCGCCATTCCCTGTCGATTCACTACTACTGCCTCCGTGCATGCTCTGTAGACCACCCACGCATCACGGATACCCCCCAATGTTCTGTAAAAATCAATCTCGTCACTCGGCATGAACGGCATCCGGGCCAAGAGAAGGAAAACGGAAGCCGCAAGCTCGTACCTGACATGATTGTGAGCCTTAGCCCGATCAGGGCCCCACACTACTTGCCTCTTTCTCTCACGGTGTGTGGTGTAGCGACATGCTCCTTCTGTAAAAAAAAAATTAAGCCCCTCCAGTCACCAAAATCTGCTTCAAGCCAAACCTCACCTTTCCGTCAGACTATATAACCCAGGCACCCCCCAACTCTTTCTCCTCAAGGAGTCCTCCCCCTCCCTCTCTCTCTCTCTCTTTCACAGTTTTCTCTGTTATTGAAAGAATTACTTACTGTACCACAACATCTTCCATTTGTTATATTCCTGTTGACTGCATCTTGATACACCGCGTCCTAGCCTTGCACTGCAACTTCATTCACTATGCCTCCCGTTTCCAAGGAAGCCCCTACCCCTGAGGCAGAGCCTGATGAGGGCAGCCTGAAGCGTTCCCATGATGAGAGTGACTCCAAGACTCTCGATGATGAGGATGACATCTATTCTGTTTCCAGCAGAGGCCGCAGGCCTCGTCTTCAGCAAAGCAGCGACACCCAAACCCTCGCTGCTGAGAACGAGACCCAAACCCCCATGAATGAAAATGATGTCGTGCCTGTTCCTGATACTCAGCCTATTCCTGATGAGAGCGACTCCAGCACCTGGACCGTGGTCACTCCCCGATCTCGTCGTCAGAGGACTTGCCTTCCTGCCCCCAAGACTTTGTCTCACCGGTTCCCTTATGCACCTCGCGCCACTCCGGAGAGAGACGATGTCGTCTTGGACCAGCTACGTGCTCAGTACGACTGCGTCAAGACTGAGCTGCTGATTGACCCTCTTTTCCCCAAGCTGCAGGCTATCGTCAAGTCTATTGTCACCACTTGCTTCCAGGAGGGCAACCCAATCCGCAAGGCCATTTGTCTCGGACTCGGATCTTTCACCCCTGAGGACGGAGGTTGGAACCATAGACACAGAGCCTTGGTTCAACTCTGGGCTTTCAAGTTTCTCGTCATCGAGCTCGGTAAGTAACAGCTTCTTTGACCATTTGCTGGCATTTTGCTAATCGAGATACACAACTTTAGAAAAAACAACCAAACAGCGTATTGAGATGATCTTCCAGGACCCAGCCTTCAACCTCGTTGACAGGGCGTTCCTGGTCCTCCCTGAGAAGCATACCGTTGTAGAAGCCCCCCATGGCACCGATGCTGTAGACGGTCAAACCCTCCTGTTCGGCATTCACTTGTACAAGGACGTCTACGCCGCCGCGCTCAAGGGCGAGCTTCCAGCCATCTACGTCGGCACCGGCTGGGACGTTTTCGAGAGGTGCAATGTGTTTGATAACTGCTTTACTCCGTATTTATCTCCTATTCCGCTCACGATGACCTAATGCTAACATTCTCTCAGCAACACGGCCCTGACTGCCGAAGCCAAGGAAGATTTGCGTCAACTTCGTGTGATGGATGAGACGTTTGTCAAGATGCCGTTTCCTGATGATGGAAAGAAGATGTTTACTTTCTACGGTACCTCGATTTACGCCAATCCCCGTCCGACTTTGACGGACCAGGAGTAGAGCTACGAGGGCCCCAAAGTCGGACTGGAGCCTGGTGTCGAGATGATTGATTCTCTCGGCTTCACCATGGAATTTTGCAAGTTTCCATTTGCGCATTTGGAGGAGAAGTAGTGATGATAACTTGGCCATCACAAGGAAGTGAACGATGTCGATGACATCTAGTTTAGTTACATGTGCTGGGAATATGGTTGCGGATAACAGAAGGACCGCATAGTACACACATTGCTTGCTGCTTATCAAAGTCTGAAATTGAAATGAAATTGCCACATGCTACCGAAACGCCCCAGTGATATGTTGTCTATCAAACCATTGTAGAGCAAGATGAGCAAATGCCACGAGACTATCGACACGATTTCCCCCCTGCCGATTTCATTATCCAGCATGGTAGAAAAAGAAAAAAAGTGAAAGAAGATGAAAAAAGAAGAGCAGCACATATGGAGAATCATTTCCGTCATGCCTCATCAGCCAAACTCAAATAAAAAAAGAGAAGATGTTTGAAAAGCAGCAACAACAACAACAAGAACCACCGATTGCAAGCCCAATGGGCCGTATGTTTGTACATATGTATGCCTTGCCACCATATCTTGGCCATGTCCTAATGTAATTGAAGAAAAAAAAAAAGAGATGTACGGGTGACCATACAAGTATAGCTAAAAAAAAAAAAAAAAAGCCCTAAAATATCAAGGAGCTGGAGATGATATGCCTTGACCTCATGAGACAGTCTTGCCTCCGCAATCGGGAATCTTGACACCCGGCTTGAGCTTGCGATTGGCGTCCATGAGCCCCCATTTGTCTTCCCACTCCTCGCCAGGAGTGTTGTAGATGACCTTCCAGGGCTCATCAAAGGCCTCGAACCAAAAGTAGTTGGTGCCGTTCTCGAGCGCCTGGCAGACCCAGCCGTCCATGAAGGTGTTGAGCTCGTCGATGCCGGCCACAGCAGGATCTGCGCAGGTGCTGGGGCCGCCGCAGTCCTGGCCGCCGCCCGTGGGCCAGCCAGTCTCGGAGATGACGTTCTTGGACTTGTCCGACTTCCAAAAGGGGCCGTCAAAGTTCTCCCAGAAGGCGTAGGTCCAGTTGGCAGCCTTGGGCGCGGCGGTGCCGCTGAAGAAGGGGTGGACGTTGGCCATGATGTAGTCGCTGTCGGCGGCGAGGGCCGAGGTCCAGTCGTCGCCCAGGTCCGAGGTGGCCACGGGCAGGCTGAGGTTCTTGGCCGTCAGGTTGGTCCGCACGTCGTCGAGCAGGCTGCCCAGGCTGGCGACGGTGAACTGCTTGCGGAAGAGCACCTCGTTGGCGACGATGATGCCCTCGAAGGGATCGTCGCCGTACTTGTCCAGGATGTCCCACATCTGCTCCAGCTGTCGCGCGTTGGTGGTGTCGTTGTTGTCCTGCCAGACGCCCATCCAGACCTTGATGTCCTTGGTCATCTCAAGCTGCGAGATGGAGTGGAGGACCATCTGGGTCTGGTTGCAGTCGGTTCCGTAGAGGCGGATCTTGTTGGTCAGCTGGCTGAGCACGGCCACGTCGCGGGTGACGTTGTTCTGGCTCGGGGGAACGGTCAGGCAGTCTGGATACTGCGTGTTGAGCGGCGTGTAGTCGATGCCGGGAAACACCTTGTGCAGATTTGGGTTGTTGAGCAGGTCCTTGATCTCCTGGCTGTTGATGTTGAGATCTCCGCCGTCGTCGCCGTCCGAACCGCTACCTCCTCCGCTGCTACTACTGCTGCCATCGCCGTCTCCGCCAGTCTTGCCGCCCTTTTTGCTGCCTGAGATGAGACTGCCCACGACGCCGCCGACAATGGCGCCGGCAATGATGAGGAAGACGAGGATGATGATGGCCCAGCGCCACCTACGGCTCTTGGAAGCTTGACGGCCCGACCACTGCGACTTTTCCTGGCCGCCGCCGGGTCCGAAGACACCTCCACCGCTGGCTCCGTCTCCAGCTCCGTCCCCTCCACTCACTGCTTTGGCTACAAAGCATTCACTCGTTAGTTTGTGGGGGTTTGCGAAAACAAGTAGACGGGTAGGCCAGATAGAGGAGGCACGGAGAAAACTTGGAAAAGGGACAGACACTCACCACTACGGCCCAGGGCGCTCTTGATCACGCCGGCACCAGCAGCTGCTCCTCCAACAGCGGTTACAGCCGCGCTGGCAGCAGCTTTGGCTCCACGATCCGAGTTGGAGGCGCTGAGGATGGAATTGCGCTGGCTACGTCGCGAATAATCCAGTCCGTCGTCCCCGTCGTCTAGAATCTCATTAGGATTCACCATGCCGAGCATCGAATTGTTGCTTCTGGGATTGGCGCCGTATATCGGGAGGTAGTGGTCGTCGGCATAGGGATCGCGAGCGCTGCGCGACGGAGAGCGAGAGTTGGCCGCGGCCGCCGGCATGCCCAAGGGGTTGAAGCTGGAGCGCGAGCTCCGGTCTCTGTTCTGATACTCGAAGCCTCCACCGCTGCTGTCGGGGTACTGCGAATGCGATGGCGGAGGAGGAAGGCCTCCGTGAGCGGCCTGCATGCCGCTTTCTCGTGCGTTTCGCTCGGCCACTCCATAGGCAATGCCAGCCATACCACCGAAGGCGACGTCGCTGAAATTGTCAGCGCCCGGGGTCACAGTGTTTTGGGAATATCGTTGGATGCCACGAGCATACCCGGTATTGTCATTGACACCTGGCTCGGGCCCTCGCCCTCTTCCTCCTCTGGCGAAATAGCCGCTATCGCCATGTCGAGGCAAAGGTGGTGGGGGGCCCTCGGCTTCATATTCGTACGCATAGCCGTCACGATGATCGTAGCCGTAGTCATAGCTCCGGTGCGCGGGCACTGCTGGAGGCTGCTGGGGAGAGACATCGCGATAGGGTACCTCTGGCGGCGAGGAAGACTGGCTATCGGGAGAAACTGCTCGACGGGGATCCATGGCATAGGCGGCTGAGGCATCGAGAGGCTCCCGCTCGCGAGAGTCGCCATGATCACCGTAGCGTTGCATGGCTGCTTGCGCTTTTTGGCGACCCGTTCCAAGGGCCGTCCAAACGAGCGCGAGGAATAATGAGCGAAATTGGACCTCTCCGTCCGGCAGACTCGAAGCGATTGTGTGTGTATGTGTGCGATTCACAGGTCGGACAAGGTTTTGTGTCGCGAGCTTTCCCAAGTCGGTCAGTTAACCTGGTAACTTGTTTATCATGCAGTCACTGGCGGGCCAACGCCGATCAATGGATTGATGGAGACTCTTTTTTTTTTTTCTTTTTTTTACTCTAGCGCTGGCCAACAGGGGGGGAGGATATTCGAAGCAGCCGAAGATGGAATCGCATGCGGGGGGCTGCGAGCACAGGCTTGAGTTGTTTTGTCTGGAAGCTGGGGGGGAAAGACAAGCCCAAAGGATCAAAGGACTGGTAATTAGATAGACAATGCTGCTACTGATGACGATGATGAAGGTGATGCTGGTCAGTGGGTCAAGCGCCGTTTCTGCGATTCGTGATCCGGCGCAGTCGCTAGAAGCTTCAAAGCGAATGACTGGTTCTTGCGAACCATCGATGTGAGATGGAAACAAAGGACGGAGAGGTAGGAAGAGGTAACGAAGGGGGGGGGGGGGGAAGGAGAAAAAAAAAGAACAGTAAAAAAGACGAACAGGAGGGAGAGCTGGTGATGATCTCTCTCTCTATTTGTTGCTGGGGGGAAAGACGAAGATGAGACTCGTCAGTTCGTCATCGGTCGTATCGGCATCACGGCAACCAAACTAGGCTCATCATTCACTCAATTAGCCTACTTGTACATGGCACGCTCGTGTCATCTGGGCTTAGTACCCAGGAATGAACAAATAACGGCACTATGGCGGCGGCTGAGGTTGCGGGTCCAAGCCTTTTGGCCCTGCCGCTAAGTCCCAATGGCGCAGGTCGCCTGGAGCAGCTGCTAACGCGGAGCGGCTATAGCGCAGCTGTTATTAGAGGGCAGAAAACAGGCCGAGCGAGAAGCAATAATGCCCTGATTCAACTCGCCTGATTTCAAATAAGGGCCCTGACCTAATTGACTTTGAGAATAGTATAAAAGTAGGGGGATAAATATATATATTCTATTACCCTTAGTTAGTATACTAAATTATAATAAGATAAGGGAAAACTTATTACTTTTAATACCCTTTAAATATTAATTAAGCTAAATTTAATATCTTTAAATAGCTATAATTTTAAATATTTTAATTTTTATATAATTTTATTTATAAAATAAATTATAATAAGCTAAATATTAAATTAAATATTTTAAAAAAATATAATAATATTATAGAAAAGTAAGCTAAAGTAGAAGAAAGTTAAAATATTATATTTTTTTAATTTAATATTTAAAATATATTAGAAAAACTCTATAAATTTATTTAAAATATAATATTTATATTAAAATTTTAAATTAATAATTAAAATTATAAAAATATAATATTTTAATTATTTTTAAAATATAAAAATATTTAAAAATAAATATTATAATTTAAAGAAATTTTAATATATTTTTTTAATAGTAGAAATACTATTAGAGACTATATATAATCTAAAAATTAATATCTTTAATTTAAGCTTTTAAAATAAGAAACTTCTAATTAATTAATATAAAAATCTTAATTAAATAATTATTATAAAAAATCTTATTATTAGAGAAGATATTATAATTAATTTTTAGTAAGAAATCTTTATAAATAACTAGCTAACTAGTCTAAATATTTAAAAAATTAATAATATTAAAGGATTTACTTTTATTAAAGGAAATAATAGCTTAAAAAATATTTAAATTAATAAAAAATTTAAAAAAAAAATAGTTAATTTATTTAAAATTTATAAAAAAAATTATAAAATATCTAAAAATAATATTAATAATAATATTTTTTATTTATTTCTACTTTAAATACTATTACTTATTTTATTAGCTTTTTTATTATAGCCTAAAGTATAAGAAAGGAGGTTATTATTAATAGCTTCTTTAAATAATAATAAAACTATAATTATAATAGCTTTAAGAAAAAAAAAGATAAAAAAATTATTATAATTTAAAGATACTATTACTTTAATAGTTTTATTTAAAGCTATTTAATAAATTATAGCTTTAATTATATTATATAACTTATAGCCTTATTAATATATTATTATTTATTAATAAATTTTTATAATACTTTTAGAAATATTTAAAATAGTAATTTAGAATTATTTAAAAATTATTAGAAATAGAGATATAAATTTTAAACTTAAAGTAATCTATTAAATAGAGAAAAATTCCTATAATATAATAATATAGAATTTATTACTATTAAAAGATCTAAAGGAAATATAATTAATAATAAAATTAAATAAGAATTCTAGAGATTTTATATAAAACTATAAATAATTTTAAAAATATAAATATTTAATAAGAATTATTATTATTTTAGCTATTATCTAAAAGTTTTATTTTAAATTTATATTATTTAATATTTTTTTAGTTTATTAATTTTATTTTTTTAATATTTTAACTTTTTATTTTTTTTTTATTATTATTATTACTACTAGCCTTATTATTTCTATTACTATTTTAAATATTATTATATTATTAATAAATATTTTAAGCTCTTTTAATAATAAATTCTTATATTTAAAGCTCTAATAAATTAATAATAGTTATATTTACCTTCTCTTAGACTTAAAATAGAACTAACTAATCTCTAGGTATTAAGGTAAGCTTATTATTATAATAACTCTTATTAGATATTTTCCTCTCTAGCTAAATAAAATTATAAAGACTTATAATAATATATATTAATAATATTTAATTAATAAAATTATATTTTAAAATATTAATTCTAATAATTTTCTATTTTTTCTTATAGTAGCTAAAAATATTCTCTATAATAATTCTTAATATTATATATTATAAATTAAATAGTTTTTTTTTATTTTAAGGTTATTAATTAATATTTCTCTAATTTTTAAAATAATAATAAATTTAAAGATATAAAATAATAATACTTTTTCTTATTCTAAAGCTAATATTAATAAGATAATATTTATCTAATAATATCTTAAAGCTTTAAGTTATAGCTTATAGTAAAAGTAAAATATTATTTATTAATTTCTTTATATTAGCTAATATATAATAAAATAGGCTATTAAAGATTATAATAGTAAATATATTCTATAATATATTATTTTTTTAAAATTAAAATCTTTATTAATTTATTTTAAAGATAAATATAAAAATATAAATTCTATTAAAAGTACTAATTATATTTCTAAAGCTATTACTTTTCTTATTAAAAATAACTTCTAGTAAAATATAAATAGCTAATAGTTATATTATAAAAGCTAAATATAACTTTTTTATAGATTTAAAAAGACCTTAAATAATCTATAATATAATTATCTAATTAATTTTAAATTTATAAATAGTATTCCTTTAAGACTTATTAAATATATATATTTATAGAAATACTATTAATTTTTATTTAAAAGATTACTATTAATTTCCTAATATTTTTATATTAGTTTTTAATTAATTATAAAAGGCTAAAAATATTACTTTTTTTATATAAAAATATTCCTTAAATATTTTATTTAATTTAATAAAAAGTTTATTATAATATTCCTTTAAAGCTATTATTATAATCTATTATATACTTTTATTATTTCTTTTTAAATAAGTTAATATTAATTATTTAAAAATATAATAATTTATTAATAAAATAGCTAGATAATTAAAATTCTAATTATTTTAAGTATTTTCTTTAATTATAAAATTATAAAATTTATTATCTATTACCTTAAAAATTAAATCTATTATAAATTTTATAATAGTATTTAATATTAAATAAAAAAATATTTATTTTTTATTTTAAATTAAATACTATAATTTAAATTTAATAGAATTCCTTATAATTTTTTAGTAATTATACTATTTATAAATATTTAAATAGCCTTAGCTAATTTAATATATAATTAATAGGGGATATAAGAGATTATTTAAATTAAATTTTTATCCTATAATTTATACTAATAATTATTTCTAAAATAGGAATTGCGCATATCTTATAAAATTAGGTTAGGGCCCTTATTTAAAATCAGGCGAGTTAAATCAGAGCATAAATTTCAAAAAGTGTTATGGTAGCCAGGGGGGGGGCCGGGAAATTGGCGAGGCTGATGGTGAGACCCTAAACCCCCCCCCCCCAAAAGTCGGGACTTTGAAATATTTCATACGGTTCTTTCCTACTTTCTACAAACGAACGTGTGTTGACGAAGACGAAGACATCTATTCTTCAGAGGGATCTCTCCTAGAGCGCCCAGTGTGGCTGTCAAGGACAGAGAATCAAAAATGTGGGTTGGCGATGGCGCCTAGTGGCGGTTGAATAGCGGGCGGCCCTCCTCGTCTCCCCGCCGCCCTGGATGCCCTTTGCGAGAGGGGCGTTTGCATGTCTGATCTCAGCATTTCGTATTTTCAGACGGCGGATGGACGTTATACTCGCCCAGATGCCTAAATACGGCGCCTCGGAAAGCAGATCTGCCTCATCTACAGAGCACTACTAACTGCTACTATTCCAAGGTCTCGGGTAGGCACCAAGAATGGTGAAGAACCCATGTGAGCTGCGGAAATGTCTCTCCCGACTTGGCCTCTTATTGTTTCAATTCACATAGAGAGCGTAGAGCCATCCCATGGAAAATAACTGTGTGTTGCCCGCCACGTGCAAATTGCTTCGAGGCGCCCTCCAACGGCAGAGGCTCACTTTCCCGTCTCACCACCCTCCCATCCGTGAGCAATACGACAGTGTTGGTTGCAGAATTAAGGCGGGTAGCTTTTGGAACCCGTAAACCTTGACACCCAGTTTAGTAGTAAGTCTAGCTACTGGGTGGAGGAAGTTGGGTGCGTGTACCTACCTAGTAGTAATTCATTAAAAGGTACGAAGTCTGGAGTAGTGTATGAGCGAATGCAAAACCTCGTATTTGTCTGCATTCTTCAGAATGGCGGCCAATTCAATTTACTCTCCCAGTGATAAAATGACTGCGCTGCAATACATTGCTTCGTATGTAAAGAAATGTCGCCCGCGGACTGAAAAATTAAAGCGTGGATGAACCCCCCCCCCCCGTCCCCATGCTCCGTACAGCCACAGCAGCCCGAGAGCATTGAGAAACCGGCCTCATGCTGCAAAATTAACTATCAAAGCGCCTCCATACGCACGATTATCCGCTTGCTTAATGCCTGGCGCTACTCTAACTCACCATGACTTGTTGCCACGATCGCAACCCGCATCCCGTAACCCAAAATACGTCTATGGAGTTTTTGGCCATATATATACGAGGTAAGACATGCCACTCAGATGGGATCTGAACTTTGAACGATGCCCATCTCTTGCCGATGGAGAATCGCTGGCTAACCTCCAAGGGATTGATTGTCGACAAAGCTCAACGCTGTTCAAGAGAGAAGGGCAGCATACCGCCAGCAAAGAGCGACAGCAGCATCATCGGCCATTTCACTTTAATTCATCAATCATCAATCATCAATCATCAATCCGTGGCAGCATGACGTACTGTAATAGGCCTTCGGGCGCATCGATTCTACACTCGGTAATGCCTCCATCGATTTTGGTGCGGTTGGCAGATCAACAAGGCCCCCCTCGCGTATTTGGCGACATCGAAACAATGCACTCCACTTACTACATATAGCACTCAAATAAATGCGCGGCGGAACAGGCTAGCATGTGAATATGGATATGGAGGGCTGTTGGTGTGATCTCGAACGCCTACAATCACCTACATCACGAGTCCAAGCGACGCTGTGGGCTCCGCGACGATACGTGCGCATGGATTGAAGATGCTGGCTTCGTCGTCCTATAGGCACTCGGCAATGTTGGTGCCCTGCTTCATCGAACTCGTCTTCAGCAGCATGTATGCGTATGTATGTACGTCTCCCATCACACCTACGGACTACTCCGTAGCGGCGGCGACGGCACGGAGCAGCTGGCCCCTGTTCGAGGACTCCATCCATCCACATATCCATCCAGAGACACTAAGAGGTGCCTATGCATAAGATAACCCCCTCCGTTACCGCGTTTCCTTGGTCCTTGGCCCTTGGCCCTTCCCATGTCCCACACTTCCCGTGTCTAAGAACGCATCGGAGGACCAAGATCACCGGCCATGTCGATGACGGCATTGCCTTCGGGATAGAGAATGCATTCGGCGTCGAGTGCATGGTTGCTGCAGCTAAAGGGTTGTTATCCGGCCTGGCGTCTCCGAACCGCAACTTTGTCCATGTGTGTACCTAGATGGCCTTTGGTCTACATATATCGTCTGGTGGCTACGACGATGATGATGATGACGCCTCTGTAGTGCCTATGTAAATAGTAACGCACCGCCTATTGTTGAGACTCAGCTTTCGTGCAAAGTTGCAACATTCTTATCCCGTCTACCCTCCTTGGCTTCAGAACATCCCTACTTTCGAGAACAGTGTGGCGGCACGGCCGCGTCCTTCATCATGCCCGAGAGGCCCTAAGAGGTGCATAAGGCCTGCATGGAGCATGGAGGGCACGTTGTTCAAGGTAACATTGTCAGAATCGGTAGCCGTTCTGGCCATCATGTGTGGGTCGATGGAAGATTTTTTTTTTTTTTTTTTTCCCCTGATCCCCCGTGCTCTCCTGGCATCTAGTAACCATTACTATTCCCTTGTAGGCTAATATCGACGTTTCTGGCTTTCCCAGGGCTTTCCCCTCTGCCGCTTGCCCGCTTTGGAGGGGTAGAAGGGAATATCCGTTTGCCCAGGTAGATGGACTCTACTCTTGAAAAGGTAGGGAGATTCGGGGGTTGGCAAAGAGGTAGACAGAGGCAAGGAAATAGAGTGAGTGCCTTGTGTAGATTGTCGTACAAATGCTCATGTTTGCTCCTGTTCCAGGGCTTGGACTCTGCCTGTATTCTCGTCGAGTGGTGGATCGATCGCTCGGGGGTTTCACGATTCCCGATCAGTGTCTAGGGAAGCGGATACTACATGTCATTAGCACAGAGAGGCTAGTAGTAGTCTGAAGGATACACGGCCTACCGCCGGAAGTGCCGAGAAAATCAGCCTTGTCTTCTTTGCTAATGATTGCCTATGGTCGCCGATCCGTCGAAGCTAGAGGCCAGGTGATTAGCCGCTTGACCAAATATCGACCCCTACTCTGCGCGTATCCTTGAAGCTATCCAGAGTCGCTGTACGCCCTAGCCGCGGATAGCCTCGCCCAGATGCCAGCATCTACATCGACTCGTGCCCACGTACTACTACGCTAGGTGAGCTAGCTGGACGCGCATAATGTGTCCTGTCTGGTAACTCCTACTAGCATCTGTCAACATGTAACAGCCCGGACAGGATTATCTTGTCATATGAGCCAAAGATCGGGATTCGAGGCCAGTCGGTAGTGGGCATCCCTGGTCTCGGCTTCAGAATCCATCGTCCCTTGTTCTTCAGTCCCTGAACAGTCACAGGAGATGCGGTTTCTTGGAGAGGGCATTTCGACGGGTCGGCTTAAGCAAAGACAAAAAAAGCAAAGACAAAAAAAATAAAAACGGAAGCAGATCCTCCAGAAACTGCGCCTCCCAGGAGCGCCAGTTGCCTTGGACATCCTTTCAGATGCCCTGTAGGGCTTTTTAGCGGCCTCTCTCAGGGTATTCTTTCAAGACATTGGTCATTGTCGAAGCTTGATTTCGTTAGTATCAGACTAAGGTCGGTGGCACAAGCAGCCACGACGGGACCGGACATGGCTTTCTGGTGCTCGTTAATTTTGACAAGCTGCTAGGACTGCTTCTCTGACAATGAGCATTTACTAATCACAGCGCGGGACGCCAATCTTAAGCCTCAGCGTGGCGCTTTTCCGCGGCCGGTGGGAGGGGACGGAGTGTCTCTCTGCTGTCTGACAGATCCCCCAAACCTTTCAATGTATCCTATGCCAATTCCTTCCTTCGGACTGTCCCTAGGTGAAGCTCTACGAATTCCAGATTACTTACTGGGCGTCTGCCGAGCCTCGCCGACTAACCCTCCCCATGAACAACCCAGTCTGGATTCCCAACAGTCAGGGCTGGCATAGCCACACGGCAACGTCCAAAGCAATCTGAGTTCAATACCATACACATCTCCCCCGGCTGCTGCATTTGGGCCCTACGAAAAACAGGACAGGACTTCCGTGCCACCTACTGGGCGTGGAACCTGTGGGGAGACTGAAGCATCTCCAGAACCCCCCCCCCCGGGGTCTTTCCAGTCGTTACACGGCCTAGTCCCCTCGTTTTAGCGGCCTGCCCTCGATCCTACAAGGTGCTGGAGGCTCCCTCTTCGGGCATGGATCTATGTATGTATGCCTGTGCCGTGCCGGGGCTCGGGTCTGGCCCTGGACGCCGCGCAAAGACAAGGATGCGGGCAGCTGTGCAAGATATCGGGGTGCGGCGCCATCCTCCACTTGTGGCGCCAAATCATGGCCTCAGCCCGTCTCCATCAGATGGGCTTTTCCCGTCCTTTGGCCCGTTCTGGGTTCATATGTATGTATGTACAGAGCTCCCTCCCCCCCCCCCCAATCCCGGTTTGTGCTTCCGATTCAACATCCCTGCTCGAGGCGTGGGATAGCGGCATGGCATCTGCTTTAAACTGTGACCCCCCCTTAACCTTTCCAATATACTTAATGCGGTCCTTGACAAAGGCTCTGATATCTCATCTGCCTCTGCTTTTCGCTTCCCCATGCCCGCGTACGAGGGCGATCCATACAGTCCGGCTACATTTTCATCGATCCCAGAATCGAAAATCTGTTTCCTCGTTGCGGCTCCGCTTCGTTGTTTCAGCCACTAATTGTGTCAAATCTGCTTAGCTTGCGCTATTTCTCCTTCTCCAAACGCCACTTCCGAGCGGTACCTGTAGAAGGAAAAAGGGCTGTTCTTTCGCCCAAGTTTTGCGTCAAAGCCTTCAACGGAAAAAAAAAAGAAACTTGTCTTCTCGGGCTTTCAAACTACCATTGCCTGGGCTAATGTCGACCCCGTCAGCATTGGGCAAACGCCGTCTGCTCGTTGTGAGGAGGCATCTGTAGAGCGAACGACAAGACCATTTGATTTACCTTGGTCCGCCCGAGCCACTGCGATATCGATTGATAGAACCAAGGACCGCGCCGTCTGTCCCTAATTCCGTTGCTTACAGCCATAATAGAGGCGGCATCAGTAGTAGTATCACCATACATACCATACGGGCCTATCGTTGAGGGGCATTCCATGCGCAGCTCCTTCTGTACAGCATATGCGTCGACAAGATGGAGATACAATTCACATTGCCCATCAACCCCGCCGCGGCCAGCAACTCTAGTAGTAGGTAAGTGATGGATAGCCCTTGAGCATCCCTGGTTACCGAGGTAGCTTCTTCTTATTCTCCTCCTCCTTGGCTTTGCCTCCTACGGATCGCTGCTCTATCCTTGTGGCGGCATCTTCGGGCTGACGAGACGATTCCGCGACGAGCAGTCGCTCAGATCCATCCTCGAGTGAATCCGCGGCGAGGGGTCGAGGAGGCATCCATCGCTTTGCTCTAGATACGAGGACAAGACATACTCGACGAAGCTCGACTCGCGCGCGAACTGGCTGCAGTACCTGTAAGTGACCCCTTTCAGAGTCTCCATCCGGATTTGAAGGCTTTTGCTATATCTGTATTATAATACATTTGCTAACTAGGTATATAACTTGTTTCTCACATCCTGTAGGCAAGTAAGTCATCCCAACAATTGCCCATGATATGCTACCCGATCCTCCTTTGCCCCGATCGCAAAAGCTGCTGCCGCCGTCGATGCCAACTCTTTCTCTCTTTTCTCTCTTAGGAAGCGTCATGTCAAATGCGACGAAACTCGTCCGTCATGCCTCAACTGCATGAAATGGCGCGGCTACTGCGATTCTTACGCGGATAACAACACTTCCTCCTCCGCTTCCTCCTCTTCCAAGCCTCAGTCTCAGTCCAAGCTACAGTCAAATGCTCGTCTTGCGGCATCCAGCGCCAAGCTCATCCATACCAAAAAGGCTCCTATGATCATCGTTGAGCCGTCGGTCAATACCATCCGCTTCGCGAATAGTGATCAGCACGACTACTTTATCGAATGGTCCAGACTGTCTGTCACTTTTCTCGGCGGCTTCGTAGACCAAACTCGCCTTTGGACGGCCACGATGCCTCAGGTCACTCTTGAGGAGAACACGCTACGGTATGGCGCCATGGCTGTGGGAGCTCTCCGGAAAGCATACCAGGTCGAGGGCTCAGAGCTGGGCTTGGACAATAGCAATCGACACTACCTAAACGCCGTCGTCTACTACTGCGAAGCCCTCCGTATGCAATCAGAAATGAAGCCTACACGCGAGGGCCTGAGAACTGCCCTGCTCTCGTCCTTGCTATTCATATGCTTCGAAGCCCAGAGAGGAAATGTGCCCGCGGCCCTAAAGCACATCACCCACGGCTTCACTATGCTCAACGAGCTTGCCGACTGCACCGACAAAGCCCCTGACCTCGTGAGCATTGCTCCTGCGCCACCAGCCCTGGTGCAAGATATTCTGGACTGCTACAAACCCCTAGAATTGCAGTCCAGGTCCTTCATGGGCTCCTATCGGAAGTTCTTCTTCCCGCCAAAGCCTCCTCCACAAGCTGGTCAGCCCTTGGCATCATCATCATCATCGTCGTCATCACCACAACCGCCCCAGCAGTTTCAGCCATATCACCAAGAGAGACCCCAGCAGATCGCGTCGCCAGGTACCAGCTCCCCCATTTCCTCAGCGGCTCCGAGCCCCTCGAGTCAACCAGCAACGCCGTGGAAGAGCTCCTCTCCTCATCCGAGCTCCCAATCGATGCCCACGGGCTTACCGAGCCCTCATAGCCAAGGCAGCCCACAGAGCCAGGACAGTCGATCATCTCCACAGCTATCTCCTCTTCCTCCTAGGCGACCTCCGGGGATCGCGCCGTTTACAAAACATTCGCCATACTTTCGACCGAAGCTAACCACCATCGTCTCACTAGACGACATGCCGCGTGTATTTACAACGTGGGACGAAATGCGTGACTACTGGAGTTTGGTCCAGCGCCAGATGGTACGCCATGTGCCCATGCTAACCATGTTGACGTCCCAGCTTGCGCTCCACAAGACAAATGACGAGGCCGACGTCGATCGCAAGCTCGCCAGTCTGAAATCGAACCCTACCTTGTCCAAGTTCATCGCCGAGTCCCGCTACTGGCTCCAGCGCTGGACTGAAGCCTACGAGCCCTTGTATCAATCCATCCTTCGCAACGCCCAGAGAGATCCTGCTCTGTATCTCCAGGCCATGAGCATCCGCGTCGAGTACCTGATCCTCTACATCTACACTGCCGTTCCCCGCTACTCGAGCCTTATCACGGTCAAGGGCCTCATCCCCCAATACCGCGAAATCAATATCCTTGCCGAAAAGTTACTACAGTCGCGGCCCAACTGCGGCTTTGCCATGGACGCAGGATGGACCTGGCCTTTGTTCGTCGCCTCATTTGGCTGTCGAGACCCTACAGTCCGAGCGGAGTCCATACGCATATTGGGGCAATATCCCATCCGTAACGCCTTGCGCGATAGTCGAGTCTTTAGAGCCATTGCCCTGAAAAACGACGAGATAGAGACCATGAACGTTCTAGAGGGCGACGAGAACGAGCAATGGCTACGACTTAGACGGCGGGAGCTCGTGTTTGAGGATTTCGGCGCCTGTATCATCTTCCGATCCGTACAGAAGAATTACCAGACGGGACAATGGGAACTGATTGAAGAGGCGGCGGATTTCAAGGTCGGACCCGACGGTCGACTTGCCTGGCGGAGACAACCCATCTCGGATTCGGAATCGATCCTCTCTGGCGTATGTTGACCCCATATGCACCATACTTTTTCTTTACTTTCGCGCAACCTGCTAAAGTTGTGATTGGTAGGTAGTCTGAATGGGGCTTCGTCGAAAGGGCATTTTTACGCAACATCCTTCGCGTCTAACGGAAAACGGGCATTTGGAGATTGGGAGATGATAGCGAGCATAGCCGTCCTTGTTGCTTTCCGGGTTTTCTTTGCTATATACAAGCTGTCCTCCTTTGGTGAGAAGTCTCTCCAGAGGGATGGAGGGCAACGTAACGTGTCCAAAATACCTGCGTTTTCGATCTGCCAGACTGTAGTATAGGTAGCTTCAACACCAAATACCAAACACCTCCGTGATCAGGAAATATGATTCTATTTGCATCGTGAGAATTTCATCGAAGCGTAATTGGTTTAGTGGTAAAATTCTCCGTTGCCATCCGAGCAACGTCGGGGAGCCCTGGGTTCGATTCCCAGATTACGCAAGCGAATTCCTTTTTTGATGTGATGTAAAGACGCTTTCCGCTTCTTCTTTTTCACTTTTCCTTTTTCTTTCTGTCAGACAAGAGGGAATTCGTTTGGTTGCAAGATGGTGGAACGTTTGCTGGCATCGTCACTATCTCGTTACCTGGCGGGCAGAGAAATAGCTTCAATGGATAACATGCTGGTGGGTCGTTGAAGAGTAGGTAATGTACAGGCATGGCACCTATTTTCCACGCGTTGGGATTTTCTGTTTTAACTTTCTTCCTCCTTGCTCACCACACGAGCTCTATCTTGAAGATATTGTCATTTCTTCATGCTATCGAGTAGACACCTCTTTGCCAATGCCGCCGACACTGCAATAGCTACACCCAAAGACACCTCAAGGCATTTGACAAAAGTACGATAGCAATATATCAATGAAACTATGATACAGCTTGACATGGAAGAGCCTGGAAGAAGATGGTACACGAAGATGAGGAAGAAAGAGCAAATGTGAGAATGCCCTTTTGCGGACAGTCAGCTGAAAGGAATAGGGGCGAGCTTTCTTAACATTGCTTTGAATTAGTATCATTAAGTTACGTGAGCTCAGATATTTTATCTATAGAAGTGCATAATACGAAGATCAATGATTGCAATGCCTGATGGTATGAATAGGGTCACCCATTCAGCCGTGATGAGGACAGCAGATGCATAACTGAAGGCATAGTAGAGACTGATATTGGGCAAAGACGCATTCTCCTTTGACCATGCTAGCCACTCGATTCATGAGAACAGGGAGTTATGTGCTTTCCTATATTTCCATGCAAGAAACATGAAGTGACGGGACTCTAACAATGAAGAGTGGAGGGGGCAGAGGAGGGGGGAGGGGGAGGGGGAGGGGGAGGGGGAGAGGGGAGACAGAATTGTCGCTGAATCACTGAAGAGCGGTTCCTTCTCTGACATACCGCATAGTAAACAAGTATCATCCCACTCTTTACGTCATGAGAAGGATAGAAAACAGAAACTATAAGCGAAGTGGCGCATTTCTTTCAGGCAAGAGGAGGACGGGGTGCTTGCCTGAGGTGGTACTTCTGCAGACCGCCTTCCCACATACAAAGTCATTCACCCTTCTCTCACTCAATCGACTATTCGCTTCAAATCCTCTTTTCTTTTCTATTGCTTGTCAGATATCTGTCACTCTACAAACTCCCTTTCGTTATCCTTGTTGAGTACTTTTCCCCTTTAAATTGAAAGCCGTGTGCTCGTTTCCTCGTCAAACCACTCTTTCGGTCAACCACCCCTCTTCCTGTTCTCATCGATCACCCTGAACAATGACTTGTCGAACAGCATATGTAAGTCTCACGCCTCTGTTCTTGTGTCTGATTTTGTCTGCAAGCTTCATACTGACTTCGCCAGGACTTCTTGAGCTTGCCAGCCGCGGCCAAGATCTCACTTCACGTGAAAAATGGCCAACTAGATGGGGATTTCGGCGATGAGCCCATGCAAAGATGGCGATCCCTGACGGAGATACCGTTGCCAGAAGAGCTTCTAGCAAAGGAGCCAATGCCACTGCTTGTTAACCGCGTAGATCTACCTCCAAATTCGAAACAGGAGTATCTCGCTGTCCATCATCGCCTTTATCGTCATGAGGTGGTAGAGCCTATGCGGCAATCGATAATGGAGTTCAAGACTACCCCCGGCATGCGGGACAGTGAAAAGACCTTTGTCTACACCCATGTTTGTGCTCTTTTTCTTTTCTCCCCCAATCAGAATTGTTCTTTTTTCTCATTATCTGTAGGTACGGACCACGGGATATTTGCTCAGCAAGCAAGGTGCCTGCTGTCGTGTCACCTTTTCCACCGAAAGGGCACCCTTCAAGGTGGATTGGCACGAATCAGATAGGCTAACCGCCGGCAAAATGGTTGTGCTGTCGCCGCAATCAGACAACTTCAGAACAATTTGCATCGTTGCGACCATTGCGTCGCGTTATAGAGTCGGCGGACTGGAGCCTGACATCGAGGCAGGTGAGGACGCGAGCACTCCGCCGCGGATTGATCTCTTTTGGGCAAATGCCAACGATGCCCTTATTGACCCATGGTCGGAGTTTGTAATGCTGGAAGCCAAGAGCGGGTATTTTGAAAGTGGCCGCTATACCATGATGGGTTTGCAGCATGCTGCATTGTATGAGTAAGTTGACAGGATGGCTGTTCATTTTCAATGCTGAGAATCTTGGTTTGCTGATGGAGACGTTCCTAGATCGGGCCTTGATAAATACATCCTGGAATGCCCGTCGGAAATCTGTCCAGCAGATTACCTCAAGGATGTCCCCAAAAGTACGGCTGTCGTACCTGACAACGCCAGAAACTTTGACACATCCCAAAGAGAGGCTTTCGACGCCATGACGTTCAGGGAACTTTCCATTGTTCAGGGGCCCCCCGGCACTGGGAAAACGTTTACCTCTATTGTAGCGATTCAGAGCTACGTGGAGACAATGAGGCAATGCTCATCACAACAACGCAGACCCATCATCGTTGCGGCACAGACAAACCACGCTCTGGATCAGCTGTTGCAGCTCTGCTTAGATCGCAACGTTGGAAAGATTGTCCGCCTTGGTAGTCAGTCCAAATCTGACATCATCGACCAGCACTCAATGTTCAATCTGCGCCTTAATTCAAAGTTGCGATATGTTGACACCAAGGGCCAGTCTGCTTGGAAGCGCCTCTGCGATGATCTTCAGAAACAGCTTGACTTGTGTTTCCGTGATGTTATCTCTGCCGAAGAGTTTCACGCAGCCGGCCTCATCACGGACGGCCAGCTTGCGTCCCTAGATAGCGATGAGTGGGAAGGTGAAGACACTGGCCTTGAAAATGGCTCTGGAACTGAATACAATTCCATTCTTGTCTGGCTGGACAAGGTGCGCCAACATACGCCAGCGACAGTCTTCGAGCGACGTGTTGATCCATCACCTCCGCCAAGTGCCGAGGGTGATGATGTAGCAATGGACAAGACAGCCGACGAAGGGCTGCGACAGAAGAAAGACGCCCCAGATGATGATGAATACCGTCTCAAAGGAGTGTTTATTCCAATCAATCCGGTGTACACCCTCTGCAACCGCTCGCAAATCTTTCGAACAGCTCAAAGCAGAGCATGGGAGGACCGTGGGAAAAGTTTGCTGAGGAAGTACTCAGACTTGTATGTCATGCCACCCAGAGACAGAGAAATAGTATACTACTATTTGAGAAACTGTATCATGGAGCGCGCCATCCTCCAAGTTCGACGGCTGCTACAAGAATACGAGGAGGTCTGTAAGACTCTGAAGGTGAGCCGATGGCTCAACTACTCAAGAGTGATGGAGTTTGAAGACGTTGAAATTGTCGGCTGCACGACGACTGGACTAGCCAAGTATCGAGGCTTGCTGTCGGCTGTCATGCCTCGCATCATGCTCATCGAAGAAGCTGCTGAGACACGAGAAGCAAGCATCACGTCTGCCATTTTCCCTTCACTCCAACAGTTGATTCTCGTTGGCGATCATCAGCAACTGACTCCGCATGTGGACATCGGATACCTCGGTCTCCCCCCATATAACCTGAAAGTGTCTTTATTTGAGCGGCTGATCAAGCTCGACGTACCATACAATTCATTGCGAGTGCAGCGCAGAATGATCCCAAGGCTCCGGGAAATTGTTCAAACATTCTACCCCATGCTGGAGGATCACCCGATGGTCAGGGAAACACAAAACCGGCCACCTGTACCAGGAATGAACGGGATCAATTCGTGGTGGTTCCAGCACCAGTGGCCCGAGACCCGTACCGAGACTTTCTCTCGCATCAACTGGTTGGAGGCGTACATGATTACGAACTTCGTCAAATATCTGGTGGTCAATGGGCTCAGGCCCGGTCAAATCACTGTATTGAGTTATTACAGCGCGCAAGTCGATTTGGTGCAGCAGATGCTGAAGAACGATGCTATGCTCGGAAAAGCAGCGACTCCATGGTCTGTTCGTACAGTTGATGGGTTTCAAGGCGAGGAAAACGATGTCATTCTCCTCTCCCTCGTTCGAAGCCCAGCCACGACATTCAAGCGCTCTGCCGCCGGGTTTGTGGAAGAGGAGAACCGAGCCGTCGTGGCCACAAGCCGGGCTCGATGCGGTATGTACATCTTTGGCAACGCCCGTAACATCTTGGGAAGCAGCCTCCGGAGCAATGAGACGTGGCAAAAGGTCTTCGATGCCTTTGGAAAGCAAACAAATTACTTTCTGCCCGTGACTTGCAGCACTCACGGCCAGGTGACGTTAATCAGGGAACCTGAAGAATGGGACAATATCCTCCCGGCAGGTGGTTGCCGGGCGCTCTGTAAGAAGAAGTGCCCCAGCGGCCATACATGTTCGGGTCAATGTCATGCTACAGACCCTGAGCATCGTGCTAGCTGCAACGAAGCTTGCCAGAAAATTCTCATCTGTGGTCACCGCTGTATTATGCGATGCAAGGAAGAATGCAAGTGTGCATCGAGATGCCGGCCGTCCAATCGAAGAAACATCACGACAGAGTCCTCATATATCCAGAGACCAGAGAAGCACCGGAACGGGAAAAACAGAGACGAGAATCAACTTAGTCCTTGTAGATTCAAAGGCTTATTCCGTGTACCACCTCCAGCAAGCGTCAACAACAGCATCGCAAACCTGACGAGCGATCAGCTGCTTGAGCGCGGCTTTCGCAAAGTCATGGAACTGGACCGCAGTCAATCCCAATCTCAGTCTCGATCAGGACAAGCTTCTCCTGGTAGATACGAATCCAGCAACCAATCGCCCTCGCTCTCGGAGAAGTGGAGTGCCACTGCTGTGAAGCAAAAGGAGGCACAGTTTTTGGAGGAGCGGATCCAGCCCTCGGCGGCGTCTGCAATTGTTGATGTCCATCAACCAGACACTGGCGGCGACGGCCAGCAACTGGTCATTGATAGGCCGGCTGACAAGACTGATACCAAATTCCCCTCTCTCATAGACCTCGATGAGCATCCCAAGGCTTTTGCTCCCCAAAGTCCCAACGCAATTGATCTCTTGTCTAGACCTAACGACTTTGTAAAGGATGGAAAAATTGGCGCTGTCGAGGCAACTGGCGTGCTGGGTTCTGACTGTATTTCCAGCCTTGTTTCTTCTCCACCGCCTAAGACGATTCAGCTACCTTATCGGCTCAAGAAGGATCATCCTGCCTTTCGGGTTGTTGACGATGGGGGACATTGAGCTTTGGGGGCAGGGAAAGTAACGGGAACACGAGCATTTGGGAATGTGCATGTAATAAGGACAATGGACATGGAGGCATATTTCAATCAATGGCTGATTTCTTTAGCTAGGCTGGTAGGTAGGAGAAAGCTTGTTCAATTGAGTCAGAGAGTCTATTGCTACGAGGTTGAGGCTTCGAAATGATCTTGATACCTCCTGCTCACAAAGTCAGGGCGTTGGAAGTAGCCGCCAATCATGGCGGCTCATGCAAGGAACGACCCCAGCCGGACACGAACATTGAAGGTTACTTGGCGTAGAGCTGGCGCTAGAACTGGAGGGGCGAGGGTCTGTTTAGCACCAACTAGAGGCGGTAGTATCTACATGTACCTTAGCTTAATAACCACTACTCTGTACTACTACCTAGTAGGTAACTTAATTACGTCGATAGTTTGCGCAGTGCAGGCAAGAGCGCGGCACACAGCGCTTGAAACTGTTTCTCACACACGCCTTTGCTTGCTTCTTGCATTTTGCTTCCAGCCGCCTTTACCTTCTCTTTTTCTTTCACAATCACTGGGTGAACAGGGAGTGTCTTTCTTTCGTTTCTTCCCCATCAATCTTTGCACCTAAGCCGTAGAGGGAGCAGCAGCGACGGCAACAGCGACGGCAACAACGACAGCGATCACGAATGGACGAGGGAGACCGATCTGGGGCCAGCTCGCCCGCATCCGACCGCGAGAATGAACCCGACGAAGTGATGGAGGACGCCGACGAGGGCGACAACGGCGCTGGGGATGTCGACAGGGAAGACGATGGCGACGACGATAACAATAACGAAGACGAGGGGAATGGGGCCGACGACAATGGCGACAACGATGAAACCGGCACCGTGGTGGTGGTCGGCGAGAACCAGGTCGCGAGCAACTCGGCCATCGATGGGGACACCAGAGCCGAAGACAAGGAATCTAGGCCGAGAAAAAAGTCAGACACGCCTCAGCCAGAGTCGATACCATCTTTGATGAAATCATGGCGTCCCAAGATTCGTCCTGAAGTCTATACCGCGCGCCTGTACGACATCGTCCCCACCATGGCAGCGCCCATGTCGACCAGCATAAACGCCATGGCCATCACACCCGATCTGCGATACTGGATTACGGGAGGCGCCGATGGCTACATCCGCAAGTACGACGGCCCCGGCACCATCAACGGCAAGCTGGCCTTGACTGTTGCGCAGAGACACCCCTTTGTCGACAGCGTCACAAAAGCCGGCATTCTCATGTCGTACTGGCCCAATGAGGAGCCCACAGTGCCAGGCCGCAGCGAACAAGAACACGTCCTGTCCTCCGTCTACTCGCTGGCTGTTCACTCGGAAGCCCTCTGGCTCCTGTCCGGTCTTGAATCTGGCGCAATCAACCTGCAGAGCGTACGACACGACGAGGGGAAGAGAATCGCTTGTCTTCAGAAGCATACCAATGCCGTCAGCGTGCTGACCTTGGCCCCGGATGAGCGGAGTGTGCTCAGTGGTGCTTGGGACAAGAACATATTTGACTGGGATCTCGATGTGGGGACTGTAAAGCGAAGTTTTGATGGCAGCGGTGGTCAAATCTCTTCGATTGAGTTAAGGCCCGCAAGCGGCGCCCCAATTCCTGCCGACGCCGACGAGCCTCTACCGTCCAGCACCATATCTACAAACAACGGCGCCCCTATAACAGCGGGCGGTTTCAGCGGTGGCATCGTTGACAAGAGTTCCGGGGGCCAGGACAGATCCACCACCGTTGCGGCGAAAGGAGGAGACGAGATCGTTGTTGCGGCCTCTCCAGCTCATGAGAGTTTGTTTGGAGGAAGTGACGATGCAGGCAGTCTTTTCGGCGAGACGGCAGGCGAGCAGCCTTTTGGGCAGGACGACGATGAGTTTGGTGGCGGCATGAACATGCAATCTGACCACGCGGGCGGAATGGACCATTCAGCCGATATGGCAATGTCCGCCGCAGGTGGTGGTGCAGAGATGGTCAAAGACACTGAACAGCCAGAGCCAGCGCCAGCGCAGCCCACATCAGGCGAGGATGCCATGGATGTAGACACACCAGAGCCTTCCTCGGCTGCAAATGTACCAGCCACGGCCGAAGCTCCTGGACGTACACAAGCTTCAGATCTTTCAGGAGCATCAGAGCAGCAAGGGTCAGCAGCCGATGTGGAAACAACAAAGGCAGATGAATCTAGCCAAGCACGGCAGCAGGAAGAGTCATCGCAGACCCAACCTGGAGCCGATACGCCCGGACGGTCAGGCGGGAAGAGGCCGCGATCGCCCATGATTGTCAGCTCGCAACCACCTCCCACGCAATACGATGTGACACAAACATCCTCCACAACGTTCCTATCATCGGCTATAGACGGGACGATTCGCATCTGGGATCGACGAGTGCCTAATGCCGTAGCAAGGATTAACAACCGCGTCGGCGTGCCGCCTTGGTGCATGAGCGCCTGCTGGAGCCCAGACGGCAACAAGATTTACGCAGGAAGGCGCAACGGAACAGTGGAAGAGTTTGACATTGCAAAAGCCAAGAGGGGTTGGCAACCAGAGAGGGTATTAAGGTTCCCGGCTGGAAGCGGTGCGGTGAGCGCGATAAAGCCCATGGTTAACGGGCGGCATTTAGTATGGTGAGTTTTAATTTAAGGATTGACTCTGGCCGTTAAGATCACAAACCGCGCTTCATACAGTTGCTGACACCATCTTCTTTCTAGTGCATCTCACGACATTCTTAGATTGTACGACTTGCGCGAATCTCGGGCTTTCAAACACTCTACCGTGCCATTCCTCATCATCCCAGGCCCCCCTAGAGCGGGAGTCATTTCGAGTCTCTACATCGACCCCACAAGTAGGTTCATGCTGAGCGCAGGAGGCACGAGGGGGTGGGAGGGGACGAGCACCGAGGTACTGATTGGGTATGAGATACATGTTGTTTCGGATGCTTGATGAGATACCCAATGGCATTTGCCATCATCTTGGCTGAAGGGGAATTGTCGGGGTTTAACATGTCATCGTCAGCAATTGATAAAAAGGGGCGTTTAGGGTTGGAAGGGCGGCGAATACCGTAAATACCATAAGAGCTGGGGAACAGGTTATGTTTTTTAAAAGCCAAGGCTACTGAGAAGGTAATTGACCAAGATTTTCTACGCTATTATGATGCTGTAAGTGCAGCATAGGATGTTCGCGCAGTTGGGATGAGGATGACAAGAATTGAGCTAGTGTAGAAACTTAACAGAAACGAGAAGGAAACACTTGAAGGGAGCAAAATGAAAGGAAAGCATGAACCAGAGGTTGCTATTGGCAGAAAAAGAAGAGGTGATGCCATGGAGTGGTTATGAGCTACCTGAGTTTCAACACAATTTTACCTACCTACCTACTTGTCAACTACAAAAAAACGTGGGCGGTAGCGCTGCCAGGTAAGATGTCACCACGGATGCCCCTTCCAAATTCCAGTAGACATTATTGGAGAGAGAGTCTCGTTACCTCTGATTCGAAGACTTTTAGAAGAGTTCAAAGCGTCAAAAGATGTTGAACGGCAATCAGGGGGCCAATAGAGCCCAGATACAGATCGCATGGATAATATCTCGTTTGAGGGCGAAGGAAGAAAGAGGAGAGAAGAGAAAGATGATCCAGAGTCTATCTAGTATGGACGAGTGAAGAGAAAGAAAAGGAAATGGGGAGAAAGCAACAGAATCCTGTGCGCGGGATGGAAAAATCTGCTCTAGAGGCCACGTCACCGCAGATGCGGTTGCACCTTCCTTTCTTCCAGAGCACTGGTCGTCATACTCTGTATTTCGATCGCCTCATATTTACTTGGTACCTAAGGCACTCACCTTACCTAATACCTGCTGTAGCTATCGATGTACGGGCTGCCTTCGTCAAACACGTCTTCCAAAAACAATATTCAATTCTTTACCTGTTCACTGTTTCGGTTACGCTTGCTCTGTCTTACTATCCCATGGAAACCACCTTGAGCTAGATGCCAGCATCAAACGTCCCGGAAGTTACCCGTTGGGCTTCCCCTTTATCGTTCCCAAAGCGCAAGGACAGCCGATCCGAACATAGGTTGACTAATAAAGTAGAATCGAGTAGATGAACTTTGGCTAACAGGAGAGGCTAGGATCTAGTTTCAGACAAGTTACTTACCTGCTCATCGCAAGCTACCAGTTAATCAAGGTATCGGCGGCCGAGTCGCCTTATAGGGGCGTAGCCGAAGGGGAAGAGGAGGCAGAGGCTTGTTAACGGGTCTGCTCAAAGGCTGACTGGTGGGCTTCTCGGCGCTGCTTGAAGGCTGACTAGATGGCGTGGGAGCAGACGACTTCTGCTTCTGGGAAGAGGCTTTCTGCTCCTGGGAGGAGACTTTCTGCTTCTGGGAAGAGGCTTTCTGCTCCTTGACAACCTCATGCGTACGGATGGGAAGCGCATCCTCGTCACTGCGATAGCCATAGTTAGCCTGGCTAGGTCGCGGTCGGAAGCCACCCTCCCAATACCGATTCCAGTCTTCCTCGAGTTTCTTCCTGCGTAATTCTCTTTCCTCCTTGCTGGCAGTCGTCCTTTCCTCCTCGTCCACCAAACCTTTGAACCGCGTTTGTTCATCCTTGGTCATGTACTTCCAGAGCGGGTGCGTCGCCGGATTGAAGTTCGGATCCCAGCGCAGCTTGTCCTCAAAGTCAATGGCAATGCAGAAGGCGGCGCGGTCCTCGGCGTTCTTGATGGCGGCCACATCGTCGTTCTTCAGATGGAGGTAGGTGGGCGTCGAACTATTGCCGCGGTGGGAGCAGAGATCGCGCAGGCGATCAATACGGCGGTCTCGGGATGATTCGCGACGTCGGGGCAACCGAGAATCGGACGGCCAAGACGGCTGCGAGGAAGAAGAAGAAGAAGAATGCTGGTTTCCCATGGTGAGTTGCGCGTGTCGTTTTGCAATCAGAGTCTACAAAGTGTGGCAGATGTGTCTGTCAGTATAGTGGCAAGATCCAGAGTATGTCGACAAGACCTGTTGTTTATATTATATTTCACATGCTGATAAAATCAATCAGAAACATTGAACATGACCGAGCGCTTTCCATTCAAACCAGTATGAATTATTGTGGACAATACCATTCACAGGTCAAGCTTGAAGGCAACAAAGACTGGAAGACAAGATTCTGTGGAAATCTCGTACATGTTCCGTCTGTGGCATTCATTCATTTGTTTGTCGCAGAATATCTTGAACGAAAGTGATATGTCCCGTATTTACTTCAAGTCCTGTTCGTCAGCTCTGGCGGTGATGGACATTATGCAGAAACAAGGCAAGTCCATCTCAGCCCGATATTCGTAATGAACATCTCCAGAACACATGCTGGAGAAGTCATATTTGACCACCTTAGTTGCGGAATCCTTTCAATCCGCATGCAATCACCAGTCTCAGGACCCGGGTGACTTTGACACAGGTAATTGCTACAGACCTTCCTCACGTCACATGAACGAAAATCATCATGATGCCCGTCTATTCCGCTTCGATAACCTACATACCATTCCTACTGCAGATGCTTCCCACCATCATACCTGTAACACAAAGCCGATTAACTGATAGGAACAAAAACCGGTAAGCAACCCGAGTCCCTCCCTTTTTTCATCCGCACCACTTGTGACTTTGAGCCCTCCGACGACGACCAAGTGAAAGGGAAAGCTAGCAATGCAAGCTTGAAAACAAGACAAAACAAATAAAAAGACCAAGGGCCCAGGCTCGATAGATTACCTCCAACTCCTTACTCGGGGTGACTACCACGCGATATATAGATGTATAGGGGATTAAAAGAAAACCAGAGAGATTTTTATACGCTAAGGAAAATAGTGTCTCAGATCAGATGGCAGCTAAATATGTGCCCACGCTTTTGTAAAAAGGGAGGGGGTATTATCATTATGATCAAGGCAACAGAGCGTGTACTGTTACCCTTAGATGCTCGATGCCCGTTATAAGACAGAGGACGCAGGTAGTGTTAGATAAGATAAAGCAGAAATGTCGTTGTGATCGCGCGGAGGTGCTGATAATACATAGGACAAAAGATGGCGAGAACCAGATTAAGGAAAGTTTTCCGATGCAAACGTCAACATGGATAAGACATGGTCCTAGATAAGGAACAAAAAAGAACGTGTGGTGCTTTTTTTTTGTGTGTGTGTGTGTGTTTAGTTTTGACTTCTTTCGTTTTATAATTTGTTGGATTTGAACACTCATGAGGTGATATTTGGATCATTGTAATACTGAGCTATTCCCCATTCAGTTGCCTGATTACCCTGTCCGGCCTGTTGCTGTTGCTGCGGGTGGGATGTCGTGTCGAGGAAGGTGGAGCTGGCAATACTCTCCCAGTCCTCAAAGATGACTGGAGCAGGAGAATATTCAAAGTCCATCATCCCATCCCCCATGGCAGCGTGGCCCTGAGGGACAGGAGGCAGCTCACGCTTGCTGAGATGGTGCTGTGAGGGGACCATGGGAGAGTGCCCTGACATATCTGGAGATGGCTGCTGCTGCACGGACGAAAACGCTGGAGAAGGGATGAAGGCGGGGTTTCGATAAGGCGACGAGTTGAAGGAAGTTGGCGTGCCAGAAGAAGTCGATGCGAGCATCTGTGGCGACGCCTGCGACGGCAGCGACACAAAGGACATGCGCGCATCTTGTTGCTGCTGTGGCTGTTGTTGTTGTTGTTGTTGTTGTTGTTGTTGTTGTTGTTGTTGTTGTTGTTGTTGTTGTTGTTGTTGTTGTTGTTGTTGTTGTTGTTGTTGTTGTTGTTGTTGTTGTTGTTGTTGTTGTTGTTGTTGTTGCTGCTGCTGCTGCTGCTGCTGCTGCTGCTGTCGGTAAGCAGCCGGGGGACCCATGACATTTGGCGCAAACTGCTGCTGCGGCGATGGCACAGGTGCCGCCTGCGGCGGTGGTGGCAGTGGGGAGTTTGTAAAAGCCATATCTGATAAGTCGAAGGCAACCGTTACGATCCACTGGGCCTCGCCTTCATCGCCAGAGAAGAACTCGAGCAGGTCTTGAAGTTGGCCTGGATTCTCCTTCTCTAGGAAACCCTGGGCACGCCCCGTTTTGCTCGGGTGCCAGCTGAACTGGGGCCGGCGACCACCAAACTCGGCTTGCTTGCTAGTCACAAGAGCATCCCAAGCGCCATGGATAAGGGGCTGGTGGAGGAGGCCGTAAATGACTCTCGAGTGCATCCAGTCGGATTTACCCAGGCCAGACTCGAAATGCCTAGCAACATGCTCGACATGGCGCTCGCGCGCCGGATGAAGGGCCGAGCAGAAGCCACATGCCCAATACTTGCGCTTGCGGAGGAACCTGACAACCTTTTCAGCATGGGGACATGTCTTGCAGCCGTGACATTGCTTGTGATGCTGGTTGAACGAGTTGGAACCCCAAAAGCTGCGATTGCAGCCGGGCTCGGGGCAAGGATACTTCCTCCAGCGCTCGTGGAATTCGTCCTCGTGCCTCTTCCAGTCATACTTGCGCTTGAAGCTGGTCTCGCACGAGGTGCACCAGTAGATGTTTGTCTTGCTGGTCGTGGGCGCTGACGCAGACGTCTGAGACGTGCTGATAAGGGGTCCACCGGGCGCAGATGTCATTGGAGTCATGGGCAGCGCCGACTGCGTCCGGGAAGAGGAATTCGATGCCCACGACATGGAGGACCGCGCCGAGTTGACGGACCATATCGAGGCGTGGCCGGAGGACCCGGAGCTGGTTGAGGAAACGGAGATTCGGGGGCGGTGGTGGAGGTATGGCATAGAGGGAGAGATGAAGGTGGAGGCATCAGGATTTGGTACGCCGGCTGCCGAAGCCATTTGTGTAATTGGCACCGGAGCGGGAGCCCCTGGCACAGCATTGGCAGACTGAGGCAGGACGGATGCAGCTGCCCACGCCCTCGACACATCGTCGGCGAATGATGATTCGGTCTTGATAATGGCGATTGAGGGCGGCGCGCCAGTTCCAGGGGACGGCGCCGTGGTCGAACTGCCGGGAGCGGGAGACGTAGCGGCCGAAGATACCGATACAGAGGCAATGGGGGAGCTATGAGCGGCGGTAGAGGTTGGTTGAGGAGCGACCTGCGACGGAGGCGGTGGCGGCGGGTGGAGAGGAGGAGCGAGATTCGATGTCTGAGGAGAGTGGAGGTGGTGGTGCGACGGCGAGAGAGAAACGGGCTGAGACAGCAGCGGCGAGGGGATGGGAGTGGAGGAAGAGGCCGGTGGCGTCGTTGACGATGAGGCGAGCGTTTGAGCGAGTGAAGGCTGGCCGGGAAACGAAAGCTGGAGCGAGAAACTGTCGTCGTCGACCCATTGATGAAGGAGATCCTTGGACAGGCCCGAATCAATCAGGACCTGAAGGTTCTTGCGCGCCTCGACGAGGACATCTTGAGCCTTGGATGAATCAAGCTGCTGCTGCTGCTGCTGCTGCTGCTGCTGCTGCTGCTGTTGCTGCAGATGTGGCTGCTGGAACTGAGACATCAATTGAGACTGCGGCTGCGGCTGCGAAGATGGCTGCAGAGACGGGCCCAGCTGGTGGAGCTGGTGAGACTGGTGATTTGGATCCATTGGGGAAGCGCTTTACATTTGACGACGGGCCTGATTGACGAAAAGACGGATGCTTTTTTGCCTGTCCTCCTTTTCCCCTCTTTCTCTCTCGCTCTCTCTCTTCTTCTTCCTCCTTGCGGCGCAATAAAACGAGCGACGACGAATCTCGAGTGGAGCGAACCAAAACAACAGCCGTACGCGCAAAAGCGGCACGAAATCGACGACGGCAACGGCAAAGGACGAAGACGAATTGAATAAAAACGAATGAAGGGGTGTTGCCAGAAACGAATGAAGAAAAAAAGCAAAAAAAAAAAGTGTCGGAGCAAAAGAGCGGGAAGAAAGGGCGCCGAGAAGAAGAGAGAATGCGGAGGGCAGAAAGGATAGCAAGGATAGGAGGAGAGGAGGAGAGGAAGGAGGGAAGGAACAGTAAGAACGTGCGAGCTGGTGGGTGCAGAGAGTGGGAAGGTGAGGCCGGGCGGCTGTGGCTGCGGGAGAGAGAGAAGAGAGGAAGGAACGGGCGCCGTACTCAGCAGGTACTGCCGCGCCAACAGCGACGGAGAGGGTTCCTTTGGCCGTTACTAAGGTGTAAGTACTTGGTACCTTTTTACCTTTTATCTTTAGTTAAGGTACCTTAGCTTATGCTATGGGCAGGTCAGGTAATAAGGTACCGGGGCCCTTTTGTAGATGCTCCGTGCCAGAAGTACCCGTAATAGTCCCTGGAGGTTGCCGATACGGAGCACTTGTAATAAAGAGTTCCGTATTGCCAACGGCCTGCTCAGGCGCCCGGCGGCTCGCGCATGCTCAAAGAGGCCAAGGTGCCTATTTGGATTGACCCTTTTAGCGTCACACTTTGCCAGACCGAGCCAGAAAGAGCGCCTGGGGGGGGAGCTTTCCGTGAAATTATAGAGGCAATTAGGCGAAAGAGGGCAGGAACAAACACTGCCAAAAGGCGCCGAAGGGGGGGGGGTGGGCAGCGTAGCAAATAGAGTGGCGCGACCAATCGAGGCAAGTGGCCGATTAGTTAGCCCCGTAGTACGGAGTACTTGAAGATACTCTGTGCGCCGCACTCTGCAGCACCACGCAAGGAGGTACCTGGTCGTACTAGGCGACTTGCAGACTAATCGAAGCGCGCCAACAAAGACGGATATCCTTTTCTTCTTTTGCCTTGGAGCTGGTGGATGATGTTTTTTTCTTCTTCACTCTTGCTTTGAGCCGCCAGGGTGTTGCTTGCAGCTGTACGGAATATCAACTTTCGTACCAGGATCTGCAGTGCGATACAAGTGCTATAGTACCTAGGAAGTTGTTTGTGCTAGGCAAGACCGGGGCTGCAAGCCATCGCGGATACACGTCGCAAGCAGGAGTGGTAATAATGGAGAAGAGAGAGGGACGGACGGACGAGAATGGAGATGATAAAGAGCGCGAACGCGAGAAGTGGAAAAGACCCTTGGGGCCGGAAGAAAGAAGAGGACCCGGGGGGGGGAGGGGGGGGAACACCCTCAAGAGAGCGAGAGAGCCCTGGCCATGATGAGCGCATGTATGGAGCACTTGGCGCGGAGAAAGCGTTCAATGAGACGAGGGCTGGGCTGGGCTCGTTCATTAACATTAATATAGCAAGTATTACCGTATTTATGTATGTACTTTATATGTGCATGCTTTTTTGTGTTTTGATTAAGCCTGGGCCGGAACGGGCTGGGCTGGGCTGGGCCGGGCTGGATACATCAATGTAATTGGCGGCACTCATTCGATTCCTACAGTACTACTACTACTACTACTACTACTACTACTACTAGTAGATATTGTGGGATGCCGGCGGGTGACGAACGGCTCAGCATAACGGCGCAATCTACGGAGCCTGCAGCCATTCATGATGCCTCTCGCACAGCCCCGGGCTGCTTCTCCGCACACAGCAGCAGGTCTGTCTTGTTGAGGACAAGTTGCCAAGTACCTACACCCGACCCTACATACGGAGTTACTACTATTCCGCATAACATTCTCCGTAAGGTATACATGCATACCGTAGTAATAGTAATGCCTTAGGTGCTCTCTACCTTGAACGCAGATCTACATAACGCAGCATCGGCCGACGGAGCAGCAGCTCTGCGGACGAGCCCAAGAGAGAGGACCGGGTGGGGAGGGACAGGATGGAAAAGACCAATGGAAGCAGAGGCGATTTCTCTGTAGTTCGAAAGGCCCAAGTTGATGGAATAATCAAATCGAAGGATGGGGCCGGAGCTGAAAAAAAAAAAAAAAAAAAAGGACAGAGCACGTTGGGTTGGCTATCATCCACGGGCTCGGCCTCTTTCTTGTCTCTCTGCCTTCCAGTCTCCCTCATTCCACCAAGTTCTGCGCTGCTAAATAAGTCTGAGACTGCTTCATTACACCTCCATTGGATAGTCTGGCCTTTGCCTTGCTCTTCTAGGACAGCGTGCCATCGCTAGTGCCTGGTGGTAGTACCAGTGGCAGACTTGATGCCACTACATTAGATCATGCTAGCATCCAGCTAGTCAACCCCAGCTGAGACTCACGATGCCCGTGCCCACCATTCCTCTTCCTCCGCCTAGTACTACTGATACTACCTAAGGTAGTAGTAGTATTCACTACTTGTACTTCTGTCCTGCTGCTGCTTGCTGCTGCTCCTACTACTATACTCTAGATGCTAGAGGCGCCGAGCTCCGCACTCCATCCGAATCAGCCCAGGTTTGCTGCTGCTGCTGCTGCTTCGCATCTAGCGCCATGGCGGCTGGACTAGCACGCTCTTGGCTTAAATTGCTCGCAGCCTCTGAAGGATATTAGTGCGATGCAGCCATCTGTGCCTGGGACCTAGTCGCAGGTACTAGAGGCTGGGCATCCCAGATTCATCCAACGAATGTCTCAAACTTGCAGGTCGCATCGCGGTGCGTGCTGCCTGCTAGTAAGCTTTTGCCAGCTCAACCCTGTCCGTGAAGAAACAAAGAGAAGAAGGGGAAAAACACAGGGAAAGAGAAAAGAGAGCTACAGGACGGTCCCTTCTATGTCTGTTGCGGCGGGCAAAACACACAATGTCCAACTCAGCTGCCGCACACGCGTGTTGTTTCTTGTATCTCGTAGCACACGGAATACCACCTAGTTAAAGTCAAGATGCGTTATACGAAGGTATAGAGTACCTCCTTCGCACCATTACTATACCTACTAGGTATACTTATAGACGCCATTTCCAGGTACCGGGCGAATCCTTACGAAGTCGTGGGCTGACTTAGTAGCACCATCGACGAATGGCCATGACGATGGCCTCGCAATGGCAACCCACGCAGGGCTTGACCGTCATTGATCCTTCTCTGACTCCATGCCCGCTTACACTCCTACGCAACGTATGTACGTACAAACATGCCTATTACATTAGCACTTGCATGCATGTATGGAGTATCAAGTCTGCCACGCACGGAGTGCATCATACGGAGCGTACCCGCCGTGTCCGGGCAAGCATTTACACGGGCAATCGAGGTATAATCTGTACAGATACGCGGTCTTCTTTGCTTTGCTTGCAGGCTCATGGGACTCTGGACGAGCACTGGACGGAGGACATATGATTAGTTGAGAGCTCTTGATGCGGATTCTTTCCGCTGCTGTTTTTGAGACCGGGCGGCTGGAAACTCAGACCTGCTGCGGGAAACCTGGCTGATCCGCATAGCAAACTCATTTTTTTTTTTAGTCTCAGGGGTGCGCATGTGTGCCATCTCTCTTTTCTCGGAGAGTGTGTGTGTCTGTGTGTGTGGCAGCAGGGATGCCATGGCTTATTGCCACGACTTTTTGCAGAGAAACATGAATGGCACTAAACGAAAGCTGAATGCTACGGAGCCCAGTCCATCGAACTCCGTTAGTCCCCCAATGACAGCATCCCCCTTCCTAGCCATCTAAAGGAAAACAAACCCCCCCCCCCTCTTGGCCCATCTTGTTTACCCGTCTGTGCCAGCTCCATCTCCATGGCGGACAAAGAGCGGCCCCCGGTCAGTTCTGCGTAGCTGCAGAGCGCGTCTGGGACCGAGCCGAGGGCGTCGGATGTCCTTCCCGGTACGGAGAAAAGAAATGGAAGGGAAGGGGGAAAAGGCTCGTTAGGTCCCTTTTTTTCCCCTTGATTCTCATCTGCACCTCATAAGGCTACTGCCATGTGCTCTCTCGTCTCTCCATCTCTGTCTTGGTGGGACAGCGCCTTCATCACCAACACGAAGACTTGAGACTGTGGCGCAGCGTTCAAGTCGTATTGTGCTAAATGTTTCATCCGCCTGAAACTCGTTGCGACGATCTCGTGGGACAAACGGTCTCAAGAATCAACGGAAACAAAGAACATCGTCAAAGCCGCGTTTGGATCTTCACGGCACTAATGCAGCATTAACGCACACACGTGTCTAGCCAAACCTCCAGGGGGGGCCCCCCGGACCAAGAGCCGGGGCCAGATTACAAGAAGAAGAAAAAAAAAACCACACACGCAAAAAGTCGCGCATCAGGAAAGCGTCGCAGATCCATGGAGAAGCAAAAGGGCGTTGCGGCCGTCGAACACCAAAGCTCCGGTCGGCTGCGCCGGGGATCTGGATGCCACTCGCCGACTACTGCGGGACTACGACGTCTTTTTCACGTTGGTATGGTACCAAAATTGTAGCACAAAGGGCAAGAATCGTCAGGGCTGCCGACTAAGAGGACCAATTTTTGTCATTTCTTAGCCGCTAGTTGAAACACGGAGGTCGAGGAGGGAGTCGTATAGATGACAAAAGATAGGTAAATACAACTAACCACCATCCTCTCCCCCATCCAGGCACGCTTTTCTAGAACGACCAGCCCGCGTCATAAACAGCCGGGCTACCCCCGGTCCGTGATACGGAAAATGAAGTAATGCTGAGACGGAGTAGTCCGTATTTATCGAGATTTGCTTACCCCGGCCACCTTGCCACTAGCCTGGCTGTGAGAAGAGAGAATTAGGCATTCCGAAATCCGTTGAAGAATGCTCAGACCATCATCCACAGGAAGAAAAGGCGAGCAGGAGAGAAGGAAAGAAAAAAGGTACGAACCGGACTGTAATCTCAGCCATAGGTGGTGCTGTTATCTCGCGCTTCCGTGTCGGCTTGTATACACGTATAGTGTATGTACTTTGCTCTCATCGAAATAGGTGTTAGTCGATAGTCGGTAGATATCACCATGTTTTGCACAGCCTCACTCACGGGTTCGCTATGCTGTTTTCCCTTCCCAAATTCGGTCCCCATCTAACAAAGCCCAAAAAAAAAAAAAAAAAAAAAAAGATGCCCCTGCGCAGCCGCCGTGTCTGAAATAGATTGGACCACCCGGCCTCTCTTCCCTCCCCCGCTCAATCACGGAAGCCAAGCCAAGCGAAGCATGGCTGAGGGCCTGGTGACATCTTCCCGGTCAGAGGAAAGATTTTGAAAGAGAAGAAAAGGGTTTGCTGCTGGCATCCACCGTTGTGCCCACTCACGATATGCCTGTCACCTCCGTATTTAATACGGAGTGCTGAAAGAAGCAACACCAGACCACATCCGTACCAAGAGGAGACGTAACGGAGCGGACGATACGTTGGCTAGAAGAGGAAGCTCATAGACAACGAATATCTGCATCTGACACGCATCAACATCGTCATTCTCAGCAAGTGCAGAGTAGCAGTGGCATCATCCCAGTACGCAGCGCAAAGAAAACGTGGCAAAGCAAGCTTGAATTCTCCTCCTCTTTTCCTCTCCACTGCTTCCACCTGATCCAGGCCAACCGGCATGTTTCCTTTGCGCATACCCTTGTTTTCCATTTTTCTAACTCGTAGCTCCTGTCGGTTTTCTCATGATTACTGCGTAGCATGGTAGTGCGTCTTCTCTCTTCTTTCATGGGTTGCAATAGTAGATGCAGATGGAGAACGTGTCCGTGGGCGGGTCGAAAATATCTTCTATAGTAGGACGAAATGCACTCCTAATCATATAGCAGGGGACAGCATGAAGCAATCAGAACTTCCATCGATTGGAACCAGAATGGTTCTCGTAAAAGAGGGTGCAAAAGCTTGCATTAAACCATCGTCCCATGATCCACATCTCGCTTCGGCCACGTTTCTTCGCGATCCACCACATGGTGATGACTCCCATAACCTTGATCCAAAATAGGGACGTGTGGAGGTATGGATGAATGATAACAGCTGAGACGGAATCGAAGATTCCCCTACAACGAGGAACAGACACGTCTCCATCCACCTCGTACAGCTCGACTGCCCACCGTGATCGAGAAGCAACTGCTCATTTAAGCCTTTGTTTCAAAAAGCATTTCAGCCTATATAGCTTTTATCAGACAAGACATCACCCTTCGCTCAATGTGCTTTATTATCAATCAATCATCACGTATTGTGATACCGGCACTGCCGCCCCCTTGAAATCATCCCTAGGTACCTTGCTTATGAACATCAAGCCTGATACTAGTAATACAAAGGAAAAGCAAATGTGCAACAAGTGTGCTGCGCCTTCTACTCGGCGTCTCTTCGTCTGTCTTTCATCCCTCCAGTTCCTTCCTGCAGCCCTCTTCTCTTTATCAATATTAAAGATACAGTAAAATACTGAAGCCTTTCCATAACAGTCCGTATAAACCCCCTTCCAGTTTGCGCCATCGAAGAATCCCAGGTCGCTCCAAAATACTACCTCTAGGTAGTTACTCCCTAACAAATATTCACAAGAAACACTTCATCCTCGGCAAGCCGATAGACCTTTGCCGCATGGGCCGAAAATAGATTGCACCGCGGAATTCCAGTGCCAGAACCAGAACCAAAGCCATGTGTCATCTCCGGCAAGGACAAGGGGGGGGTCCTCAATGGAGACGAGATGTGTAAAAGCGACTAGGGTGCCATGCCGATGCCCTTGTGCTCCTCGCTACGCTCAATGATGCCGCGCATCGACTATTCCTCAGTCAAGCGCAATCTGTATGGACGTCCACCTTTCTCTGTAGTAGAAGTCCGCCCGTTGAAGAGAAAAGGCTTCCACAGTTTGAGACTCAGGCCTGGCCTCCCCCAGTTATGGAGAGAGTGGAAATTGGCTTTCTTTGGTGTCTCCCATGGACCTTTGTTCCTTGATAAGAAATTAAATCGCCGGTACTCGAGAGTTCGTCGCAGTGGCTTATATCGCACCATTATAGACACGTCACAACCTCGTTCCCGGAGACTCTCGACCAACCTCACACGGCCATCACAATCATTAAGCACTCGTGCTGAAGTAGTAATTCTCCCACAGGTACTCATAGTCCTGCAGGATCCCGGCGATGAAGCCCGGCATCCTCCTCGTAACCCCGTGCACGGCGCCCTTGGTGACGTTTTCGTAAAAGGCGCCGCGCATCGCCCACCAGAGCATGGCCCAGCCCCGTTTGTTCCATTCGTCGCGCTCCAAGGTCGAGGTGCGCAGACTGCGTTGGCGCAGCTGTCGCGCCGCGTATTCGACGGCGACGCCCACCAGCCACGGCGTCCACGACTTCTTGTTCCTTGACCTCGCCAGCGCCGTTGCGTAGATCAACGGCGCAAGGATGTGCAGCACCTCGGCCAGCTGACCGCCGCCCTGCAGCTGGTTCAGGAGCTTGCTGGCAGGCTTGATGTCGTCTGCCGTCAGGACGCGGCCCAGCAGGTAAGAGCTGATGTCGCCGGGATTGGGCAACGACGGCAGACTCATGCCCGTCCGAGGCATCGTCCATTCCCGCTCGTATGCAGGCTTCTGCGGCGGCGGCGCCCCCATGACGGACCCGTTGGGCGATGCCTCATCCATCAGCTCGCTCTCACTTCTCGCCGTCACCAGGTCGTCGTCCTCGGAGTCGTCCTCGGGGATGGGCTCTCGCTCAGGAAGCACCGGCGTTACGAGCGGGCGTGATCGCGTAACGCGCAGCAGGATGAGGCGGCAAAAGGCCTTGATGGCCTCTAGCAGAACAATCACGTTCCATCGAGTCTTTTCCCCCCCGCGCCGCTTGGCGCTCATCTCGCAGAGGAGCTCCGTGTAGGCGACCATCTGCAGCACCATGGCTATCCTCCGATACAGCTTGCTCTTCTGCGTCCAATAGCGCGTGTAGCGAGCATGTGCCGACCGTAGCGGCGACGCCGGCAGCTTCGAAGCCGCCTGTGAGAGAATCCCGTCGTGATAAAGCGACAGGAGCTGGACTCCCGAGTGGATGGACTCGGAGGCAATTTCAGCATCGCGGAAGCGCCCTTTTGCCATTGCATTTAGTTAGCTTCTCTCCTGTTATGTCGTAGCGCAACATGCGGCACCAACCTGGAATGATGTAGGTGAGGCTTCTGAGCGCGCTCTCAATCTGCGATACCTGCCCGGCGTTCTTGGTGATGAACTCGTCGTACATGCCCAGCCATTTCGGCGGCATGGCCAGGATCTGGCCGACCGTCACGCGCCGCGTAGGTCGGTTGGGGGCCGGCTTTGTCGAGGTCACCGGCATTGTTAAGTCTGCCTTTCGTTTTCTCTCTCGATGGTATCCTTAAATCGTGTGTCGTGTGTCTTGTAACGTGTGATCTCGTGTCGCCTCAGCTCAATCGCTCATTTAAAGTGCCTCAGAAAGCACCATCGTCGAAGGAGCGAGCGATAGTGGCAGGCAATGGCGTCAGCGACAGCAGAGGGTAGTAGCAGTGGTTTGGTGTCTTTTTTTTTTGGGTTGTTGTTGTTGTGATGACTGAGGGGATGCTAGGAGCTTGGTTCAGCTGCGGCACGAGGGATAGAATTCAAAAGTCCAATGAGAATCAACACGGGACTTGGGATGACGCTTTTGGCGAAGCCGAGGTCCGCCATCCAAACGCCCCCCCTGTGGCGCAGGTCCTCGAACCAGCTGTGGCTTAGCCTCTCAGCCGAACATTCCATCCTCCTACCCTGCAGCCACCCAAGACCTACAAAAAGTCATTCATATCAACGGTATCGGCATCATCATCGCAAGGAGGACTTATTGTGTGAATGCGAAAGTAAGAGCTACAGCGTCGCCTGATGAGAGAGAAAGGCGATGAGGATTGGCAGTCAATTTTCTATTCCACTTTTGAGGTTCGGCATTTTCTCCCCTCGCTTTCTCGCTAACTCAACTTCCTCTCAACCAAAGCACCTTTATATAGGAAGATAGAAACTGTTACCTTTTGTGTAAGACCGCTCCCAGACCTCCAAAGGAAGCCCTACGTAAAAAGGTGGGTAGGTATTAGTACATGGATATATAAACCCCCTTGAGCCAAAACATTAAAAAAAAAAAAGAAACCCTCCTTGTCGCCGTGTGTATGATTTCCCAGATGGTATTCCCGTGCCCAAGTCGCGCCCGTGAGGCGCAGCCCCTTCTCTTTCGTTTACAAATATACCCGATTATAATCCTACACAGATAGTAGTCATTCCCAAGGCGCCCCCATTTTGTGGATATGTATATATAGGTATATACACATGTATATACATGTATATATATTCACAGCTTAGCAAACCCGGCTTGCTCCAACTCCTTTCCGGCCGGCAGCAGCGGCCTTCCCTGCATCGGAAAGGGCCAAAAGAGCGGATTCTCTACCGTCTCTGCTGTCTTCCTTACGCTGGCCGACGCCTGCAGCGAGTCGACTATCTCGGAGCCCGGGCCCCAACCGCAGGTGAAGTCGCTCTCCTGGACGTTCGGCGCGAAGAAGTTGAGGCTGCTCGAGTAGGGCCTGACCAGGTTGTCGGCGTCTTCCGGCGGCGTGTTGTCGCCGTCGACGTTGACCTCGATGTTCCACTTCTTAGCGAGGTACCGCAGAATGTTAAGTGCTTGTTCGGCAAAGTGGTGGCACGGCGCCATTTCCGTGAGGTCGGCGATGCCGCGGTTGAGGGCCTCGGACACGCGGGGATCAATCTTGGCTACCTTTTTCATCTTCTCTTCACTCGATTCCCCTTCTTCGGTCTTGAGAGTGGAGGCACCGATGGCCAGGTGCATGATGGCTGATGTCAGGACGAAATAAGGGACAAAGGATGGCGTCCTGCGCAGCGTGTAGAGCTGTGAATATGAAGTGAGGAGCCCCTGAATGGCGTCCGCCGCCTGTGAGCAGACATCTCGCGGGGAGACTTTGGAGCCAATGATGCGAAGCTTGATCAGGGGTCTGAAGAGCAAGAGTATGGCGAAGTGATAATACATGCTGATCAATTTGGCGTTAGCATTGCGATTTCGAAGTTGAAGACGAAACATTCAGAACAATAGCAACGCCAAAAAGAACGGGGGGGTTACTCACTGGGCGAAGAGAACGGCCGGGGTAAAGTTGTGCCCCAGCCTCAGAACCTCCGGTATGCGGTCGTACCAGTTCAGGTACTGAGTGTAAATGTTCAGCAGATCCCTGGCAGTGAGAGGTCTGCCGGGTGAATGAAGCACATAGAGAGACTGGTGGACAAGCTCACTGAGCTCGCAGAAACACTTGTATACTGACCGCACGTTGGACGGCTGCTCACACGACCGCTGCAACGGGGCGCCTTGGGATACGTTAGTAGGCAGCCCTTTAGAATCTATGCCAAATGTAGTCGAGCGGTCCTCACCATCGTCGGTATACGGAACCCATAGCGAAGCCTCGATGTCGCTGATGATGGCCGGTTTAGGGGGTAGATGAGGAAAGCATGAGCACTGCGGTAGGGAGCCGGTGGCAAGGGACCAAGCACTGAAATTGATGACCCAACATTAGCAAAAACGGCACCTCCTTTGCGTTTCAAAAGGAGGTTGAGGGAAATGAAGGAGGAAGAAAGAAAGGAAGAAAGAAAGAAAAGTCTCACTGATCCAAGGCAAAAGCCCCCCAGAAAGTCGCCGACTGGACGGCGAGCTCGTCCTCGTCGTCGTCGTCGTGGATATGATGCAGGCCCATCTCGATGGCCAATCTTATGCTCTGGCCGGCGTAGTACCAGCTCTCCGAATCGCGGCCGCAGCTAGCCTCGCGAATCGACATGATGCCTAGCGCCTGGATGGTCGTTAATGAGTGGTGGTCGGTCTCTTCGTTGAAGAGCCGCTGGCTCTCCTTGAAGAAGTGGTCGCCCGAAGAGTAGGGGTCGTTTGGGTTGGCTCTTGTCATGGGCTGGGTGGAAAAGCGGCAGCCGAGGGCGAGCAAGGCGTTGACTAGTATGGGGGAGCAATAGCGATTTCTCCCCGCCTGGAAATCGCGAAGAAAGTGTTCCTTGCTGAGGGAGGCGAAGGTGGGATATTCCCAGCAAAAGTACAGCGCCAGCAGATGCTGGACGAGGTTGGCGTCGCCGGTGATGCTGGTCCACGTGGCGGGAGGTTGTTTCATTTCGGGCTCGTTGAGCGGCGATAAGACTTGCTCGAGGCCCCGGAATCGCTGGCCATCGGGCAAGTGATCGGTTTGCATGTTCTCGGCCCAAGACCCAACTCGCGACTGCGGCGGACCGGTCATGTCGGCGGTCCAGTTCATCAGGTCCGGGTGGGAGCCGCTTCTGGTAGATCCGCCCTGGCTCTGCGACGAGAAGTGCCAAGGGCTCGTCGGCGTGCCCATCTCGTTGCCCATGTTGGGCATCGGGAGCGCTGCTACGCTGGGACCGACGGCCATGGACATGGGAGGAAGAGGCGCGCTGCTGGTGCTGCCACCGGCGCCGCCGCCTCCGCCTCCGCCGCCAAAGGTCGTTATGGGAGCGAGGTCATGGCCGCCGCCGCCGCCGCCGATATTAGGGTCGCCCGGCCTCGCGAACGTCGAGCCTGAGGTGGGCCCGGTAGGCGGGAGGCTGCCGAGCCATTCGGATATGCTCTCTACCGACTGGCCCCCGCGAAGACGCGCCAGCACCTCCTCCCAAAGCTGTGGCCGTATTAGGGCGGCAAATACCTGATCGCTGGAACGCTGGCGTAGCCGCAAGCTCTCGATCTCGTTACGGAGGTGTTCTTTGGACTGGCGCACGGGGATTTCGTAGACGCACTCGACGTCCTTTTGCGTCTTGCAGCGCCCGCATGGTTTCTGGCCGTCGCACTAGAGGGAAGCAGCAGCGTCAGCATGCATCCAGGACCATTCTGCGCTCCGGAGTGGGGAGGAAGGGGGATGGGGAAACACGGGAGGCAGGCGATTGACGCGTATTGGGGGAAGGAATTGGGGCGGCATCAGAAGCCGTCGCGACATGGGAAAGCATTCTTACCTTGGCACGCTTTTTGCGACATTCTGTGCAGGCATTGGGCGTGACCACACCCAAGCCGCGTCTGCGCTTGGAGAGCTGGAGCAAAGAAGAAGAGGCTGCCGACGAGGGTCCAGTCTGCGACTGAGTCTGCTGCGACTGGGGCGTGGTGCCGGTGCCCGTCCCAGTGCTGGTGCTCGGCTGGCTGGGGCCCGAGGGAGTCTGGCTGCCGACGTCCTCCTCCATCGGGGACGTGGTGTAGCGAGAGGCCAGACGGTACGGGAGGCGTCAAGCCTGGGCTTGCGCGACGGAGAGACGGGCGACTTTCAGCGATGGGAGGCCGGAGCGGTTCCAAGGCTCGAGTTGCGGTAGCTGCAGCCTCGCGGTGGGATAGACATGCTGCGGGGGTGGACCGAAGCTGGAAAGAAAAGAGCTATCCGGGGGGCCTGCAGGTTCGGCGAACGAGGAGGAACCAGAGGTCGGTGTCGCGGATCAGGCTCAGGCGCGTGGACGGGGCCGCGATGGCAGAGGCATGAGGAGACCCCGCGGGATGTGGACGGCTGGCGATGGGAATGAGCGCAGGGGGTTGGGAAGGGGAGCAAGGCGAGAGATAGAGAAAGGCCACGATGCGGATGGGTTTTCGGGATGGATTTTGAAAGAGCTGGAGTGACGGTATCGCCAATCGCGGGGCTGGGGGGGCCTTGGGGGGGCAAGGGCCAGCTCCAGCACGCCTAGTAGCGCACTTTGTAGTGCAATTTTGTAGTGCCATTGCAGCGCACTTAATAAGCAGCTAGGGCCGTGGCGACCGTGGCCAGTGCGCGCTGGACCGCTAAAGCTTAGGCCGATCAGCCACCAGCCGCTGCCGCTAGCGAGCAAAAGCTTCCAGTTCGGCGAAGCACTCCAATGGTTTTTTTTTTTTTTTTGCTTTTCTTGTCCTTCTCTCCTTCTCATCCATCAGTATCAGACTTGTCTTAGGTAAGGTAAACATATACAGGATCCACTAAGCGCCGGTTAAAAGGCAAATGATTTAAAAAAAATCCAAATCGTTTACAAGAAAAAGTAAAAAGATGCAATGCATTGCGGCTCCAAGCAGGCACTTTGAGGCGCATAACCGAGTCCAATCTCCGGCGGCATCGTCAACTTGTCTGCTCGATGGCACACCCGTCAAGGCACCGCATGTCACCTGCCAGTCATATTCGAGATAGGGATACAGGTACATGTTACTCGTCATGCGCGAGGCGCCACCGCGTGCAGCCGCATGGAATTCCGAGAAGCTGCGGTAGGAATTACAACGCGCCTATTGGATCTGATGGTTCCGCGTGCAGCAGCTGCCACCCCCAGGCTTAGTGGCGCGCTACTGGCAGAGATGCACTAGGGGAATTTAAAAGAGCCAGTGAAAAAGCAAAAATCGATTTGAGGCAGCTCAAGTACGTACCGCGCGGGAAGGATCAAAAAGGACACAATAAAAAAAAGAAAAAATTACTTCAAAGTTGCCGCGCTCTATTTTTCACGACAGGTGTGCCTTTTGCATGGGCAATTGTCTTTCGCATACATCCAGATGGGGACCTTCTTCTGAAGCTGCTTGTTGCAATGCCCCCTCGGATCCAAGAGCTTCGTCTTAGCAAATCGCATCATTAGGTTTTCCTGCAGCTGGCCATGATTGGGGGATGAGGTCATCGCTTGAGCTCTGTCGAACCGGTTCCCTGGGAGCTTCCTCACTCAGCTCTGGCTAGGTACTAAGGTACCCTAGAGAGCATCGATTGGGCACAGTGCCAAACTATTATACCTACTAGGAGTAGGTGCCTCTTGTTAAAATACTGAGGGTGGGTATCGCCCTTGCCCCGAGTGTCCCTCACAAAATATCACCCCATATCATTGGAGCCACTCAATTTGCACACGACAAATCCCTATTTGCACATAACATTAAACTATATTAGGAAAGGTAGGCCCCACATAGTAATTAGTAGTAAAAGCTACAAACTGTAATCCTCTTCGATAAAAGCAGTAAAGCACCCTCATTCCCGCCATTAATGCCCTGATTCATAGAATCTAACAGTCTATATAGAATGTTTGAAAAGGGACTTCTTGCTAGCGCAGCTTGTAGAGTAGCTTTCTTATATCTTTTCTATAACCCTATCAATTAGAAAGCCAAATCCTAATACTAGCAATAATTATCTATATTATTTTTCGCTATAAACTAGCAGAATTTGCTAGATTTTCTAATAGCTATACCTATTATAGGCATTTATATAGTCCCTGCTAGCGCGGTATATTGGAGATAGGGGTTTAGAGAGTTTTTCCTAAGTTAAGCTAATTAACTTAGATTTATACTGCAAATCCCTACTAAAAGAGGTATAGTCTCCCTTTTATAAAAACTTATTAGAAATCTAATAGACTATCAGATTCTATGAATCAGGGCATAAGCTAGGTTCCTACTTCCCAACACTATATTATGAAATAACCTATAACACACTACTATTATAGATCCGGGCTACGCCTAGACTAGAGTTATTCTAATTCTAGCTTAAACTATATAAGCCTAAGTTAGGCCTAATCTAAGTCTAGAATAAATCTAAGGTATATTTAGTAATATATTAATTAGAATATTAGCTATATACTTTTAATATATTTTCTTTTTCTTTAAAAATAATAATTCTATTTATTTAAATATTTATTTATAATTATTATAAGGCTAGTCTATTATAATTATTATTTTTTATAATAGAAAATAAGTTAATAATAAAATCTAACTCCTATTAAGAGATATAAAATATAATAGTATTATAAATTCTAGATATATTATAATTACTATTACTAGCTATTATTTTTTTTAATAAAAGATTAAATAATTAATAATAGCTAATATTTAATATTTCTATAATTATTATTTATATATTAGATAAAATAGACCTAGAGCTAATTAAATCTAAGTATAATATATAAATACCTATAATATTATTTAAATATAAGTTATTTTTATTAGAGAATCTATATAATAGTAATTAATAAATCTTTTTTATTTAGAAATATATAATAATATATAAATTAGAAATAAATTAGAAATTTATTAGCTTTAAAAAGAATTAATTTATATTTATTTAATAAAATTTAATAGAGAAGATCTAATTTTATATTTCTATCTATTATAAAACTATTCTAAAAGTAAGAATTTTTAAGCTAGAGAATTTTTTAAAATATTTTATATTTATATTTATTAATTTTTATTATTAGAAAATTATCTAAATTAAATTTAATTATTTATTATAATAAAAAAATAAATCCTTTATAATTTTTTTTATATATTTTAAGTAGAAATTAATTTTAATTAAAGAATTTTAATAATTAAATAGATTTAAGCTAAATTACCTCTAGTATATTCTAACTTTAAAATTATAAAATTATAATCTAAGCTAAGGAATTCCTTATTTTAATTATTTAAAGGCTATAAAAATATATAGAAATATTATAATAGAAATTAAAATTTATAAATTTAAGGAAAAATACTATTCTAAGCTAATATAATCTAAGCTTTAAAATACTTTCTATTATTATAGATCTAGGCTATATCTAGACTAGGGTTATTCTAATTCTAGCTTAAACTATATAGGCCTAGGTTAGGCCTAATCTAAGTCTAGGATAAACCTAAGATATATCTAGTAATATATTAATTAAAGTATTAATTATATACTTTTAGTATATTTTCTTTTTCTTTAAGAATAATAATTCTATTTATTTAAATACTTATTTATAATTATTATAAGGCTAGTCTATTATAATTATTATTCTTTATAATAGAAGATAAGTTAGTAATAGGATCTAATTCCTATTAAAGAATATAAGATATAATAGTACTATAAATCCTAGATATACTATAGTTACTATTACTAACTATTACCTCCTTTAATAAAAGGCTAGATAATTAATAATAGCTAGTATTTAATATTCTTATAATTACTATCTATATATTAAATAGAATAGACCTAGAGCTAATTAAATATAAATATAATATATAAGTACTTATAATACTATCTAAATATAAGCTATTCTTACTAAGGGATTTATATAATAGTAACTAATAAATTTTCTCTATTTAAAAATATATAATAATATATAAATTAAAGATAGATAGAAAGTTTATTAATTTTAAAAAGGATTAATTTATATTTATTTAATAAAATTTAATAGAAAGGGTTTAATTTTATATCTCTATCTATTATAAAGCTATTTTAGAAATAGAGACTTTTAAATTAGAAGACTTTTTAAAATATCTTATATTTATATTTACTAACTCTTATTACTAAAAAATTACTTAAATTAAATTTAATTATCTATTATAATAAAAAAATAAATCCTTTATAATTTTTTTTATATATTTTAAATAGAAATTAGCTTTAGCTAGAAAATTTTAATAGTTAAATAAATTTAAATTAAATTACCTTTAGTATATCTTAACTCTAAAACTATAAGATTATAGTCTAGGCTAAGAAATCCTTTATTTTAATTACTTAAAGGCTATAGAAATATATAAGAATATTATAATAGAAATTAAAATTTATAAATTTAAAGAGAAATATTACTCTAAGCTAATATAATCTAAGCCTTAAAATACCCCCTATAAAAATTAGAAAGGAAATATCTATATATTAGATATAAATTTAATATAGATAGTATATATATAGAATATTTTCCTAATTAAATTAGAATAAATCTAGAATTAGAATATCTTATAGGCTAAATAGATAATTAAAAAGATTATTTAAAAAAGGTATTAGAAAGGATAATACTTATATTATAAATAAAATATATATCTTATAGTATATTACCCTTTTTAACTATTAATATATTTAATAGAGATTAAAATAATATTTAAAGATAATTAATAGGCTATAATCTTTTAAAAGGAATTTAAATTAGAGAAAGAGAGAAATAATTTATTCCTAAGTTAAGTCTTATTAGAGAGCTAAAGCTATCTTTATTATAATATTATAATTTCTATAAGAAAATATTAGAATTTAAAATAATAGAAATACTATAAAAGTTAAATAAATTTCTATTTTTAATTTTAATACTTTTTAATAATTAAAAGTTTATAAATATTTAAATTAATAGTAGATATAATTACTATAGGGCTATTAGTAAATAGACTATCTAGAAGTTAGACCTAGAATAGATCTAATTATATATATCCTAGAAAATAAAAGCTATAGTAGAAAATAAGAAGGTTTCTCTAATATATTACCTTACTAAGGAAATAATTAATATAAATAGCTAGAGATATTCTATTTTATTTTATATTATCTTAAAGCTTATATAAAATACTATTTTAAGAAAGCTATAGATAAAATAATATAATATAATATTAAATTTAAAGAGAGAGAAAATATAAATTAAATAAGTAAATAACTTATAGATTAAAGAATTAATAGAATATAAGAAAATACTACCCTTAGTATTTATTTTAAATTTAATATTTATAATATTAGCTTAATAATATCTTAGAAGAATATATTCTAAATATTTCTTCTTTTTTATAAATTTTTAAGAAATTATAGAAATATTTTAATTTAAATTAATAGTTCTTTTAAATATTAAAGGAGAAAATATATTAGAGAAACTTTTAAAATCTTTATATAATTTTAAGAAATTATTTAAAAAAGAAAAGGCTAATAGCCTTCCCCTATATTAGGATAATCTAGACTATTATATTAAATTATATTTAAATAAATATAAAAACTATTTTAAGCTTCCCTAAAGCCTATTATATAATATACCCTAGAACTACCTATTAAAGCTTTAAAAATAAATTATAAATCTAATAGATAAAGGCTAGATTTAAGCTAGTTTTTCTATAATAATAGTCCCTATATTATTTATAAAAAAAGGAAATAGAAAGTAGAGATTCTATATAGACTATAGGATATTAAATAAAATTATAAAATAGAACTAATATCTCTTTCTATTTATTTATAAAACTCTTTATTTATTTTTAAATATCTATTAATTTATTAAGCTAAATATTAAATTAGCCTTTTATAAAATATATATAGCTAAGGGGGATAAATATCTAATAATATTTTATATCTATTTTAGCCTCTTTAAATAGTTAGTAATACTATTTAATCTTATAAGAGCTCTAGCTATATTCTAATAATATATTAATAAGATATTAAATAATATATTAGAAGATTTTATTATAATATATTTAAATAATATATTTATTTACTTTAAGGGATTATATTAAAATTATATTATTAAAATATATTAAATATTCTAATTTATAAAAATAGCTAGATTAAATATTAATATAAAAAAATATAAATTTATAATAAAAAAAATTAAATATTTAAGCTATATTATAGAAGCTAGTATAATAATTTATTCTAATTTCTTTAAAATTATAATAATTAGAAATTAAAAGCCCTTAATAAAAGTAAAGGGAATCTAAAGCTTTTTAAAATTTATAAATTTCTATTAAAAATTTATTCTAAATTTTATAGAAATTATTATACTATTAATTTACCTTATAGAAAAGAATATATTATTCTATTAGAGAGAAAAAAAGAATTTAATATTCTAATAGCTTAAAAATATATTTATTTTATATTTAATCTTAGCCTAATAGAATTTAAAGAAAGAAATAATTTTAAAAGTAGATTACTTTAATTAAATACTTAGAAATTACCTTTTATAATTTAATAAAAAAGAAATATTATATCTTATAGTCTATTACTTTATAATTCTAAGTTAAATAGAAAGGAACTATACTATTTATAATAAAGAACTCTTAGCTATTATATTCTATTTAAAAGTATAGAAAGTAAAGCTATATAAAATTATAAGTCTATTTATAATTCTTATAGATTATAAAAATCTTAAATACTTTTTTAAATTATATTTATTATTAAAATAATAAATATAATAAGTAAAATTATTTTTTAAATTTTATTATATTTTATATTATTAATTAAATTATTAAATAATATAGCTAAATATCCTTTTATATAGGAAATAAAATAAAGGGAATAATATTCTAATAATAGATAGAGTTTTATAATTACTTTAAATTTTACTAATAGCTATCTAAGCTATATCTATAATAATTAATATCTATATTAGAATATAAAAGGAAAGAAAGCTACTTTAAGAGAGTATATTATTTTTAAATATCTATTTATAATTATTATAGAATAAGGCTATTTTTAAAAATAAAAAATATAATATTTAATTAGAAATTATATAATAGAGTACTTAAAAATTTCCTCTAAAAATAAAAATATATAAATAAATAGTAGACTATAGCCTTAATATATAAGGAATATTTATTTTTTAAAGATAATTCTAATTTTTAAATTAGAAATCTCTAACTATTATAATAATTTAATATACTTATAATTCTATTATAATAGAATATTTAAATTATAATATAATTTTCTATTTACTTTATAAATTCTACTATTAAAAGTTTATATTATAATTAATAGTAAGATTTATATAAAATTATTACTATTATAATAATTATTTCTTATAATTTTAAAAGTAAGGCTTATTATAATTACTACTAATTCTAAATTAATATTATTAATAAATATCTATTAATTTTATAATTAATTTATTAGTAAAAATAACTAATAATTTAAAGTATTTTATAATTATTATAAACTATTTATTAAAATATATTTAATTAGAGATAATATATTTAATAATTATAGAAATATATATAAAATAATTTTAAAATTATTAGTAGAAATTCTATAGATTTTCTATTTAAATTATTAATAACTATAGATTAAATTAAATAGGGCAATTTTAAATAATATTTTATAAATTTATAAAAATAAAATAATTCCTTTTAATAATTTATTATTTATAAATTAATAGTAATATAAAATATATAAATTAAAAAGTATAAATAGTTTTATAAATATATATTTTATTCTCTTAGTATAATTAGCTTAATTATCTATTAATCTATTAACTTACCTTAAATAATTAAAATTCTTTTATAATAGAAATAAATATTAATCTCCTATTTAATAGGTTTAATATAGATCTAATTTAATATATACTAATAGAATTAGCTAGTAAAATCTCTTTAAAGGGAAAAATAAATATATTCTTTTAAAATTTAAAAAAAAACTTAAAATTTACTTAAGCTATTATTATATATATATAATAATAATAATAGGAGAATATAAATTAAAAATATTACTCTATAGAGAAATTTAAAGTTAGAAATATAATCTAGCTATTAATATATAATATAAAAATAAATTAAATAAATAAGAAACTTAATTAATAATATATTAAATATAAAATATTTAAAATATAAGATCTATTTAATATTAAATTAAATATATTAAAATATATATATCTAATCTTTTATATAAATCTTATAGAATATATAGCTACTAATCCCTTTTTATTTTAAATTCTATTAGATTTTTAACTAAATCTAATATAAATCCTATTAAAAGGGAAAAAAATAGTATACTTAGAGTATAAAATTAAGAAAATCCTTTAAGTAAAAAATAAAAGAAATAGAGAATAGAATTAGTAAATATTTATAAAATAAATAGGCTATAATATATTAATATAAAAGTCTTTTTATAACTTATAAAATATATAAATATTAAATAAATTTAAATAGAATTAGAGAAATATATAATATAATAATAAATTAATATTAAATTAGCTATAAATAAATTTATAAAATTTTATAAGAATTACCTATTTAATTATAAATAAAAAGCTACTAATAGATAGATAGGCTTAATAAGGGAATAATAAAACTAAGAAATAAAATTTAATATAGCTATATTTTAATAATAGCTATTAAAATAATAGAAAATAGATAATTTTAGAGGGTCTAAGTTAGATTTATTTAGGGAAGAAGAGTATTTATTCTAGCTATAGAAATAATAAAAGAAATAGGACTAATAATAATAATAGAAATATAATTAAGAATATAACTAATTATAATAATAATATTAAGAAAAATTATAATTAAAACTCTAATCTAATTTAATTTAAGGGTAAGATAGAGTTATTAAAGACTTATAGAAAGTATAAAAGAGGGCTATATTAATAGTAATTTATTATTCTATAAGTATAATATTAAATAAAAAAAGCTATAAATTAAATTATTATTATATTTATTAATATTTTACCTAGACTCTAAAAAAAACTAAATATTTATTCTAAGAATATATATAAATTATATAACTTAAAGCTATTAATTATAATAACTAAAAGTATTTATATTTATTTTAATAAGAATAAATATATTAAATTAAATTAATTTAAAAATAATACTAGCTTTAATAAAAGTAATAGTATATATAAATTTAATTTAGATTAAATTTAAATAAATTATAACTAAAACTTTTTTAAATTAGTAGCTAAGTTATATAAAAAAATTAAATAGCTTTATTTTATTACCCTTAATAATACTATTTTTTTTTATAGTAAATATAATAATATAATTTTTTCTAGGGATAATATTATTTTAGAATTTATAGAGAATATAATATAATTTTAATTTAATAATAAATAATTTATTAATTTAAGTATAAATATAATAATATATCTAATAAATAATATAACTTATATTTATATTATAGATATATAAAATTAGAATATTAAATATAATAAATAAATTAATATATTATTTATAGGGATATATAATTACTTTTAGAAATTTATTAGCCTTATTATTAAAATTACCCTTTATTAAATAAGAGCTAATAGCTTATTTAAATAGAATAATATTAGATATTAAAGGAAATTAATTTAATTTTAAAATAAAACTATAATAATATACTAATAATATAAATTAAAAAATATAAATAAGAAATAGAATTTTAATTTAAATTATTTTAGAAAAAATAGTAATAGTAATAATATAAAGGGTAGGATTTAATTTAAATTTATATTAGAATTTAAATTATATAATAAGGGCTTATATAAGGTTTATACTATAAAAAAATAAGCTTATATAGGAAAAATTAAATAATATAAATAGAATTTTATTTAAATATATTATATAATAATTAAATAATATTAATTATAAATAAATAAATAAATAAAAAAAAAAAAAAAAAAAAAAAAAAAAAATAATAATAATAAGAGAGATATATATTAAAAATTAAATAATATTAATATATATATAAATATATTTTATTTTATATATATTATAATATTTAAAAAAATTATTTTTAATTTTAAGGATATTCTAGCTTATTTATAATAAAGAGATACTATAAGTAAAAAAGAAAAAAAAGAATTTTTCTTAATTATAAAAGGGATCTAAATTAAATATAATTAAATATAAAGGGAAGGATTAAATTTAAATAAAAAGGAAAGTAAAATACTTAAAATAAAGGGAGGAAGGGAATATATTATAGATCTAGACTATACTTAGACTAGAGTTATTTTAATTCTAGCTTAAATTATATAAGCTTAGATTAGGCCTAACTTAAATTTAAGATAAATTTAAAGTATATTTAATAATATATTAATTAGGGTATTAGCTATATACTTTTAATATATTTCTTTTTTTTTTAAGAATAATAATTCTATTTATTTAGATATTTATTTATAGTTACTATAAGGCTAGTCTATTATATCTATAAGAATTAAAAGAAAGATATCTATATATTAAATATAAATTTAATATAAATAGTATATATATAGAATATTATTCTAATTAAATTAAAATAAATTTAAAATTAAAATATTCTATAAGCTAAATAAATAATTAAAGAGACTATTTAAAAAAAATATTAAAAGAAATAATATTTATATTATAAATAAAATATATATTTTATAATATATTACTCCCTCTAGCTATTAATATATTTAATAGAGATTAGAATAATATTTAAAGATAATTAATAGATTATAATTTTTTAAAAGAAATTTAAATTAAAAAAAAAAAGAAATAATTTATCTTTAAGCTAAATTCTATTAGAGGGCTAAAGCTATTTTTATTATAATACTATAGCTTCTATAAAAAAATATTAAAATCTAAAATAATAGAAATATTATAAAAATTAAATAAATTTCTATTTTTAATTTTAATATTTTTTAATAATTAAGAATTTATAAATATTTAAATTAATAGTAGATATAATTACTATAGGGCTATTAATAAATAGGCTATTTAAAAGTTAAGCTTAGAATAGATCTAACTATATATATTTTAAAAAATAAAAGCTATAGTAGAAAATAGAGAGATTTTCTTAATATACTATCTTATAAAAGAAATAATTAATATAAATAATTAGAAATATTCTATTTTATTTTATATTATTCTAAAACTTATATAAAATATTATTCTAAGAAAGCTATAAATAAAATAATATAATATAATATTAGATTTAAAAAAAAAGAAAATATAAATTAAATAAATAAATAATTTATAAATTAAAAAATTAATAGAATATAAGAAAATATTACTTTTAATATTTATTCTAGATTTAATATTTATAATATTAGCCTAATAATATTTTAAAAAAATATATTCTAAATATTCCTTTCTTTCTATAAGCTTTTAGAAAATTATAAAAGTATTTTAATTTAAATTAATAGCTCCTTTAAAAATTAAAAGAGAAAATATATTAAAGAAACTTTTAAAATCTTTATATAATTTTAAGAAATTATTTAAAAAAAAAAGCTAATAGCCTTCTCTTATATTAGAATAATCTAGATTATTATATTAAATTATATTTAAATAAATATAGAAATTATTCTAAGCTTTCCTAGAGCCTATTATATAATATATTCTAGAATTATTTACTAAAGCTCTAGAAATAAATTATAAATCTAATAGATTAAAGCTAAATCTAAGCTAGTTCTTCTATAATAGTAGCCTTTATATTATTTATAAAAAAAGAAAATAGAGAGTAGAGATTCTATATAGATTATAGAATATTAAATAAGATTATAAAATAGAACTAATATTTCTTTCTATTTATTTATAAAACTCTCTATTTATTTTTAAATATCTATTAATTTATTAAGCTAGATATTAAATTAGCCTTCTATAGAATATATATAGCTAAGGGAAATAAATATTTAATAGTATTTTATATCTATTTTAATTTCTTTAAATAGCTAATAATATTATTTAGCTTTATAAGGGCTCTAGTTATATTCTAATAATATATTAATAAAATATTAAATAATATATTAAAAAACTTTATTATAATATATTTAAATAATATATTTATTTATTTTAAGGAATTATATTAAGATTATATTATTAAAGTATATTAAATATTTTAATTTATAAAAATAGTTAGATTAAATATTAATATAAAAAAATATAAATTTATAATAAAAAAAATTAAATATTTAAATTATATTATAGAAGCTAGTATAGTAATCTATTTTAATTTCTTTAAAATTATAATAATTAGAGATTAAAAGCCTCTAATAAAAGTAAAAAAAATCTAAAGCTTTTTAGAATTTATAAACTTTTATTAAGAATTTATTCTAAATTTTATAAAAATTATTATATTATTAATCTATTTTATAAAAAAGAATATATTATTCTATTAAAAGGAAAAAGAAAATTTAATATTCTAATAATTTAAAAATATATTTATTTTATATTTAATTTTAATCTAATAAAACTTAAAGAAGAAAATAATCTTAAAAATAGACTATTTTAATTAAATATTTAGAGATTATTTTTTATAATTTAATAAAATAGAAATATTATATTCTATAGCTTATTATTTTATAACTCTAAGCTAAGTAAAAAGAAATTATATTATTTATAATAAGAAGCTCTTAGCTATTATATTTTATTTAAAAGTATAAGAAGTAGAGCTATATAGAGTTATAAGTCTATTTATAATTCTTATAAATTATAAAAATCTTAAATATTTTCTTAAATTATATTTATTATTAAAGTAATAAATATAATAAATAGAATTACTCTTTAAGTTCTATTATATTTTATACTATTAATTAGATTATTAAATAATATAATTAAATATCCTTTTATATAGGAAATAAAATAGAGAGAATAATATTCTAATAATAGATAGAATTCTATAATTATTTTAAATCTTATTAATAGCTATTTAAGTTATATCTATAATAATTAATACTTATAATATAATATAAGAGGAGAGAAGGCTATTTTAAGAAAATATATTATTTTTAAATATTTATTTATAATTATTATAAAATAGAGCTATTTTTAAAAATAAAAAATATAATATTTAATTAGAAATTATATAATAAAATATTTAGAAATTTTCTCTAGAAGTAAAAATATATAAATAAATAGTAGACTATAGCTTTAATATATAAGGAATATTTATTTTTTAAAGATAACTCTAGCTCTTAAATTAGAAATCTTTAATTATTATAATAATCTAATATATTTATAATTCTATTATAATAGAATATTTAAATTATAATATAATTTTTTATTTATTTTATAGATCCTATTACTAGAAGTTTATATTATAATTAATAATAAGATTTATATAAAATTATTATTATTATAATAATTATTTCTTATAACTTTAAAAATAAAGCTTATTATAACTATTATTAATTCTAGATTAATATTATTAATAAATATCTATTAATTTTATAATTAATTTATTAATAAAAATAATTAATAATTTAAAATATTTTATAATTATTATAAACTATTTATTAAAATATATTTAATTAAAAGTAATATATTTAATAATTATAAAAATATATATAAAATAATTTTAGAATTATTAATAAAGATTTTATAGATTTCTCTTTTAAATTATTAGTAATTATAGATTAAATTAAATAGGGTAATTTTAGATAATACTTTATAAACTTATAGAAATAGAATAATTCCTTTTAATAGCTTACTATTTATAGACTAATAGTAATATAGAATATATAAATTAGAAAGTATAAGTAATTCTATAAGTATATATTTTATTCTTCTAATATAATTAGCCTAATTATCTACTAGCCTATTAATTTATTTTAAATAATTAGAATTCTTTTATAATAGAAATAAATATTAATCTCTTATTTAATAGATTTAATATAGATCTAATTTAATATATATTAATAGAATTAGCTAGTAAAATTTTCTTAAAGGGAAAAATAAATATATTTTTTTAAAATTTAAAAAAAAATTTAAAATTTATTTAAATTACTATTATATATATATAATAATAATAATAGGAGAATATAAATTAAAAATATTATTTTATAGAGAAATTTAAAATTAGAAATATAATCTAACTATTAATATATAATATAAAAATAAATTAAATAAATAAGAAATTTAATTAATAATATATTAAATATAAAATACTTAAAGTATAATAGACTAGCCTTATAGTAATTATAAATAAGTATTTAAATAAATAGAATTATTATTCTTAAAAAAAAAGGAAATATATTAAAAGTATATAATTAATACCCTAATTAATATATTATTAAATATATTTTAAATTTATTCTAGATTTAAATTAGGCCTAATCTAAGCTTATATAATTTAAGCTAGAATTAGGATAATTCTAATCTAAATATAGCCTAGATCTATAATATATTCCCTTTCTCTTTTTATTTTAAATATTCTACTCCCTTTTTTATTTAAGCTTAGTTCCCTCTTTTATATCTAATTATATTTAATTTAGGCCTTTTTTATAATTAAAAAAAACTCTCTTTTTTTTTTTTATTTATAATATCTTTTTATTATAAATAAGCTAGAATATTCTTAGAATTAAAAATAATCCTTTTAAATATTATAATATATATAGAATAAGATATATTTATATATATATTAATATTATTTAATTTTTAATATATATTTCTTTTATTATTATTATTTTTTTTTTTTTTTTTTTTTTTTTTTTTTTATTTATTTATTTATTTATAATTAATATTACCTAATTATTATATAATATATTTAAGTAAAATTCTATTTATATTATTTAATTTTTCCTATATAAGCTTATTTCTTTATAATATAAGCTTTATATAAGCTTTTATTATATAATTTAAATTCTAATATAAATCTAAATTAAGTCTTACCCTTTATATTATTACTATTACTATTCTTTCTAAAATAATCTAAATTAAAGTTCTATCCCTTACTTATATCTTTTAATTTATATTATTAATATATTATTATAATTTTATTCTAAAATTAAATTAATTTCTTTTAATATCTAATATTATTCTATTTAAATAAGCTATTAGCTCTTATTTAATAAAAGGTAATTCTAATAATAAAGCTAATAAGCCTCTAAAAGTAATTATATATTCTTATAAATAATATATTAACTTATTTATTATATTTAATATTTTAATTTTATATATCTATAATATAGATATAAGTTATATTACTTATTAAATATATTATTATATTTATATTTAGATTAATAAGTTATTTACTATTAAGCTAAAATTATATTATATTTTCTATAAATTCTAAAATAATATTATCCTTAGAAAGAATTATATTATTATACCTATTATAAAGAAAAATAATATTATTAAAGATAATAAGATAAAGCTATTTAATTCTTTTATATAGCTTAGCTATTAATTTAAGGAAGTCTTAGCTATAGTCTATTTAAATCTAATCTAAGCTAAGTCTATATATACTATTACTCTTATTAAAATTAATATTATCCTTAAACTAACTTAATCTAATATATTTATTTTTATTAGAATAAATATAAATATTCCTAGTTATTATAATTAATAGCTTTAAGCTATATAATTTATATATATTCTTAGAGTAAATATTTAATTTTTTTTAAAATTTAAATAGAATATTAATAGATATAATAATAATTTAATTTATAGCTCTTCTTATTTAATATTATATTTATAAAGTAATAGATTATTACTAATATAGCCCTCTTTTATATTCTCTATAAGCCCCTAGTAATTTTATTTTACTCTTAAATTAAATTAGATTAGAGTTTTAATTATAATTTTTCTTAATATTATTATTATAATTAGTTATACTCTTAGTTATATTTCTATTATTATTACTAATCCTACTTTCCTTATTATTTCTATAGCTAGAATAAATACTCTTCCTTTTTAAATAAGTCTAGCTTAAACTCTCTAAAATTACCTATTTCCTATTATTTTAATAGCTATTATTAAAATATAGCTATATTAAATTTTATTTTTTAATTCTATTATTCTCTTATTAAGCCTATCTATTTATTAATAGCTTTTTATTTATAATTAAATAAATAATTTTTATAAAATTTTATAAATTTATTTATAGCTAATTTAATATTAGCCTATTATTATATTATATATTTCCCTAATCCTATTTAAATTTATCTAATACTTATATATCTTATAAGTTATAAAAAGGCTCTTATATTAATATATTATAATCTATCTATTTTATAAGTATCTATTAATTCTATTTCCTACCTTTTTTATTCTTTACTTAGAGGATTTTTTTAATTTTATACTCTAGGTATACTATTTCTTTCCCTTCTAATAGAATCTATATTAGATCTAGCTAAGAGTTTAATAGGACTTAAAATAGGAAGGAATTAGTAATTATATATTTTATAAAATTTATATAAAAGATTAAATATATATATTTTAATATATTTAATTTAATATTAAGTAAATTTTATATTTTAAATATTTTATATTTAATATATTATTAATTAAGTTTTTTATTTATTTAATTTATTTTTATATTATATATTAATAGCTAGACTATATTTCTAACTTTAAATTTTTCTATAGAATAATATTTTTAGTTTATATTTTCCTATTATTATTATTATATATATATAATAATAGCTTAGATAAATTTTAAGCTTTTTTTTAGATTTTAAAAGAATATATTTACCCTTCTCTTTAAGAAAATTTTATTAATTAATTCTATTAGTATATATTAAACTAGATCTATATTAAATCTATTAAATAAAAAGTTAGTATTTATTTCTATTATAAAAGAATTTTAATTATTTAAAGTAAATTAATAGGCTAATAAATAATTAAATTAATTATACTAAAAGAATAAAATATATACTTATAGAATTACTTATATTTTCTAATTTATATATTTTATATTACTATTAGTCTATAGATAGTAAGCTATTAAAAGGAATTATTCTATTTCTATAAATTTATAAAATATTATTTAAAATTATTTTATTTAATCTAATTTATAATTACTAATAATTTAAATAGAAAATCTATAAAATCTCTATTAGTAATTCTAAAATTACTTTATATATATTTCTATAATTATTAAATATATTACTTTTAATTAGATATATTTTAATAGATAATCTATAATAATTATAAAATACCTTAGATTATTAGTTATTTTTATTAATAGATTAATTATAAAATTAATAAATATTTATTAATAATATTAATCTAGAATTAATAATAGTTATAATAAGCTTTATTTCTAAAGTTATAAGAAATAATTATTATAATAATAATAGTTTTATATAAATCTTACTACTAATTATAATATAAACTTCTAATAATAGAATCTATAAAGTAAATAGAAAGTTATATTATAATCTAGATATTCTATTATAATAAAATTATAAATATATTAAATTATTATAATAATTAGGAGTTTTTAATTTAAAAATTAAAATTATCTCTAAAAAGTAAGTATTCCTTATATATTAAGGCTATAATCTACTATCTATTTATATATTTTTACTTTTAGAGGAAATTTCTAAATATTCTATTATATAATTTCTAATTAAATATTATATTCTTTATTTTTAAGAATAGCTCTATTCTATAATAATTATAGATAGATATCTAGAAATAATATATTTCCTTAAAGTAATCTTTTTTCCTCTTATATTCTAATATAAATATTAGTTATTATAGATATAGCTTAGATAGCTATTAATAGGATTTAAAATAGTTATAGAACCTTATCTATTATTAAAATATTATCCCTCCTATTTTATTTTCTATATAAAAGAGTATTTAACTATATTATTTAATAATTTAATTAATAGTATAAAATATAATAAAACTTAAAAAGTAATTTTATTTATTATATTTATTATTCTAATAATAAATATAATTTAAAAAAGTATTTAAAATTTTTATAATCTATAAGAATTATAAATAGGCCTATAATTCTATATAGCTTTATTTCTTATACTTTTAAATAAAATATAATAGCTAAAAATTTCTTATTATAAATAGTATAATTTCTTTTTACTTAGCTTAAAGTTATAAAATAATAAATTATAAAATATAATATTTCTTTTTTATTAAATTATAAAAAGTAATTTTTAAATATTTAATTAAAATAGTTTACTTTTAAAACTATTTCTTTCTCTAAGTTTTATTAAATTAAAATTAAATATAAAATAAATATATCTTTAAGCTATTAAAATATTAAATTTTCTTCTTCTCTCTAATAGAATAATATATTCTTTTTTATAAAATAGATTAATAGTATAATAATTTCTATAAAATTTAAAATAAATTTTTAATAGAAATTTATAAATTCTAAAAAACTTTAGATTCCCTTTATTTTTATTAAAAGCTTTTAATTTTTAATTACTATAATTTTAAAGGGATTAGAATAGATTACTATACTAGCCTCTATAATATAGCTTAAATATTTAATTTCCTTTACTATAAATTTATATTTTTTTATATTAATATTTAATTTAGCTATTCTTATAAATTAGAGTATTTAATATATTTTAATAATATAATCTTAATATAATCCCTTAAAATAAATAAATATATTATCTAAATATATTATAATAAAGTTCCTTAATATATTATTTAATACCTTATTAATATATTATTAGAATATAACTAGAGCCTCTATAAAGCTAAATAATACTACTAATTATTTAAAGAAATTAAAATAAATATAGAATACTATTAAATATTTATTCCCTTTAACTATATATATTCTATAAAAGGCTAATTTAATATTTAATTTAATAAATTAATAAGTATTTAAAAATAAATAGAGGGTTTTATAGATAAGTAGGAAAGGGTATTAGTTTTATTTTATAATCTTATTTAATATCCTATAGTCTATATAAAACCTCTATTTTCTATCCTTTTTTTTTATAAATAATATAGGGGCTACTATTATAGAAAAACTAGCTTAAATTTAGCCTTTATCTATTAAATTTATAATTTATTTTTAAAGCTTTAATAAGTAATTCTAGAATATATTATATAATAGGCTCTAAGGGAACTTAAAGTAATTTTTATATTTATTTAGATATAATTTAATATAATAGTTTAAATTGCCTTAATATAGGAGAAGGCTATTAACTTTTTTTTTTTTAAATAATTCCTTAAAATTATATAAAGATTTTAAAAGTTTTTTTAATATATTTTTTTCTTTAATATTTAAAGGAACTATTAATTTAAATTAAAATATTTCTATAATCTCTTAAAGATTTATAGAGAGAAAGAAATATTTAGAATATATTCTTTTAAAGTATTATTAGACTAATACTATAAATATTAAATTTAAAATAAGTATTAAAAGTAATATCTTTTTATATTCTATTAACTTTTTAATTTATAAATTATTTACTTATCTAATTTATATTTCCCCTTTCTTTAAGTCTAATATTATATTATATTATTTTATCTATAGCTTTCTTAAAATAGTATTTTATATAAGCTTTAAAATAATATAAAATAAAATAAAATATTTTTAATTATTTATATTAATTACCTCTTTAATAAGATAATATATTAAAGAAATCTTTCTATTTTCTACTATAGCTTTTATTTTCTAGGGTATATATAATTAGATTTATTCTAGGCCTAATTTTTAAGTAGTCTATTTACTAATAGCCTTATAATAATTATATTTACTATTAATTTAAATATTTATAAATTTTTAATTATTAAAAAGTATTAGAATTAAAAATAAAAGTTTATTTAATTTTTATAATATTTCTATTATTTTAAATTTTAATATTTTCTTATAGAAGCTATAGTATTATAATAAAAATAGCTTTAGCTCTTTAATAAGACTTAACTTAGAAATAAATTATTTTTTTTTTTTTCTAATTTAGATTTCTTTTAAAAGATTATAGCCTATTAATTATCTTTAAATATTACTTTAACTTCTATTAAATATATTAATAGTTAAAGAAAATAATATATTATAAGATATATATTTTATTTATAGTATAAGTATTATTCTTTTTAATATTTTTCTTAAATAGCCTTTTTAATTACTTATTTAATCTATAGAATATTTTAATTTTAAATTTATTCTAATTTAATTAGAAAAGTATTTTATATATATACTATTTATATTAAATTTATATTTAATATATAAGTATTTCTCTTTTAATTTTTATAGGGGGTATTTTAAGGCTTAGATTATATTAGCTTAAAGTAATATTTTTCTTTAAACTTATAGATTTTAATTTCTATTATAATATTCCTATATATTTTTATAGCCTTTAAATAATTAAAATAAAGGATTTCTTAATTTAAATTATAATTTTATAATTTTAAAATTAGAATATATTAAAGATAGTTTAGCTTAAATCTATCTAACTATTAGAATCTTTTAGCTAAGGCTAATTTCTATTTAAAGTATATAAAAAAAATTATAAAAAGTTTATCTTTTTATTATAATAGGTAATTAAATTTAATTTAGATAATTTTCTAATAATAGGGATTAATAAATATAAATATAAAATATTTTAAAAAATCTTTTAATTTAAAAGTTTCTATTTTTAGAATAGCTTTATAATAGATAGAAATATAAAATTAAACTCTCTTTATTAAATTTTATTAAATAAATATAAACTAATTCTTTTTAAAGCTAATAAACTCTCTATTTATCTCTAGCTTATATATTATTATATATTTCTAAGTAAAGAAAGTTTATTAATTACTATTATATAGGTCCTCTAATAGAAATAGCTTATATTTAAATAGTATTATAAATATCTATATATTATATTTATATCTAATTAGCTCTAAATCTATTTTATTTAATATATAGATAATAGTTATAAGAATATTAGATATTAACTATTACTAATTATCTAGCTTTTTATTAAGGGAGGTAATAGCTAATAATAATAATTATAATATATTTAGAATTTATAATATTATTATATTTTATATTTCTTAATAGGAATTAGATTTTATTATTAATTTATTTTCTATTATAAAGAATAATAACTATAATAGACTAGTCTTATAGTAACTATAAATAAGTATCTAAATAAATAGAATTATTATTCTTAAAGAAAAAGGAAATATATTAAAAGTATATAGCTAATACTCTAATTAATATATTACTAGATATACCTTAGGTTTATCTTAGATTTAGATTGGGCCTAATCTAGATCTATATAGTTTAAGCTAGAATTAGGATAACCCTAGTCTAGGCATAGCCTAGATCTATAATAAAAGTATAAAATCTATTTAATATTAAATTAAATATATTAAAATATATATATTTAATTTTTTATATAAATCTTATAGAATATATAGCTATTAATTTTCTTTTATTTTAAATTCTATTAGACTTCTAGCTAGACCTAATATAAATTTTATTAAAAAGGGAAGAAATAATATATCTAGAGTATAAGATTAAGAAAATCCTTTAAGTAAAAAATAAAAGAAATAGAGAATAGAATTAATAAGTATTTATAAAGTAAATAGGCTATAATATATTAATATAAGAGCCTTTCTATAGCTTATAAAATATATAAGTATTAAATAAATTTAAATAGAATTAAAGAAATATATAATATAATAATAGACTAATATTAAATTAGCTATAAATAAATTTATAAAATTTTATAAGAATTACTTATTTAATTATAAATAAAAAGCTACTAATAAATAGATAGGCTTAATAAAAGAGTAATAGAATTAAAAAATAAAATTTAATATAATTATATTTTAATAATAGCTATTAGAATAATAAAGAGTAAATAATTTTAGAAAGTTTAAGCTAGATTTATTTAGAGAGAAAGAATATTTACTCTAGCTATAGGAATAATAAGAGAAGTAAAATTAATAATAATAATAGAAATATAACTAAAAGTATAACTAATTATAATAATAATATTAAAAATTATAATTAGAGCTCTAGCTTAATTTAATTTAAGGGTAAGATAGAGTTACTAAGGGCTTATAGAAAGTATAGAAAAAAGCTATATTAGTAATAGTCTATTATTCTATAAGTATAATATTAAATAAGAAAAGCTATATATTAAATTATTATTATATTTATTAATATTTTATTTAAATTTTAAAAAAAATTAAATATTTATTCTAAGAGTATATATAAATTATATAGCTTAAAGCTATTAATTATAATAATTAAAAATATTTATATTTATTTTAATAAAAATAAATATATTAAATTAAATTAATTTAGAAATAATATTAATTCTAGTAGAAATAGTAATATATATAGACTTAGCTTAAATTAGATTTAAATAGACTATAGCTAAGACTTCTTTAAATTAATAGCTAAGCTATATAAAAAAATTAAATAGTTTTATTTTATTACTTTTAATAATATTATTTTTCTTTATAATAAGTATAATAATATAATTCTTTCTAAGAATAATATTATTTTAAAGCTTATAGAAAATATAATATAATTTTAGCTTAATAATAAATAACTTATTAATTTAAATATAAATATAATAATATATTTAATAAATAATATAACTTATATTTATACTATAGATATATAAAATTAAAATATTAAATATAATAAATAAATTAATATATTATTTATAGAAATATATAATTACTTCTAAAGGCTTATTAGCCTTATTATTAGAATTACTTTTTATTAAATAGGAGCTAATAGCTTATTTAAATAAAATAATATTAAATATTAAAGGAAATTAATTTAATCTTAAAATAAAGCTATAATAATATATTAATAATATAGATTAAGAGATATAAATAAGAAATAGAATTTTAATTTAGATTATTTTAGAAAGAATAGTAATAGTAATAATATAGAGAGTAGGATTTAATTTAAGTCTATATTAAAATTTAAATTATATAATAAGAGCTTATATAGGGCTTATATTATAAAGAAATAAGCCTATATAAAAAAATTAAATAATATAAATAAAACCCTATTTAAATATATTATATAGTAATTAGATAATATTAACTATAAATAAATAAATAAAAAAAAAAAAATAATTATAAGGGAGTGGCCTAGAGGGCTCTAGCAATAGCTAGTACTACTATTCTCTAGTAGGGTTACTACTTACTAATTATATTATAAATAGTAAAAGAATATAAATTAAACTTACTAATAGCTATAAGTTTAACTAGCTATATAAGGCCTATAGAGCTTCCTATAGGGATTGGGTATAGCCCGAATCTATAATAATAATAATAAAAGAAATATATATTAAAAATTAAATAATATTAATATATATATAAATATATTTTATCTTATATATATTATAATATCTAAAAAAACTATTTTTAATTTTAAGAATATTCTAGCTTATTTATAATAAAAAAATACTATAAGTAAAAAAGAAAAAGAGAGTTTTTCTTAATTATAAAAGAGACTTAAATTAAATATAATTAAATATAAAGAGAAGGATTAAATTTAAATAAAAAGGGAAATAAAATATCTAAAATAAAAAAAAAAAGGAAATATATTATAAATCTAGGCTATACCTAGACTAGGATTATTCTAATTCTAACTTAAACTATATAGGCCTAGATTAGGCCTAATCTAAGTCTAGAATAAATCTAAGATATATCTAATAATATATTAATTAGAGTATTAGCTATATACTTTTAATATATTTCCTTTTTCCTTAAGAATAATAATTCTATTTATTTAGATATTTATTTATAGTCGCTATAAGGCCAGTCTATTATAACTATAAGCAAGCTTTAGCCAATCTCTCCAAATAGCCAACCTCTTAGTAGCTCTTCCTAGAAAAGCCTAGGGGTATCTTCATATATTATATAAGTGGGAATATACTTTCTTTCTATTATCTAAATAATTAGAAGTTGCGCTCAAAGAGCTACTATACCCGCCGCTAGCAGTAGCAAAGCAGCAAGATAACTTATCTAGGTTAGTAGCTAAGGAAGAAGGTAAGAAGCTAGAGAAGAAGCAGCATTTTTATAAAAAATAGTAGAAGATAATAGTTTATAATTCTTATTAGTAATTACTATAAGGGGGGCAATATTGCCTAATCTAGTTTAATATTGTGTACAAATAGGGATTTGTCATGTGCAAATTGAGAGGCTCATATTATTGCAGCTTGCCGCCTATCTGGGTCACTAGATCCACTTTTCAGAGTTGACCAGCTGCGTCTCATCTCCCTTGCTGCAGAGCACTGTAAGTAAAGTTCACTGTGCAGCTGTTGATAATTGCAGCTGCTACCTAAAGCACTGCTAGCACGGCGTCGGCAGCTAAGCTTACCCGGGAGAGATATACTATCCAACACGGTACCTCACTTGACCAAAAGCCGAGATGATCAGGACCATGATGTTTTGCTTGAACGGATTATACTACCGCGGGCTAGTACCATTGATCGACGCTCGCCTGTCCCAGGATGGTCATCAATCTCTCAATTTTCTCTCTGTAGTGCTACCTTATCTCCGCATCCGCTTGCCCAGAATCTGGTGCATGGTCCCAATGAGTGTGTCATATTCCTAGACATCCCAATCTCCCGCCAACGCCGCACAATGAATGTCCGTCCCATGTAATATGCAAAGAGCTAATCCTAGTGTACACTTTCAAAATGCAACGCCTATCCACCACTGCTTACCACATGTAGATCCCACTCAGTCCAATCCCTAGACTACAACAGACTACATCGATAGGCAAGTTGCTTCCTGCCATTAGTATCCCTTGCTGGGGCTCCGATGATATTTGATAGGGCTCAGTGATCGCTCCCCCCTTGTAGGGCTTCGGTGGCCCGAAGGAGTGTAGGCAAAGGCTGGACCCAGGGCCAGCTTGGGCAGCGACATGTCGCTGTCGGTTATGTCATCCTCCAAGTACGCATATCGCTGACTCCTGGGCGTCTCGAATCGTGCTCGGAAATGCGCTGGTGTGGCATCGGGATGCATCAGGGGAGCGTGCGAAAGAGCGGGCGGATGTACCGGATGTATTGGAGGCGGATGGCTCTTGGATCGACCCCATCCCAGCGCAACGTTGGAAAAGACGAAGAAGACTGCAATTGCGCCAAACATGATCTGGGAAAAATCATCTCCGCGTTAGTGGTCAAGCCAAAGGACATATCTTTTATAGAACAGCTATAGCTTCAAGTAGGGAAAGGGCTGCTGGTGCTTACCCATGCCTTCAGATTCATTGCGTCGGCAAATTCGTTGATCACTTCGGCAACCTGCTTGATCGTGACCCTGACGCGCATAATAGCGTCCGAGTCCTGCGACATGCAGTCATACCACTCATCACACATGGCACGTAGCGCTGGCCTGTCTCTTTTGGCGCACTCGTTGCTCGTGTAGTGGTTTTGGCACTCTGATATGCGGCTCATGATTTCCATCCGGGCCATGTCATTAGCGTTGCGAATGTCTGACCGCACTGCTTCGACAACGCTCCAGCCGAAGAACATGATGATGCCAATGATAAAACAATTGAGGCCAAGCTGCAGCCATCGGTATATGTGGTCGGGAGCTCCTGGATATCGGTCCATTGTACCCAAGGCAGAGACGAACCAACTCTCGCCGCGTGGGGGGTCCTGCGTCTGGTGTTTGGGTTGTGACGGCTTCTTACTTGGCGAAGCGCCTCGATAAGACGCCACGCTCGTGTCGGAGTCCGACACATCGCCTTCCCAGTCCCTCGGCAGGTGTCGAATCACGCTGCTGACGTCTCTGTCGTAATTGTGCCGCTTCCTCTTCCTAAGCACCTGCAGCTCCTTACGCGGAGACTCCCTGAGAGCCCGAATCTCTCCTCTGCCTGATGCATGCCTTCGAGGTGATCTGTTGTAGCGAGACGTCTTGTCGACTTTGGAAGGCGTGCTGTAGTTCCCTACGGTGGCGTCGCTCATGTGCTCCGACTCAGGGGTATCGTTGGGTAACGCAGTGACCTCCGTGGGTGCCGGGCTGTCTTCGGCGCCAGATGCTTCCGACAAGGCCAAATCGTCGAGCTTTCTAGGGGTGGTAAACGCAGGATTCCGGAATGGGGGTGCAACGACGCGGGGGGCTATCTGGGGCGTGAAGAATGATCTCGTGGGCGGCTTCGACGGCGTTCCAAAACTTGAAAACGAACTGCTCTGCGTCGACGGCTTTAAGGGCGAGCTAAACACTGAATTTCGTACATGATGCTGTTAGTTGACAAAGTCCTCAATGTAATTGTCCAGGGATGGATCCAAGCTTTTCCGCACAACGAAGGGAAAAAAATAGGGACGTTGCAAAATAAACAAGCGGAGAGACTAGGGCGCACGAAGCATAGAAGGGCCAAAACGATGTAGGGCAGGAGCAGAAGCTCATTGTGAAGGAGCACAAACAATTTTCTGATCTTTTCTTGGCCACCTGGGCAAACGGGCTTGTCAAGTCGACTGGCCCTGTGTTCTGGTACTCCCATTCCATGGGAGCCTCAAATGTTCGGCGATCCATGACCGCTGCTGATTAACGACGGATTCTGGTCAGAACGAGCGAGCGACAATGGCGATGCTGTTATGAAGTTGAAGATTGCAGGTCAACGCTGAAAAGCATCCCTTCGCAAGACAAGCGAATGTAGGGTACTGCACAATGTGTAAGTCAAAATTATCCCGGTCGAGGTGGGCAGATTGTTTAGCTTTACCTTGGGACTGTTGTGCCTTATTTGCTTATCCGCAATCTGCGAATCGTCAGTGGCAACCGAGCGCCTCAGTAAAATAATGCTAAGTACTCTCCGTACCTCAAAGTAAACAAACCCGCTCCTATCAGTGCCTGAGGCTGCCAGAAAAGAATCCACTAAGCCTCCTGCTTATGTCAGCAACGCGCTGGAGCGTCTCAAAGGCAACCAAAGGAATGGAAAGTTCCTCTTTCTCAACTGCAGGAACTGTCTCAGCTTCTGATTCTTCTGCTCATCTCTGGGTTGCTCAGAAAGAACGAAAAATTCCATCGAAGTTCCGGATCCATCCCTACGGATCCATTTTTTCCACTCGTCTTTGTGCCTCCAACCTTCTCTTTGTCCCGTAATCGAGGATTGGATTTCGACCATGTCCGAACAAGATTCGCCGGCCAACGAGCCAGTCGATGATGGCCAGGAGCAGGAATTCCAGGATGAGCTCGCGGATGCTGACTCGGACCGCGAATCAGACGTCCTCTCCGAGATCGACGAGAACCAGTTTGAAGATTACGATCCAGAGACCGCAAATATCGAAGACCGGCCGGTAGAGATTGATGAGGACATTGCTCGCACACTGAAGGCTACCAAACGCAAGCGTGCTGAGGGAGAGACGACCAAGAAACCGAGGGAGAACCGCCGCGAGAAGCGGAGAGATAGAGATGAGGATGCGTCTATGCAAGATGCATCTAGCGGCGAAGCAGAGAAAAAGCCTAGGAGGAAGCGAACAGAGACTGAGCGACGCCCGAGAGTCAAGCCTACATCTCCGCAACCCGACGATAATGAAGAAAACCTCACACCGGAGGAGCGAAGGAAGCGCGAAATAGACAGAGCACTGGATGCTGCTATAAAGAAGGGCGGAACCACCACTAAGCGGCGGAGAAAGGATGAAATTGTCAGTCCCCAATGATTCACGTTGCCCTAATTAAGGTGCATATAGAGACATCAGAACTGACCAAAAGCAATCAGGATCTCGAAGATGAGGTTGACGAGCAGCTGGCTGCGCTCAAGGTCCAAATGGAACGCGCCTGTCAGGCGGACAACCAAGCACGCGAAGCCGGACAACCTGCCCTTCACAAGCTAAAGCTGCTTCCAGAAGTCGCTGGTCTTTTAAACCGTAACAATGTACAGCACGCTGTGTTGGACCCAGACACCAATTTTCTACAGCATGTCAAGTTCTTCCTCGAACCGCTCAACGATGGCTCCTTACCTGCCTACAACATCCAGCGTGATATCTTCACGGCCTTGACGCGCCTCAACATTGAAAAGGAGGCTCTTCTCAGCAGCGGAATCGGCAAGGTGGTGTTGTTCTACACGAGAAGCAAGAAGCCAGAGCCTAGCATCAAACGAATGGCGGAGAGGCTGCTGGGAGAATGGAGCCGTCCGATCCTCAAACGAACCGACGATTACAAGAAACGTCACATTGAGACTCGCGAGTTTGATTACGAGTACGTATCCTCCCACCGCCATCACCCCCTTCTTTTCAGTGACCCTGCTATCCCCCCCCCCCCCCCGCCAACCTCCCCCCTTTCACCTTTGATGCGTAAACTCGAGCTAACCACATGTCATAGGGCTGCCAAGCTGGCTCAGCGCCGGAAGACAGGATCTCAATTTACCCTTTCCCAGCGCCCTGCGCAGTCCGCTCGTGACGCTGAGCGCGAGCGTATGCTTGCTCCCGTCAACGGCGGCAACCGGGCTCGTATGGTAAACCTCCCGGCTAGCTATACGATCGCGCCAAAGAGCACCTTTGATGGAACCAGGAGCCAAGATCACCGGCCTCTTGGTGCTGGAGGAATGGAGGCTTTCAGAAAGATGACCCAAAAGGGCAAGAAGAGGACATAAAAAATTCATCCTTCTTTTTTATTTCGAATTGTACAACGTGTTGGGCATCTTAGCATTAACTTGCTGGGATCGATCAGATCGAGCTGGACGCCCTTTCATCAAGTTGATATTTCTTTATGCGTATTAATTCGGGGCCAGATTTGAAGATACGTCCGCGTGGGACCGGCGTTTGGGAGCCAAAGGGCAACAACATTGAATGCAAGAATAATTACACGATGATGCTTAAAACGACTGCATTTCCGAACAACCTGTCAGCAAACCATCAGTGATGCAACCCACCATCTGCAGTATACGACTTGTCGTTTTCTTTTCATACTGTTCCACCATCTCTAATGATTCGTCGTGGTGCAAAGTGTTGTAGTTTCTTGCGGTCCCGGCTGACGTAGCGCTTTCTTCTTCGCCGCCGTTTATATCGTGAAGCATTACTCTCACCGGCTTTTCCCACTGCAACCCAAAGATTGTTAAATCAGCCAGTCGAATGATGCTGAGTCCTGTCAGGGCGCATGTTATCTGGCAATCTGGTGAGGGAATGGGTGAATTACGTGGCTTCATATCTCTCTCTGATCCCTGCATATGTCATGGCTGCCTTTCCCCATGGTGCTTGAAAATGAGCCCAGGAGATCTCCGATTTAGTTCACTACCTCGGCTAGGAACTTGCTAATTGCTTCGGGGGCCAATTCCTGCTGGCGACCATACTCATCGACTTTACAGCAATAGCTAGGCTTCATATCTGTGGATATCGACCATTTCCCCCTTCTTGGATGCTTTGGCTCTTTAATCAACATGCCTGCTAGGCAGTATGGTCATCTCAACATCGAGAACAAGTGCGTTTTTCGTAGTGGAAACGACACAACGCTATTCCTGGCTGTCATTTGTGGCCACATGTTCTAACTACTATATGTTTGCATGCAAGACTGCCCCCATGAGGCTGTCCAATAATGCACGACTTTCTCTTTATATATATACATGACATGAACGAGTCGAAACAAACTCGCGCTTAGTGCTCCTCCGCTGATTGGACCCAATCCATAGCTGCCTCCCACGATATTCCCAGACCATGATTTCCAGAGAAGAAGATGAAAGTAAATGACACCGCCAAAGATGTTTCATGTTGCCAAGGGCATTATTTGTCATAGATAGCCAATGATGTAGCATTTTTGTCTTCATCGAACTGTGCGTGAGAGATGTCTCCGTGAAACCTAGAAACTCTCTCTTTCAGTCCTCGAAATTCAACACGCCCATTCAGTCACTCGTTCTCAGTTTTCGTCGCTCCTTCTTCAGTTTTTGACTTTCAGCCCAAGCATCCTCAAAGAGCGTCTTTTTGGGTTGAATCTCCCACTCCTGGATGTTGAGTCTCCTGACGACCTGGAACGAACCGGTGCCAACACTCATTGTCTGCCCCATAATGATGCATTCAGATACGCCTTCAATGCGATCAGTCTTCATGCCAGCGGCAGCTTCGAACAGGTGATCCGGAGTCTTTTCGAACGAGGCAAGTTGGAGAACGCTCTCTCGCATCTTGGAGAGACCAAAACGGGTGATGCCAAGAACTTCTCCCTTGAACGTCATGACATCAGCCAGCAGCTGGATGTGACGCGGATCAATGTTCATGCCATCCATGACGCTGGAAATTTCATCGACGATGGTGGTTCGAGCAGCCTCGATACCCAAAACGTCGCGTGCCTCCATGACGGAGTTGGATCGTGCCTTGGTGCCAATTACTCCCTCCGTCGTCATACATGCCCGCAGTCCGTATCCCTCTACTAGCACGGTGTGCTCGCTGGCTTCTGAGGTCTGGATGATGGCTCTCGTAGCCTCGGGGTAACCCGAGACGGGGACCTTGGGAAGCATGCGACGAAGGTGGTTGACCCGCAGCAGGAAATCGGGAGCTTCGTCTGTCATGGTCAAAGAGCCAAGGCTGCGCTGTCGCTTCTTTGCGGCGTCAGGGTCCACCCAGCTGTTGAGCACGTAAATCTTGATGTAGTTGGGGCCGACTGATATGTCACTGGGTTGAATTTTGAGCTTCTTGAACCTAAGAATGGCCTCCGCAATATCCACGACGCCAATACCCAGGTGCATGTTCTGAAGTGCTTCCATGTCGATATATAGAACAATGGTGCCGCGGTCGCTGACCCATTCATCCTCGATCGCCTTGAGCACGTCAAGGACATATGTCTTTTCGATCCGGCCCTTGACAATGCGTGCGGCCTCAATCTGCTTGTCGTTCAACAGGGGGCAAGTGATGACCGGGGTGCTGATATTCTTGGACGCGTTGATGATTTCTTTGATACGTGGAACACCCTGGGTGATACTCATACCTGCTACACCGGCGAAATGGAATGTCTTGAGGGTCATCTGTGTGCCTGGCTCACCAATGGACTGCGCTCCCACGGCTCCCACGGCGTGGCCGGGCTCAACGTGAGCTTTGTGATATCTCTCCAAACATTCCTTGATGAACCTGTGCAGAGTGGTCCGCGATATCTTGGAGACTCGCTCAACGCGGGCCAGCTTCGCTTTGAGGTCTGGAGATGCGTGCGCAATCACGTCGTCTTGGCTTGGGTCTGGGTCCAGTCCCACAAGTTTGCGGGCTTTGGACATCTTCTGTGCCCGGTCAGATACATAGGAGTAAATCGTCTCAATGAAGCCTCGAGCACTTTCATGCTCGTCAATGGCCTCATCGCTCGCGTCAGAATAATCGAGGAGCTTGTTGTCGACTAAACGGCGTCTCTGATAACGAGCCTTTTCCTTGTCCAACAACTCACTGCATACCTGAAGAACCTCTCGAGGAAGCATCGACCTTTCATGGTTGTCCCAGGTGATGCTCTCTGCGTGAGTCCATGTGCGGTCAAACTGCACAGGCACCGCAGATCCCTCCATGTCGACGGGATCCAGCTTGTCGGCGCCAAACTGGAACTGCACGACGATGCCTGATGACGTCCTGACGGTGTTGTCATACTGCGTAGAGAGGTCCTCCAAGGACTTCATCAACCGTCTTGACATGTATCCTGTTTCGGCAGTCTTGACGGCGGTATCAATCAGACCTTCTCGTCCGGAGATGGCGTGGAAGAAGAACTCGGTTGGGAACAAGCCCGAGTAGAAGCTGTTGCGCACGAAACCTTTAGATGCTGGCTGGCGTGCGTTTTTATGGAAGTGAGGTAAACTGCGATCTTGGAAGCCATCAGGCACACGTTGACCGCCAATGATTTGCTGTCCGACACAGGCCACCATCTGAGCGACGTTGATGTGTAGACCCTTGGATCCCGAGTTGGCCATGATCAGCGGAGCATTATTACGGCTCAAGGTATCCACACACTGCTGACCAGCTTGCTGTCGGACCTTGCTGAGAATACCGGAAATGGAAATTTCCAGCGTCTGTTCCATGTCACATCCTGGAGCCTTCTCCAGCTTGCCCTGCTTGAAAGTCTCAATCAGCTGGTCACACTTGTTGTAGGCGTCCTGGACAAGCTTATCCCTGGACTTTGTCAGCTCAGTGATGGGGAAAACGTCGCCAACACCAAGCGAGAAGCCCTGGTTTCCTAGCTGTCTGGCACACAGCTTTGTCAATCTGTTCATGGCGACAACTGCATGATCTGGTCCAAAATCTCTGAGGATGATGTAGAAGACCGAATTCTTCTTACCGGATCCAATAATGGATTTGTCCATGCGGCCGCACATGATCTCCGAGTTTCGAATAACGAGCCACGCGTCGTTTGGGTCCATATCGGGGCACTGACCAGGCTTGGCCGAGTACTCTCTACACTTTGCATCCAGATTGACAAGGACAGGCGACTCCTTGTTTGGACGCATGAGCACATTGAAGACCTGCTTGCCCGTCCAGAGGGCTTCTGGCTTGATGATGGACGGAGGAGGCAGATCAATGTGGGTTTGGCCATCCATCATGTGCGTGCAGATGTAGGTAAAGGCTTTTCGGTTGAAGAATCTGTCTTTGCTACTGAGAAGGTATGAGGCAGTGATGAAGTCCTGGGTAGCTGCGATGATCGGTTCTCCGTTCTTGGGCGTGGCCAGATTGTGCTTCACGCCCATAAGGGTGATCGCCTCAGCGCGAGCTTCTTCGGACTGCGGAACGTGGAGGTTCATCTCGTCGCCGTCAAAATCGGCATTGTACGGTGTACAGACACATTCGTTCAGACGGAAGGTTCTCCAGGGTCGAATCTTCGCCAGATGGCTCATGATACTAAGCTTGTGGAGCGACGGCTGTCGGTTGAAGAGGACCACATCTCCATCCTCAAGATGACGCTCGACAACGTCGCCTATGCGAAGATCCCGTGCGACGAGGGCTCTGTCACCAAACTGTAGATCCTGTTTCCAGTTGCCATTGTCCTTGATAACATGATTGGCTCCAGGCCAGACCTTCGGGCCGTTCAATATGCACTGCCTTAGCTTCTCGATGTTGTGGCTCTGCACCCGCTCGGGAAACGTCAGATTCTTCGCGACAAGCTGGGGAACGGCTACTTGGTTGATACCCAGGTTGGGGTCTGGGGAGATGACGGTTCGGCCAGAAAAGTCGACTCGCTTTCCCGATAGGTTTCCTCTGAATCGTCCCTGTTTGCCCTTGAGACGTTGACAGAAGCCTCGAATGCTCTTACCAAAGCCCGGTTGGTTCAGACCAGGGACATCGCTGTTGACGTACATGGCAATCTGTAACTGAAGATATTCCCATTGCTCCATGATGGTCTGCATGGGTTTCCCCTTGTTCAGCGCTGTCCGTATCAACCCGCTTATGTAAACGATCTCGGCAAGCTTCGCGGTGAGGTCGTCCTCCGTACTGGCCCCTTCTTGCGCGACCGAGGGCCTGATGCAGACCGGAGGAGCGGGAACGAACTGCCAGATGAACATTTCGGGACGGCCTTCGGAAGGGTCCAAACCGAGCAGCTCGCAGTCCGTAGGGCTTATCATCTTGAAATGATTCAAGACCCAAAGGGGATTCAGGTCCTCCATGGCTCTGACCAGGTGTTTGTCTAGATCGGGGTTCAACTTTTTGGCCTCGTCAAATGATGCGTCGAAGGCGATCTTGCTCTCCGGCGGTAGCTTCTTTTGGGAGGTGGATTTCTTATAGGCTGAGAACTTGTCGTGCGTGAGCTTGAGAACTCCGACTTTTCGAATCTGACCATTGATCTCGCCGCAGTATGGGCATGTCTTGCATTTTCTGCACTGTTCGTTGATTCTTTTACAGATCTGACTTCGTCGGATGTTGTCTAGGCCAGGCCGCCGCAGGTCCTGAAGAAACGATCGCCGCTCGTCTTCGGTGAGGAGGACTCGAGCGCAAGACTTGCAGACGTTCTGAAGGATAGTCTGGATGAAGCGCAGATAGCCAATGTGGAAGGCAGGGAGCGCCAGCCGGACGTGGCCAAAGTGACCGATGCAAAATTTGAGCGGCTCTTGACAGGTACCGCATTTTCCAGACTTGCTCGAGGTTCCCTGCGGTCACAAAAGGTTAGAGGACTGGCGCAAATGAAAAAGGTACGATCGCGCGACTCTTTATAGGCATAGATGGGGCAAATAGCAAAGCATACTCACCATGCGCACATCAAGAGCTCCATTTGTCAAGGGAGCCCGGTTGTTGTCGATGTCGTAGAGCATGCGCTGGGAAACCTCCAGCACGCCCTGGTTGACGATGTCTTGATTGGACCTAGAGGGCGCATAGGGTTAGAGGACCTGCGTAAGACGCAAGGAAAGAAGCTTATCCACACTTACTGGATGCCAAACTTGATCCCCTTGAAGCGCTTGGGAAGATTGTCGACCAGTTGCTCCTTGGTGGAGCTCACAAACGCGGCGTGCGCCATGATGCCGCCTCTTTTACACTGGGATTCGCCTGGCTGGGGTTGGTTGGCTTTTGCTTTGTCGATCAAGAAGGCATGTTCTCTCCCTGAGTCTGCGCTGGAGGCCTTGAGGAGCGAAGGGGGCTGCGGCGGGCAGGCCTGGATCAAGTCGACTTGGTGGGCTTTGGCGAAGGGAAAGATGGAGCGTGACGACGAGGCTGGAATAAATTTTGAGAAAGTCAGTCATGCGTTCGTCCCCCACCAAGCAATCGATAAGCCGCTGCAGATGCGCTGCCCCACCTGCCACCAGGCCTTTTTGTACCCGAATCAGCACTCGTACTTACCTTACATTAACTTCTATATTTGTGACTTTTGCCTTTGCAGGATCATTTATGGATGAAATAGCATAAAATATGACGGCGAGGTCGCAAGAGCTGAATTATGTCCCTAAATGTATTAAATACTTGTATCTAAGTTCTCTTTTAGCGCACCTTAGCACTACTATATAGTGCCTACTAGGTAGATACTTCAATGAGGCACCATGCCTCCTGAGATCTCAAGCATTGAAATCACGGAAGGTGCTCTAGAGTACTGCTGTCTGGCGCCTTCCTTGGCGGTTCCTTGTTTGTAGATGTAAAGATAAAAGGTTAAAGCCTTCATGTAAGGCAGGTGCACTCATAGTCAACCTTGTATTGTGAGGGATGCCTCGGCTTTACAGCTATTAGAATCGTCTCCAAAGCCTCATTAAGAATTGTAGTGAATATCTACGAGAAGGATCCTTGTAAAATCACTTAAAGATCCTTTTTTTAAATATCTAATAAGCATGGAAAACAGACATTTGATATAAAGTATAAACCTGGGTCGACATGTATTTTATTAAAATCGAATGCGCAGAGTTGTTTACATCAGTGCCTTGAATGCACACACCTGGTAATAGTGCCCATCTATCAATGTTGCCCAGCAGTGTTAAATGCCACTGCCGCGTCGACAAACCTCTTCCACACACCAAATTCCTCTTCATCCCGCGGCGCGTATATCATGACATAGGGCAGGGGGATGTAGCCCATCACGCCGCTCAGTGGATGCAGCTCAGCCCATCCTTTTGCCATGGCCTCCTCCGCGTCTACCAGGCTGAGAATCATGTGAGAACTGGCCTCTGGGTGTACGTGTACAATCTCTCCCTTGGTGCTCCTTGCCAGGTATTTGGGCAGCGGAGAAGAGGTAAGCCATAGCGCCTTGCTGTCTTTGGCTTCCAGTCCAGATGGCTTAATCGCTAACGTATCAGGGCGTCGACTGGCTATATCTTCCAAATGGCCATTCATCCTATTGATCAAAGCCGCATCGCCCCTTTCAGTAATCTGTCTTTGCGGTGCCACATAATTCGGCACTACGGGTCTGTCTCCTCGACGCTGTGCGAGAGGTCCCCCGAGGAAACTTGTCTGGCCATGTGGCTCATACGCGGGCGGAACTTTGGGGTTTCGAAAGACGCTTTGGTCGACAGTGCTTTTCAGCGCGAGTGGCCGCAGAGCTGACTGGAGCAGCCACCCAAAGACATTATGTGGAAGGCCCCCAGGCCCAAGGTCGATGAAGCCACGGTACGAGGGCAGAGCAAAAGCCGCCAAGGGAACAGCAGCAAGAGCAGACGCAAAAAGGATGGGCCGCTGCCTTAACTGCGAAAGTATAGCTGACGAGAGGCGTGCCGGATCCCAGGTCGACATTGTGGATTGCGGTATGGAAATCACAAGCTGTCTGGTGGTGATGGGAAATTACATGTGAGGTACAGAAAGCTTGCGATGCTGACGACGGTGAAGGGCGCTGTGTGTCGTCTCAGCCACCTTGGATGCAGCCACCGAGAAAATCACCCCATTTAATAATTCCGGAGACTGAAGACGGGGAAAGGTAAATGGACGAGAGCTCCCGCGCTGAGAAACTGCTGTGGTTGGGCCATTTCCTATGGCGTTCGCTATATTCGGAGTCCGAAGCCGAAAGTCCGACTGGCCAGTGTCTACAAACTATATTGGTAGCATTGTAACAAACACGATACGATACGAAGCATTCGATTGGTAGAATGTACAAAGTAAGCAGACGGCGAATACTCCGACCGTGAACGAATCCTCAAGATAGGAACTGCGTCATTGGAGCTCAGAGATGGTCGCGTACATCTATTTTCTGTACCTCATTGGCCAGATCATCGCTTCCTATCCTTCATCACCCTAGATTCCAGGTTGAAGTCGGCCCTTTACCAGTTCGTTTCGAGCCGTTCCCGTCGGCCCCACGTCTCTCCGTCTATCCTGCTCCGTCTTACGGTAAAGGCACCGGTCCCGTCAGCTTGTTACCCTAGGATCAAGGTCCCGCTGCCGATGCATGTGTCGGCAGTCTGGGGATTAGCCGTTGTGCTGAAATGGCGGAGAAAAAGCCAGGATACGATGCGGTTAATTTCCACACGTTCTTTTTCTCTTTGGCTAAGTCTCTAGTATATAGGATGAAGGCATATTTCTGTTAGCCTCAGGTATATTTATTTTTCTTTTTTTGAGTATAATATAATCATAGCACAGTTGACTAATAAATTCAACCAGCTTTGAGATCACACCTACCTACCTGGGTGTAAGACACAGTGTTTCGCCAGATTTCAATGGATATCGGACGTCTAATGCCGCAAACTTCCACCAAAATAGGGCCTCATCCTTTGCACCTTGTCATCCTCATGGCCCTACATCACATCAGAAAACCCGGTGGTAATTTGCTGGCATGTCTCGAGGCCCTTAATCACAGTTGGGCCCGCCTGTCTGACTCTGGTCTCTACATCTTGAATCTGGAACTTTGTCTGTGAAGAACGACAGGATCGTTCGCCTTTTTTTTTCCCAGGTCGATCGTAACGAATACTGGCATATCAGACTCATCGCTGCTGACGCACTTCTTACCAAAGTGCTCGAAGAATCTACTGACAGATATGCGTTTGAAGAAACAAGGCTGAAAAGGATGACTGAAGAGATATGGTATACCTAGTGTATACCCAGTCGCTCCATTCTCTATAGTCGCGGCATACTGTGTGAGCATACTTGTGGGAGCACTTTCTCACATCGATGGATCCTGCGGCTAGTCGGGACACGCGTCAGCACTTTGTTGCCCGTCAATACAAAAGGCCGTCAAGCCTAGCAATACGGGTCGGGCACATGTAAGACGTCTAATTATTCAAGGTGTTTAATCTCATCAAAGGGCTCTATGCTTAAACCTTAGCGTTGACGGAGTGCCTCTTGCCATCTGCATAACCGGCCCGGATCCATTCTGCAAGTTCCTGTCCGATGGTATGGGGATGATCCTCCTGCACATAATGCCTTCCTTTCCCAATGAAGACAGTCTTGACATTCTTCATCTGTTTGCTGAGCCTCTCGAAATCTGGCACGGTAATGATGGCGCCTGGGTCGGCCCAGAAGAAGAGCTTTGGTAGATCTGTTTCCAAAAGCCACTTTGTGTATCTCTGAGCGTTTTCCCAAACTTCCTCTGGCTTGCCTTCGATGGGAATCTCGTTGGGAAACCTCCATATCGGCTCACGATCTGCTGGATCGAGGAACGGTCGGCGATATTGCGCCTTCTCCTCCTCGGTCAGCCCCCGGGCAACGCTGTTAAACAGGACCTTCTCTATGAAGGCATTTTCCTCGATGACGAGCGTTCGGCCGAGCTCGGGGGTGCGAAACTTGGTAAAGTACTCCTTGAAGGAGGGTGGTCGACTGCTCCAGGTGCCCAGTGCCGGGATCCATTCCATGAACGCCAGGCCCGCGATACGATCTTCATGGCGGCTTGCCCAGTCAAATCCGAGGGCGGATCCCCAGTCATGAACGACTAGAGTGATGCGCTCCGTCGGCAGGACGGCATCCAGGAAAGCATCGACGTAGCGCTGATGATCACGAACCCTGTATTCCAAGCCAGGGACCTTGTCCGAGTCACCGAAGCCGATGAGATCAGGCACAATGCAGCGAAGGTCTCTCACGACGTGTGGGAAGACATTGCGCCAGAGGTACGACGAGGTTGGGTTTCCGTGGAGGAAAAGGGCGGCCGAGCCGTCAGAAGTGCCAACATCGACATAGGCCATACGACTGCCGAGCACTTCTACTTTGTTCTTTTCATAAGGAAAGGAGGCCGATATTGGGATGTTTCTATCAGTCGCCATTATGGAAGTAGGTAGCAAAAGGTGAAAATACGTCGCAACAGCTTAACACTCAGAAGCATTGTGGAAGTGCAAACGCAGACTCTTTAAATAATTGTCGAGAACAGAGAGCCTCGACGGAATCCCAATTCTGTGACACTCCTAACAGGAGTTTGACGCAAGCATGCCAACTGCAAATCTCCGATCATGGTGTCCGAATCCGACTCACAAAAGCCTATCAGATGTTTGCTTTTCTTGAATGTCGTTCTTTTCCAAGAGAGGCTATTTTAAGCATCCCAACCGGATCGTATGACTGTTTAGTGATCCCCAAAAACGCGAATCACATTGTGTCGCATCATGGGCAAGACGAAGTCTATGTCGGAGATAGAACGTGCCCAGCGTTTACTAATACTTTGGAATCGCAATCGACAATATGCCATCTTTTGCCTATTGATGGCCCTATGGCGCTCTCCAGATGATTAATCATGCCCCTGCACTTGGAGACAAACTAGCTGCTAACTAGTCACACTATGTCTCCGATTTATAAGAGAGGCGTCTAGTTCAGTCTTTTGGGGCCCCTATATAGACAGCCGGCCCGGAGACTCACTTCTTATCGAGGTTTAAGGAATCTTAAAGTCGGCACTTCGTTTCCCAAAATGCCCACCGCAAGGTATAGCCGAGGTCCTCATTCCGTCAAAGAGAAGAAAAAAGTGTGGCAAAAACGATTGCTAACAATTTGCAGCATCGATCTCTTACAGAGCGTTGTTGACGCCAGTGGCGGTCGCGACTACTGGGAGTCTATTCAGTCGCTCTCCGTGAACTTCGATTTCTTCGGGTACACCTTGACGGCCAAGGGCTTTCCGGGGATCTATGAGATTAAAGCCACAGTCGATACAAAGACGAAAAGGGTTGTCTTTGAGAAGCTTGGTGACTATTACGGGTCATTCACTCCCTCGCGGACTGAGGTTGGCCTGATTGGTTCTAAGAATGCTCTTGACGTCCGCGAAAATCCCCAAGATGCCTTCAAATACCACAATCAAGATTCAACCTGGGATGTACACAACCTCTTCTATTTCACGGGTTATGCATTTTGGAACTACTTTAACTTCCCATTCTACCTGGAGGACCCAGAGATCAAAACTCGCGAGCTAGACGAACTGACTGTTGAGAGTGGAGAGAAGTGGAGGGTCCTCGAGGTAACCTTTCCGGATGGGTTTCCCACACATACCAAGGTTCAAAGGTTCAACTTTGATGACGCACATCGACTGCGGCGCATGAATTACTCTGTGGATTTGATGAAATCTGGCATCCCAGCCTGGCACAACTGCTACAACCACACTCCAGCAGGGAAACTCAGTTATCCAGCTCTACGAGTCGTAAACGTATCTGTGCCGGGGTATTCGTTCATTTCTCCCTTTGTCTTGAGCAACATCAAGGTGGATGTCAACCACTTGAACTGAGAGAAAGCTGCAGACGTGGAATTGATAACGCGGATGGAAAGATTAGCTAGTAATGTCAGCATACGTATTATGTGGAAGCGGACGTATCTCTTGTCAGAAAATCATGAATATGACTCATGTCCTGCTGAAGCGAGAGAAGGAAAACTCCAACCATCGCTCTAATTATGGATTCTGTTTAGAAGAGAGCAGAAGGACTGATTGCTCGTCTGTTGGCATCTACATCAGTAATGGAGATATCTCCGCTTGTAGCTACCTACAGGGGCAAGGCGATGATTAACAAGCACGGTATCCGATCTGGCACGTTGCTCCGTGTGTGCAGGGAACAGGGGCATGTCTGATGCCTGTCACAGGAATTTGTGATCATGTTGGCTCGAGTCATATTTGCAAACGGCTCGGCTTACTCAACAACCATATCTTTAGATCTACTACTAAGTCGGTGGGCGTGTTCTTGAGAAGACGGAGCTGGGCCCATTACGGCCGTAGCTCGTTGGGGAGCCTTGTCGCCAGGCTGAGCATGATCTGCGACAAGCGGCGTTTGAAACGGAATAGCATGGGATTACGATTACGTCTTCGAATTTACCGTCCCTTAGCGTCCGAATTGGGATCGAGAGCAAGTAATTGTTGTGATAGGTTATCGTGAGCTCCGTCCCAGCACTCAGACTTGCGATTGAGAGTTCAGCGGAGGCATAGATCAACCGCAGCAAGACGTGTTATAGCCACTAGGTAGCCAATAGGTGATTAGAGAAGTCTGAGTCATAGTATTCAAGCAAAACAAAAGGGAGAGTCTCAAAATTGCCAACCTTCTCGCCAATCTTTCTCTCGATTATTACGGCTTCCCTAGATGACTGACTTGTATAGCTCGATGGTGCATTCCAAATTCTTAAAAGAGATTGCCCTCAATGTCGCCTGTCTGCCTTGTGTATCAATAGAGTAACGAAGCTGAAGCTTCTTTTTGTAATGGCCTTGGCAGCTGTTTCATCCTTTTTGGTTCTGTTGATGATGTGAAAGCAGGTAGAGGGAAGATCCCTCCTTAGTAGTATAGCTCCCTTATGGTTCATTGAAGCCGAGCCAAACTTGGCCGCAGAAGTGCTTATGCTCTCTTGAACGTTCGCCTAGAATGACACATTATTTCGATGCCGATTCTGGACAGTTCGTACCGTGCCTAGCATAGCAGTTAGAGATAATCCACACTGATATTTTCTGCTGAAAAAGAGCCCTACCTTCATAGACGTTGCAAGGCCTATCATTCAGTACATTGTCGACTAGTAGATTCTGCAGATGTCAATTATGGCCAACCTTGTGTTTTAATTTTGGCAGATATCTTGTTCTCCCCCGGTGAGCCATTTCCCTAGCAAAACGTCTGGGACACATCTTGGGCGAATGTTGAAAATTCCATTAGCCAAAGGCAAAGTGTAGGAGAGTCGCCCTGAGTTATCGTATTCGTAAGTTCTGAGTATATCGTCACGTGAGAGGAGAATGAAGCTGCGTAAGCCTCCTGCTCGAGGATTTCGTCTCGCTTCATTTGACGAGGACTGGGAAGTCGGCCGGCATGAAGAAAGAAAACACGACTTCTTTCATGACAAGATCAATATTCTAGGACGAAGAAGCGTTTGCAGAGGGGGGGGGGGGGGGGTGAAAGAGGTTTGTTGTCAAAGGAAGCCTCAGCCCTGTGCTGAGCCTGGCTGATGCGTTCTACGCGCGTCCTACTTGGTTTGAAAAATAGGAGCTCCAATCCTGCTGGATGCTAAAGCTGAAAAGAAAGCTGCACAGCCATTAACAAGCTAGTCGCTCTCCTGTTAGACCTAACTCTCACCGCCATGGCAAAGCAATCCTACCTGCGCAACCGAATATGCAACATTCACTGAAAACGGGAGCAGCAGGCCAACTCTGAGAGTCTCAGCAGACCAAATGCATCTCGGAAATGGATCATGGCTTCCTTGTGAATCCAGCTTCACGGCTGTTCCAGATTTCGAGCGGTCGGTAGCACGTGGAATGGCCATGTCTTTGCTCTGAACGCTTGCCCAAATATTACTCCTGTGATATGGTGCAAAACAATTTCTAGAACGAACTAGCCCGACGAGGTGCCTCGTCATTTACAAGGTTAAACGAGCAACCTCGGCACTAGAGTGGAAGGGGCTTGCTGAAGTATCGTATGTTCAAGGCTATGCAAAGGCGGTCCTATGCAGCTAACTCTCCAGAGGCCCATAGGCTTGACCAGAGGCTTTATATTTGAGCTAATGTCTTGTTGAGATAAGTCACTTTGTCTTTGAGGGCCGACTGACAGTATCCTGGGGAATTGTTCACCCCTGCATATCTGCCTCTCGTCTGATGAACTGATCATGCTCAAACGAAATAACTGCTGAGAAATGACGAAAAGGTAGTATACAGGAGCAAGGGCATTTATTAGCGAGCGCAGCCCCAGGCAAAGTCCAAACCCCTCCTTGGAGCTACATGAGGTTTGTATCCATCGCCGAGATCTCATGATTACCTTTGTGGATAGGTAGGTCTCAAGACGGTCAAATCAAAGTTGACAGTGGGCCTGATAAAGAGAAGTTTCTCCAACGATTTGCTACATCGTTTGGCCAACTATTCGCTCCTGGGAATTGCTAGACCGTCAGGGAGAGTACAACTACGAGAAGAGTGATGTGAAGGGTCTGTCAATCTTTTATGCAACAGACATTCGTCAAGGCTTGGAAATGCTGAAGAAATGCAATGATGCTGCGGGCATGGAAGCGAGGGATTCGATTAGCGAGCCATTTGAGGGTGTCACATCTGACAGAGAGGCAAATGCTTTTACCAACTCCAGCTGGAGACATGGAGCCCGCTGTTTTGACTCCGCATACCTTACAGTACTGCTATATCAAGAGACGGTGTACCAAGGGGCACGCACACATGGCATGCGATAAACTTGCGGGCAATAGCCGCTTCTCTCCTCGACTGCATTTGCTGCCCTGCGGCTTCAGCCAAATGATGCAAGCAAGCCGAGGGTCGGTCTCACGACGTTGCCACAGAGCTACGCATATGCATGTTATTGATATGGTCGTTAGAAGAATGCGAATGCAGCGCACATTAGCAACAGATACGGTTTCAGTGTTACGACTCTGCAATTGAGAGATTTTTCTTCTAAGCGAATACTGGCATGTCTTGGGCCGGGGCTCGCATATGTCCAGCAATTAAACGTGTCTGCAGGTTACCTTGCAGGCATGGATGGCATCGCTCCGTCGGCGTATTCGATACGGAGTCATCTTTCCAGGGCTAAGAAAAATACTACCAATTGCATGCTTTGATATTTCATGCTGTTCGCTTCGCGGGCGTCGACAAGCATTTGCCGCCTCATCAGCCGGCTCCGTGCTGATAATTCATCGTGGCCAACCGGGACATACACAAACGTTCGCTTCTCTCTGTCTACTTTGTATACATTGGCAGACGCAGCTGTTATTCAACATCCTCTCAACGGCCAACTCAAAATGACAGAAGCCCAAGCCTCGTTGACACAATCCCGGTCACCAAAGCCGGCATCCATGTCGTTTCAAGCGAATCGGCGCTCCCCCCCCCCCTGCCCTCCCAAAGCAGCCGTTTCGCCCCATGACTTGGCCCTCTTTTTTAGCCGACGGCCACACCTCTTTTTTCTCCTTCACCTTGTCTCCCTGGTACTCTGTCTCTTTTTTTTTTTCTTTCTCTCTCTCTCTCTAATGCTAGTACATACTTGCTTCCCCCCCTTTTCAGGGATAAGATACGCTTGGCCCCAGGATGCAGCTTGCCGGGCAAAGTTTCCGCGAACCGCGGCCATAAAGCGAAGCAGCCACGCGAGCGATTGGCCTATTTTCTCACCTTTGGCACCTCCGAGTCGCGTCGTAGAAGGTTATCATGAGGGTGCTCCGCTGCCCTTGAGTGAGCTGGTGGACCTTTCTTTATCTGCTCTCTGTTCACGGAGCGCCGGATTCCATCCTTTCTTTTTCTGTCTGGATGGTATGATCGTCGCTTGTCTCATCCTTGTGAATTAAAAAAAATTGTGCAGCTCTTGTTTGCCGCCCTTGATTCACCATGGCTGCTGCGAATGACGAGGTTGTCGTCGTTGAGGCGCAGCGACACCAGCACTTGTCTACATGGCGATACAACTCGTATGTCCAACTCATCTCTCAGATGGCAAATAAGCCCGCCTCAGCTGTACAAAAGTATGCCCTCTACATATGCTAAGCGAAAATCTGCAGGCCGTTCGTCCAGACAATCATTGTTGGATTTGTCCTCTTCTGCAACCCGGGCACCTACCTGGCCATCACCGGCCTGGGAGCGGGAGGCAAGCAACCGCAGCTGATTGGCATCGTCAACGAGGCCAATGTCATCCTATACTGCTTATTCGGAGCCTCTGGAATCCTTGGTGGTAGCATCATCAACAAGATCGGTCCGCGCTATGCCTTGATGATTGGAGCAACGGGATACCCAATGTATGCAGGGTCGCTATGGTACGTCCATCTGGATTCGCATTTTGCATTTACGCCTCATCTCGCCTCCTCAAGGTTCTCGGCTAATCTCTCCATTGTTTCTTTTTCCCTCTTTTTTATAGGTGGATTGACAGGGGAGAAGGATCTTGGTTCGTTCTCTTTGGCGGCGCCTGGCTCGGCCTCTCCGCAGGTCTTCTTTGGTCCACCCAAGGTACGTCTTTCTTCTCCAGCAAAATCATGGCCTAGAAGAAAACAAAGGAAAGACGGAAAGGTAGAGACAAGGCAAATTTAAGCTTACACGAACCAACAAGGTTACATCACGACATGCTATCCCACCGAGGCTGAAAAGGGAAAATACATTGCCACTTCGTGGGTCCTCAATGCCATGGGTTCAGTTGTTGGAGCTGGTAGGTTTGCACGCGCCGGTTGAAACACACACGTTGAGCGGTTATTAACAAACGTGTTGCAAAACAAAACAGCCATCGTCCTCGGTGTGACAGTTCACAACACCTCTGTCTCTGGAGTGCCATCGTCCGTCTACACGACCTTCATCTGCCTCGAGTGCGCCGGCCTCCTGACAGCCGGACTCCTTCTGGACCCCTCAAAGCTTCGACGCAATGACGGACGGCCAATCGCCTCGTTTACGCCTCTCCCATGGCACCAGGAGCTGAAGGCCCTTGGCCTGACCATGTTGGAACCCAAAATGGCGCTCATCACGCTGTCCATCTACAGCAGCGAGATGTATCTGTCGTTGACGGGAGCATTCAACTCGTGGTACTTTAACGCCAGAACGCGATCTCTAGCCAACGTAAGCCTATCTCGGAAACGGGCATCTCTCTCTCTCTCTCTCTCTCTCTCTCTCTCTCTCTCTCTCTCTCTCTCTCTCTCTCTCTTAGAGATAATCATACTGATCAGGGAACTGGCGATTTAGTTATGTTACTGGATTTTCCAGGTCCTGGGTGCCCTCGCCATTGCCTACATTTGCGATGCCAGCATAATCGGATCCCGCCGGCGACGAGCCTTTGCGGCTGGCGCCTTTGTAGCCGTCATCATTGGAGGAACCTGGATCGCCATGATCTCGTTCCTCTCCGTTAACAACATTGACCGAAACGAAACCCCGAGGGGCATCGACTGGACCGAGACGGGCAAGTTTGCCGGCCCTTTTGTCATCTACATCTTCTTCGGCGCCTGTTACCCCATCTTCCAAAACTTCCACCACTGGACGTACAGCACTTTCTCCAACGAGCCGCATGTCCTCGGCCGCTACAGCGGTTACTTCAAGGGATTCCAGGCCTTTGGCACGGCAACGGCATTTGGAATCGACACGCACGGCGTGCAGTTCATCAGGGAGGCGGGTTCCTATTTTGCCATGATGATGTTGGGGTTGAGTCTCACCATGGTGAGCATCTACTTGTACACCACAAACACGCGATATGGCCAGGAAGAGGGCGTCGTAGTGCCAGAAGCCTTTGAGACGGTGATTGAAGAGCACGTACATGACAAGGCGGTTGACCAGAGCGAGTCGGCAGGCTCGCACAAGGAGGAGTAACCCACTTCCAACTAGGTACTACCATGATGGGATTATTACTTGGGTTGGCATATCTGAATCAGTCTTTGATTTGACGATGATGTATTATTTTTAATGGATTTTACGCCCCTGACGCAACATCTACGGATGGCGGGATTTTCTTTGGGGATGCTTTACTCGGATTCGTACGTGTGCGTGTGTGTTAACGACACGAGAAGTCTTCATACGCTGTACTCTGTAGTTGCGATATAAATCATCCTCCTCGACGATTGGTCGAGTCTTTTGATGCCAGCCATGAAATGTTGATTCGATTGATAATCTTCAAGTATTGTTCAACAACCGCCTCGTATCCGGACCAATGGATCGATATCAAAGGCCGGCCACGGGCATCCTGCCTCATCGCCGTTGGTCTGATCCTGCGCGTCCCGACCGACAGCGCAATCTGACATCTGATGACCCTATTGATCATCCTGGTCCCGCAGAAACTAAAGTGAAACCCCTCTCCGCCAGACTCCATATTAATGGATAATGAATGCTACCCCGCGCGCGGGATATCACAGACCGTTTTGCTGTAGATTGTTTTAGCGCTCTGGATCCTGAGCAGAGAGGGAGGGCCCGGGTCTGGGAGACGTTTTCTTTCTTCTCCCCCCCCCCCCCCGGGTTACATCCTCGAGAGCCCATCCCATCGAACTATACCAAAGCAGGTAGTACATACGCTAGGGTCTTGGAGAATTCAATGCCTTGGGATATTCAATACCGCGCGTGTTTCATGAAGTTAACCCCCTGGCGATTTGGTACCCTAGACATCTTTACGTGCATGTTGGGCATCTACGACATATTTACGACGGCGTCGGGACCGCTTGTGGTTTTGACGATGGCTTCACCAGCCGAGCTGAGCGTTGAGCCGTTTGTGTGGGCAAGCCGAGGCTCACGACACCACCCTTGAAGCACTTAGTTACGTGGCTAGTAGGGAAAATAACAAAGAAGCAAAGGGACAAAAAAAATAAAAAAAAAAATAAAAACAAAGTGAAAGTCGACTGAATTGATCGCAATCGGTACACACCTCCACCCCCAAGATGTCTGAGTCGCAGGATCAGATCAGAGTTGCCATCTCTCTTCGAGACGCCTCTCTCGACAAGAGCGTCCTCTTTTCGCTGTCACAAATAACCTCCTTACCTCAAGACGTCACGTCTGTCCCTCGATCGAGCGGCCTCTTGTCCGACACAGAGCTGCAGCTCACGGAGGATTACGATGCCACGGGACTGCTAGAGCTGTTGGCAGCCAAGAAGGTTACCGCAGTCGAGCTGCTTTCGGCGTTTCGAAAGCGAGCCACGATTGCGCAGCAATGTGTATGTATATATCCCACCTTATGCTCAAGGAAAAAGGAAGAGGAATCGTGAAAAGGAGGGGAAGAAGTCCATGCTAAAGAAAGAATGTGTTATTGCAGACAAACTGCCTCACGGAACTCCTCGCCGAAGCCGTCTACGATGCTGAAGCCGCCGACGAGCATCTCGCTACAACCGGAAGACTCCTCGGTCCCCTTCACGGCATCCCCGTGTCCCTCAAGGAGCAAGTCTCCGTGGCTAACCATCGAGCCCACGCCGGCTATGTCACCTGGATCAACAACACATGCAAGGATGATGCGGCCCTGGTCAAGACGCTACGCAAGCTCGGCGCCATAGTCTTTGCGCGGACCAACCTGCCGCAGTCGGGCATGCATCTCGAGACGTCAAACAACATCTACGGCACGACGGTCAACCCGAGGAACCGACAGGTGACTGCAGGAGGTAGCACAGGCGGAGAAGCGGCGCTGATGGCCATGAATGGCTCCGTCCTGGGAATCGGAGGGGACATTGGAGGCTCGATTCGAGTTCCCGCAGCCTTCAACGGCGTAAGTTGTCCCTTGATTCTCCTGTTGAGTCATGTATTTGATGGGATAAAAGCAAGACTAATGAGGATACTTACCTACTTAGTTGTATGGCTTTACGCCCACCCCTGGTCGTATCAGCGGCATAGGCGCCGTCGTCTCCACGCCGGGCCACGACTCCATCGCCGGTACGCTGGGCCCGTTTGCTCGATCCCTCCGAGATATCGAGCTCTTTTGCACAGCGTACTCGTCTGCTAGCCCTTGGGTCGAAGACATCTCCCTTGTACCCGGCAGCATTCTGTCTCCGGCCCTGGGCCGCCAGCTGGACGAGACTCGGCCGCTCAAAGTCGGTCTCCTGACCGACGACGGCGTGGTTTCGCCCCTTCCCCCCGTTCGAGCCGTCATGAAGAAGATTGCCGAGCGGCTGGGCAGGTCGGTAGACGTCCAGCTCGTGCCGTTTACGCCCCTCGACCACGCCAAGGGATGGAAGATCATCGCGGCCAACTACTTTGAGGATGGCGGCGCCAACATCCGCTCTCTGTGCGGAAAGGGAGGAGAGGCAGTGCTGCCGCTGACGGAATGGATCCTCAACGAGTGCCAAAAGAATAGGGCCACGCTGGCCTCGTCGCCAGAGGGCATCAAGGAAGCCCGAGACGCGTACCGCCAGACCTACAGCGACCACTGGAACCAGTTTGACGTCGACGTCGTGCTCGCCCCCTTGTATCCCAGCGTCGCCGGCCCGCACGGCGCCACGAGATACTGGGGCTACACGTCGATCTGGAACCTGCTGCAGTATCCGGCCCTGGCGCTGCCAGCGAGCCGTCTTGTGGGAGGCGCGAGCCCGGCGGAGCTCAGGGAGGAGTACGTGCCCAAGAACGAGATTGAGAAGCACTACTGGGACATTTATTCTGCAGACGACGCCGAAGGGCTGCCGGTTGGGGTGCAGGTTGTTGGCAAGAGGTTGCACGAGAGAATCGTCGTGCAGGCAGCACGGGTGATTGAAGCAGCTCTGACTGCAAAGTGAAGCCCAGGTATTTCCCCCTATATGATATATATGACTATTGTATCGCAAGGAAGTTATAGAGTAAGAAAGCCCATGTGATTATATCATGAGCCTCGTGCCACACTCATCGTGTCCAATGACAGTCCCTTGTAGATTTGAGACAATCAACATCTGTCAGACCTTTCCAGTGAGCAGTCTAAGTTTCATATCATACATTGACAACGTAAAACAGCCTTGTAAATTCAAAGCACAGGCACCACCATGGCCCGATAAAGTATCATCTAGTCTTCGTCTTCATCTTAAACATGTCAATCACAATTTGCTCGTAGGCGCGGCACAGCAGCAGCATGTTTCCTCCACCAACGTCGACTTGTTGACAGCCTGCTGCGACGACGGCACGTCCAAGGCAGGGTTCTTCTCATGGAAGCCCACCGGCTTGAAATGCACGCTAATCCTCTCTACCGGCATCACGGGGAAGTCTTCCGGTCGAGGGTTGTGCGTCAGGGCAAAGGTATGCCAAAACACCACGTCCTGGTCCCGAATGTCGTCGCCCCGAGCAGCCCACGTGTCGACGCCCGTGCTCGCTCGGCTCTGATTTGTAAACTCTCCCGCAGCGTAGAGCTCGTCGTCTTGATGGCGGGTGACCCATACGGGGTGCTCGTGGAAGCGGGCGCGCCGGGCATTGAAGGACCGGGCAGACATGAGCATGGTCTGGCTGGCCACGGTCTGGACCTTGTAGGAGACGGGCCTGCGGCTGATGGCATTGATGACGTTGTCGTTGCGGATCTTGAAGACTCGGCCGAGGGCGACGTTTGTGTCGGCATGGCCTGCCCGGTCGAGCACCGTGGTTCGCGTAACGTATCCGACGCCATAAGGGTCCTCCACGCCGTGCTCTTCCGGAACCAGGGGCACGCTGTCCTCGTACACGACGGTGTTGTTGAAGCCGTCAATGGCCGGGTCGACTCGCAGAGAGAAGATGTGCTGATGGTAGGGCGCCGAGACGCCCGGCCCGACGGGAGTAGACCATGGCAGCTTCATGCCCTCGGCATCATCGATGGGGATCGTGGACAGGATGCCGGTGGCGCGGACCTCAAACTCGACGCCGCCCGCCTGATCGAGCACCCAGGCGAAGATGTACTCGTAGTTGGAGACGGTGCAAATCATCTGCACGACGAGCTGGCGGTTCCGGACCACAGTGGCCTCGCCGTTTCGGTAGTTTGTGTGCTTGTATAGGATCCCTGCGTCCTGCTCGTGTAGGCAGATGACGTTTCGGAGATGCACCGGCCGGCCCTGGGAGTCGATTCGAAAGCCGTCAAAGTACTTGATGTGGCCCAGACAGTCGCATCCCAGGTGAAGCTGGTTGCAGGTGATGCCCAGACCAACATCCCCAACATCAAAGGCCTGCTTCCGATGGTAGGGCTTTCGAGGGTCTCCGTAAGGGACGGTCATCTCTGACAGGGAGAGGCGATAGAAGACGTTGCGGCCGTCAAAAGTGACGTTGTACAGGACCAAGCCCTCGCGGTAGTTGAAGCCGACGCGGAACCGCCACTTTTGCCAGTTGACGAGATGGCCGTCCAGGGAGAAGGATGGGCCCTCTGGCTGCTCTACGATTAGCGGCTTGAGATCCTTCCTGAGGGGAACCTCGATCAGGTCTTGGGCGTATTCCACCGCCTTGACCGGCTTCCACGGCTGTGTCTCCGTGATGCTGTGGCCGCCCCCCGTGGGGAGCTGGTCGATGCGGACGAGCTCCTTGGTGTTGGCATCGAGGACCGGGGAGAAAGTGCAGGGCAAGGAGTAGTGGTTCGACTGAGGGTGGTTCACCGGCACGATGAACATGTAGAACTGAACCAGACGCCGGTGCTCGTTCTCGTCGTCGGTGCCGTAGATCCAAGGGTCGGTGCAGACGGTGACGCCGTCTGGAAGCTGCAGCTTCTCAATCTCCTTGATGACCTGCGGGTGCTGGAGACAGACGTTCTCCAGGCCAATCATCTCATCCACGTCGACGGGGCCCTGGATGTGCTTGGGCAGCTCCTTGAGCGAGACGACCGCCTTGGTGCCGAGGTTGATGAGGGCCTTGAGAAAGGCATGGGTGTCCAGTCGGTGAAAGTAGCTGTAGGCCAGGCGGGGAGGAGGTGCGGGAAGCGGCCGGCCCGTCCGCTCGGCCTCGATGTAGGGGATGACATCCTTCTTGACCGGCTCCTGGATCTCAATCACCTTGAACCGGAGAGGCACGCCGGGCAAGGACGACTTGAGGATGTCAGCGGCCAGTGAGATCTCCTGGGGTCCGATGGGGTCGAAGGGATGCATATCGTCAGGGACTGGTGAGCAGTAGCATACGACCGAATAAGGTGTTGCCGACTAAGGTAATACACAAAGAGTTATACAGGAGGAGTAATACGCAAGGGAGTGAGAGAGACTGCAACCAGTAAACACTAGCACACACGCACACTTTATCCAGATAAATACACCAGAGGTGGTAACTGCTGATCTCGTGTTGTCCAACGCCTAGTATTCCCGGCCGATATCCGAGATGACAAGTCAGTCTGAAAGTGACAGATGATGCCCGGACTGGAGCGGGAGGGAAGGGGGGGTGGGCGGCTTCAAGGCGTCTTATACCATGTCACATCACAATAACTGCCGTCCATACATAAGGTATAAGGTATATGTATATACCCTTATGTATGCAGGCGGAAACATGGACGAACGAAGCATGGGTTCCATACAGATACCTAGCACGTCTTGCTTAGTTCCCCCCCTACTAGCCGTCGCATCTTACCCACCGCAGCCACGGGCCTAGTTCAAAAGTCTCATCCCCAGATCCATACGTGCCCAACTGTTTTTGTGTGATAAGGTAGCAAGTAGTAGTAGTAGTAGTAGTAGTAGTATAGTAGTTTGATAAATATATAACGCGGTGGCTCTCTCCCGCCGCGGAGAAAGAAGAGAGGAGACTAGGGGAAGGGGGGAATAGGATGAGGATGAGACCAACGTACGGCTTACACCTCAACTGCCATAACGGGATATCATCGAAGGATTGCCATGTGTCCATCTCTTTTCATCAAACCAAATTTATCCAGCTCAGGAAGCGCTAGCTCCGATCTACCAGCATAAAAATGCGGAGGTCGTGAGAGCCTAGTTCGAGTCGCTACGAGCCTCCCTCAGTCCGATTCCGCTTTGGGCCAAAGATACGCGCCCTAATAACAACAAGAGATATAACAAATAATAATCCTCCGCTGTGGATCTCCGGTTCCCGTGTTTGCAGAGCAGCACCAAGTATTAATAGTACTAATGGGAACACTAGTGCCGACTATCAGCCCAGCCGCGTGGGTTTCTTTGTTGACAACTGATTCAACAGGAGACAATAGTGGTCAGACTTGTGGATTCCATCTCTTCTCGGAAAATTACTAGTTTTGGCTATTTATTTAACAAGCTAAGCGCCATCCTCCATCACGTTATGCCTACTAAAACAAAAAAAAAAAAAAACACATCCAAGCATTTCACGAAAAAAAGATTAAAAACGAACGAGAAGGGAATAGCGACGAGCAGCGGCGGACAAAGAAGAACAGCAACGACAGGGCGGAGACGCAAAGCTGAAGGAGAACACACACACAAAAAAGACACAAACCGAACCACAATCGAGCAAACACCATCTTAGATCGAAAACGCGCCATCTCAAGTGATGATGAGATCCCACTTGGCCTTGGCGAGCAAGGTCCGCCAGTCAGTCCAGTCGTTGTCCTTGAGGCGCCTCGACCAGACCTGCTTCATCAGAACGCTGGCATACTGCACGTTTCCGAGTCCGATATGATTGCCCAGCACCTCGACCCGCTGGAAGACTTCCTTGGCCTGGTCCAGCCGGTTGGTCTCGCAGCCCACGATGAAGAGCAGCGGCAGCAAGCCGGCCTCCTCCGGACAGCCGAGCGGAACCCGCGCGACGGCAGCCAGACACTCGGTCAGTGCGTTCGCCTTGTCCATGGGCAGTAGGGCGTGCAAGGAGGCCATCTCAATCGCGTTGGAATGCGAATGCTCCGGCGAGGGCGACACGGCCCGGTCTCGCTCCTCGATGATGTCGAGCACGGCATGCATAGTCGCCAGGAGGGCACATCGGTAGGCCTCTGCGATATGCGACGAGTTTTCAATCGTCGAAGCCTCCATGCCCTCGGGAATGGCAAACCGCTCCGCACTCCACCTCCTCTGAGCCAGCAAGCCCATTCTATGCGAGAACAGAACAGTCAGCGTCTTACAAACCACAAAAAAGGTAAGCGATCGAGGAAGGGGGGCTAGGCTGCTTCGTCTGGCTTCCTTCTTACATTGCTTCTACTTCTTGCCGCAGCTGATATGGATGATCCCTCGTGTTGATCACGGTGAGATCGTTGACGCGCCGGATGAGGATGATTAGACTCTGCGAAAACCCCATATAAGGGTCGACCGGAGTCAGCTGGCCTTCCTCTAGAGGCGCCTCATCAATCTTGGTTTCCCCCAGCGACGCGGTCGCGCTCTCGGTGATGCGAGCAATGTTCTTATGATATGACATGCTAAAAAAAAAAAAAAGAATCAAGCTGTCAGCCTCTACCGCCTCGTCCACCCGAAAGAACAACCTCATTCTGTCACCAAAAGACGATACGTAGGATAGGAATGGATGAGGAGGAATGGGGGGGGAGCGGGAAGCCGGTACAGAATGGCAAAAAGCACATACAAGCTACGAACGTAGGCGATGGTATTGGACATGGATGCTGTCTGGTCGGCGTCCAACGACTTCAACATGGATTCAATGCCGCGCAGATGGTGGCGCCAGTGCTGGACGCCATCCTTGATGATTTCATACTTGCAGAGGAAGATGGAGGCAAGGATGACCATCTCGGCCAGCTCCTTGTCCTTGACTGCCTGGTCTCGGCCTGGAGAGCTTGCTTCCGAGCCAGAACTGGGGCTTGAGTCTCTGATGGTCCTGTTGTGGTTGTTGGAGGCCGTGATCCGAGGGATCAGCTCTCGGACGGCAGCCAGGACGCGAACGTAGTACCGCGTCGCCATGGTTCCGTATTCGTCCCGGTCCACGTCTCCCGAGGTCGACCGGTGGACGGCCGCGGTGGCGCAGATGGCATCCAGCAGCAGGTTGGAGGAGGATATGCGGGGGAGGATCAGGTTCTTGAGCGGGTTGACGAAGCTGTTTGCGTTGACCAGGACGTTGCTCAGCCTGTCGAGGTAGTACTGCAGAAAGAAGTATTCGCTAGTAGACAGGTAGGAAAAGGCGGACAGCGAGGGGAGGAGGGGGCCGTCCCGCGACGGAGCCAGGCGAGTCCGGTAGGCCATCTGATGATGGGACGAGGGCCTCCGCGCGGCCGGCGACAAGGCGACGACGGAGGAGCCGTCCCGGTCCGAGAGCGTCAGCCCGGCGGACTCTGCCGCCAGCTCAATGTCCTCGGCCGAGGAGGAGGAGGACCTGGAAGACGTAGAAGCCGGGCTGGACTCGTCCGGATCGGGGTCGGCCAAGGCGGCCCTGGGCCGGGATTCGCGTGTCGGTGTGACAACGTTGATGGGACAGAAGATGTCGAACTGGACGCATTCAAGCCCCAGCCGCAGACACGTCTGACACCTGCCAAGCCGCCCTCAGTCAGTTTTCTCCATCGTGTATGAATCGTACTAACGCAAAAGAAGGGGGGGCGGGTGGACAAGAGGTGAGACAAAAAAAAAAAAAGTAAGCCGTAATTCGTCATGGTAGTCATGGGCGGTTCGAGATGCCATCTTTCGTGTATGTGTTTCCGAAAAGGAACCCACCTCGGTTTCTGGCCATCACCTGCGAGTTTTCCCGGTCAGTCAGTCCTCATTCCGCTCGTCTGCGCTCTCTCTTTTTTTCTCCTTGCTTGCGTTGCACGAGACCACAAGACCCTCCCGAGTCCACACAGCCACCAGACGTCCTCGAGGCCCGCTTGAACTCACACTTCTTTCTCCTCCGCTTGCACGTACTGCACCCCGTGCGGCTCCACGGCGTCTTCCTCACCCGGCGCGGCATGACGGGTCTGCTTTTTATTTTTGTCCAGAGGGTTAAAGAGCCCAGTCTGTTGAAAAGCGCCGTGAGCCGGCTTATCTACGCCCGGGTGTCCCCAAGGCTCGGCCGAGGAAAACTTAAGGGGAGGTGGTTTAAAAAAAATTTAAAAAAAAAATCTCAATCAGGACAAAAGGTAGGTGGTATCAAGGAGAAAACCGGTCAGATAAAAAACATCCGGCCAGAATTTAAAAAAACCAAGCCCAAAAATCAAAGAAAAAAATCAAAAATCAAAAATCAAAATGGTAGAATCAACAACATTCATGCAAAACCTCGCCGCAACGCTCAGCGCGAAAAAAAAAAAGAGACGACGGGCAAAAGGGTCCTAGAGGGAAATGCACATCCGGGCCTGCCTGACGGGGGGCCTGCGATTGATGGATGGAAAGGGAAAGCCAACAAGCAGTCCGACATGGATGGAAGCCTTCTAGATCAGCATAACCTGGTTGGACCAAACAGGACACGGGCGACGCGGGGTAAAACGCCGTGGCGTTGCAACCTTTTTGCTTGCCAATCGCATTCCGTTCGAGCCAGGGAACAAGGGGGGGGGGGGGAAGAGGCCAGCATGCCGGGTTGGGTTGGGAATAAAGCGATGGTCAAGGGGGAGGGATAGATGGCAGCAGCAAGCACGGATCACGGAGGAGGCAGGCCGGCAGTACGAAGTAGTAGGAGTAGTATTAGCATCGTAATCTACCTATTATTCCATAGATGATGGTGAGGATGGATGTGATGTGATGGATATGAGTGCGTACCTTATAGATAGATATATGCTTTCACGGTGGTTTGGCGAGAGGTGGCCGGATCGCCCAGCCCTCCCCCCCCCCCCGGATCAACGCCACGGCTTGGCGAGGATTCAAACCACTCGCCGTCTCTCTCTTCTTTTCAAGCTTCTAGCCCTAGGTTAAATGCTGATACTGACTACTGACTGACTACTACTGCTAATAATAACAACGGCGCGATGCCCGTCGACGCCCGCTGCCGGTAGCCACTGGTGGATTTGCCAGAAAGGTGCTGACGCGCGGTGAGTCGCCGTTGAGGCTATCGGGGTGGGTATTTCTTCCCGCGGTCTGAGGCGAGCCTCGATGCCCCGAGCTAATAAAGGGGGGAAACGGCTCAGCTGGCCTGACTCGTATATAATGATAGGTTGGTCACGATCCCTTTTCCCGCCTGGTGTCTTGGTTCTCTTATCACATACATGTCTTTTTGACTGCGAAACCCAGGACTGCATGTGTCTCTTTGTCTAACCACCCCCCACCCCCTTCTTTCATCTCTACCCTAGAGAATATGACTCGAACTCCTTGGGACGGCGTTGAAACGGGCTGGAACAGATGGCACGCTGTCGTACCAGGATAGACGTGGCTGCAGAGTTGCAATGCGCCGAGGACCGTCCTTTTGGTAATCCGCCGAGTTGCTTGTCAACTGGCATCGCCGACCTCTGATGCGGCTTCGATAGTCGATACTATGTACGGCCTCGATACTACTTCCCTCCCTCTCTTCGTCCCCGGTTCACTCCGAGGGGTGCGAAATGGCATGACCTGATCCGAGTACCCAGTATGGGGCGTGCGTGCCAATCCGCATCATTATGATAATCGCTCAGCCCGTGATAATACTGGCTGCTCCAGGGTCCCTTGGCTCCCCTCCTTTCTTGCCTCCTTATCTGATACGGTCCATTGATTATCCGGTTTCTGCCTGGACACTATTTCACTCCTGAATGTTTGTCATATGTGATTTAGGTAGTTGATGCCCTGTCCACTTAGTCATCCGCCAGCCTTGAATGGAGTGACTTGGGTTTTAATAGTTATAGATGACTAAGTAGGTAGGTACCAGCAGGATATGCTTTCGTAGACAAGTTCAAAATAAAATCAGCTCTTCATCTAGGATACATTATGTTGCTTGCTCATCTCTGCATCTTGCGATAGCCATATGATACTCCATGTGCCACATAGTTGATCTGCATTCGCTTTGCTTTAGCTTACCTTATTCATGCTTCTAAAGTAGCAAGGTATAGGGTGGCTTCGTTCGTGATAGTCTGCTCGACGCATCGTGGCAACTACATGTACCTTCTTGTGTCAACATGCAAGTTGATTGTCTCGCTCTCGGTCTCGCTTCTTCTGTCACGCATTCCGAGGTCTCTCGGTAAAAATCACGTCGGAGAAAAGAAAACGCATCTGTTTATACATACCTGGGGTATGCCGAGGCTGGTGAATACTAATCCACTTAAGCAGGCTATAAGTACATGTCTCATTGTCTACTAAATTGGGCGCATGTAGTCGAGCTTTTTCCTGAGACATTCGAGCATACCTTACGCAACGGTCACCAGAGACAACATGCAGTACGAGGAGCACAACGTCACGTATGGCGATGGCAAATCCATCTTTTACCTAGCCGCCGGCCCTCTCAATGGCCCTCTTATAATCTTCCTCCACGGCTGGCCGGGCATCGGCAAGACCTGGCATCCTCAGCTCCAGACATTCACGTCCTTAGGATTTCGAGTCGTGGCCCCGGACATGCCCGGGTACGGACAGTCGACTGCCCGCAACGTCCATTCCGACTACGCCCAAGAGAACGTGATCCAGGGAGTGCTCGCCGTGCTGGCCGACACGCGCAGCGAGCAGGCCATCTGGGTTGCTCACGACTGGGGCTGCGGGACCCTCTGGACGTTGGCAAACGTGTACCCGCAAGCCTGTCGAGCTGTAGCTGCACTCTGCGTGCCGTATGGAGTGTTGGAGCGTGGTATGGACGCGCTCCTCAATATCGTAGATCGGAGTGTGTACCCCAAGGACCAGTACCCCTACGGTCAATGGAGCTATCAGGCCTTTTATGAGCAAAACTTTGAAAAGGCGACCGCCACCTTCGACAAAGACGTCCATGCGGTCATCAAGCTGCTCTTTCAGAAGCCCACGCCCGTCCCCGACGGCACGCCCGCTCGCACGGCTACCGTCGTCAGAGATGGTGGGTGGTTCGGCGGCGCGGAGCGCCCTCCTCCGGCCTCCATGTTCAAGGACGAGAACGTGATCCTGGATGCGGACGTCTTTCAGGAGCTTGTCGCTGCCATGGAAAAGACGGGCTTCGGTCCCGCAGGCGCCTGGTACATGAACCACAAGGCCAACAGGGAATTCAACATCAGCCACAGCAGGCACGGCGGCAAGCTGCACATGCCGGTGCTCTTCATCCACGCGAGGTACGATGCCGTGTGTGACACGGTGACCAATACGCGAGGCATGGTGACCACGCGGCGGGACTGCGAGAACTTGACCGAGACGGTCATCGAAGCCGGGCATTATGTCGGCATGGAGAAGCCGCTAGAGACGAACGCGGCCATTGCGAGGTGGCTGGTTGAGGAGGTCAAGGACTGGTGGCCTGGCTACTGGCAGAATCGGTTTGCCAAGAAGTCGAGAGGAGGAGGCGGCAGCGGCGGCGAATGGCGATAGTATCAACGTCTTTTACAAGTCTTGGAGCCAGAGTCTTTTTTCTTTTTTTTTTTTTTTTTTTTTTTTTTTTTTTCTGAAGAGAAATCAGACCGTCGTGTAGCATAGACGTAGATATTTACTACAAATATCGGACCCGGAAAAGAAGAAAAAAAAAAAAAAAGCCCATATCATGTCTAGTCAGAAGCCAGTCGAAATATATCCCAACCCAAATTCATGCTTCGCAAACTGTAGCCCTATTACAGTTTCCTCTTCCTTCAACATACCTAACACTGTATAACCGTGTGTGAAAGCCGTGCCAGTCCTGCGAGTTGCCACCCTATCCTTTCTATATACTCTATAAAAACTCCTCTTATCGTTGCCAAGTTGCCCCATGGTTTACCTGTACGGTCCCCATCCCTCTTTTGATCATGTATGCAAGCAAATGTATGCCTCACATCCTGCATTTAGCTGATGGAGGCCGATGCCACGGACCGGCCCGAGGCGATGCTCAGTGAGTCGACCTGAAACTCGGTGTCGCCCGTGCTGAAAAGCTCGAGCTTGATCCTCTCGCTGCCCACGCCCAGCTCCCTCAGACGCCGTGCCATCTCCATCATGAACTGTTCTGGCCCACAAACAAAATATTCGGTAGACGAATGGCGAAGCCACAAGTCTTCCGGTTGTACCTTGGCGAGATCGATCCGCGCGTCGTGGTCGTACGTGACGCCAGCCAGGTCCGACTCGGCGAGGCGTGTCTTGAAAATGTTCGTCTTGAGGTTGGGCCTATCCCGAGCCAGCTTGCGCACGTGGAGGTAAAAAGGAATCGAATCCCTCGAGCCTTGCACCCAGGAGATTGGTCTGTTGGGCTGGTGCTCGAGGACGGAGTTGAGGATGGAGACCATGGGCGTAACGCCCACGCCGGCGGAAATGAGAACGAGGGGCGAGCTGGACGTGTTGTTGACGTCGAGGAAGAACTCTCCCGCCGGATGAGTGATTTCGAGGATGTCACCGACACTCTTCTGATCGATGAGCATGTTGGAGACGACGCCGGGGTTGGGGCCGTAAGTCGACGGCAGGTAGCTGGACCGTCCGGCTGTTCGTGAACCGCGATCACGCTTGACGGTAATGCGGTAGTAATCAGGCCTGGGCCGTTCGCTCAGGGAATACTGTCGTGACTGGAGGTAGCCCTTCTCAGGCACCTTGACGCGGACCGAGACATATTGGCCCGGCATAAACTCTGGCAGTTTCTTGCCGTCCTCGGGGACGAGATAGAAGGAATAAATGTCGTCTGATTCCTCCACCTTTTGGTCAATGCGGAATCTGCGCCAGCCCTTCCAGGCCTGCCAGTCGTGGTAAAGCTGGGCCTCACGCCCGATGAGCATCTTGGCCAACAGCCAGTAGGCCTTGTTCCAGGCGATCTGGACCTGGGGCGTCATGGCGGGCCCGAGGACCTCCCCAAATGCAGCAATGAGATACTTGCCCACAATCTCGTAGTGCTCCGGCAGGATGCCGAGAGAGCAGTGCTTCTGACACATGCGTTCCATCTTGGGAATCAGCTCGGTGATGTGGTTGATGTTGTTGGCGAAGCTGAGGATGATGGCCGTCAGGGCACGCGGCTGGCGGCCATTGGCCTGGTTGACGGTGTTGAAGTAGTTGTGCAGCTCCGGGTGAGCCTTGAGCATGTTGCGATAGAAGGTGGTTGTGATGAGTTCTCCATGTTCGGTGAGGGCTGGAATGGTATCCTTGACCAGCTTGGCCTGTTGGGGTGTCAAAGACATTGTCGTACCAGCAGCAGCAGCTGAAAGATCCAAGATGCCAGGCAGGGGAGTGTATGGTAAGCAAGGAAGTCAGCCTTTGTCCTTCCTTCTTCTCTCTCTTTTTTGTTTTCCAAAAAAAAAAAAAAAAAAAAAAAAAGAAAAGAAAAAAAAAGAGGTTCACAAGGGAACAAGGAAATGAGATGGAAACAAATACGGCGGCAATCGAGATATTGCGGAGTAGAAACCTGGAGTGGGCGATGGAAGTCTATCTATAAATCTCGTGAGGACCCTGAATAACTGGAGCTTTGCCTCACCATGGGACGATTACAGCGGGTTAGGACACCGACTCCCTCCCCAGTTTTCACCCGGCATGACCGCATTTTGCCGCATTTTGAGACGGTTATCCCGGCAGTAAGGAAGGGCTGGGGCAGACGGGAAGCCAAAGGATAGAAAGGAAGGAAAAAAAAAAGAAAAAAGAAAAAATTTCCAGTCCTCAGCTTTGCAACATCACCCTAGTCCGGCAATATTGCCAAGGGATCGAGCTGCGAAGCTTAAGCGCATCGTACGATCCATGACAGGGGTTCCGAGACAGCTCACGCCAATGTCAAGCGGTTGGGTTCCAGATTGCCCAGCCGTACCGGTCCCATTGACATCGTTGCTGGATCCTGTGACTCGGAGTTGGAAAAGTGGACGTCCTGCAAAAAGCACGCGAGCCTCATGCTGGCGCCTCCCACTCCGGCAAGACTATTTGCGCCAAGGCCTATTGGCAGACCGGAGCTTGGCCCTTTTGGCGCATCGAACGACAAAATATGGAGATGCAAGCAACACGCCACAGCCGTCCTGCTGCTAATTACGTAGTTTTACTAGTATTGAGACGGGCGGCCCCGTTCCAACACCGTTTGCACGTGGGTGGACTGTAATGCCGCTGCCGCTGCCGTGAAGCGGGATCTTGTGGTTTATAGGCTATGCCGAGCAGCTAATCAATTCTAGAAGAGACGATACCAGGCAGTTTGAACGGTTCGCCGCGGTTGCTCGTGCCCCTTGGCCGTCGATTAGAGATTCTGGCCAGCGGCATTGATCGTGGACCGTTGCGCATTCCAGAACAAAGGGGGATGCCACCCGATCCCTGAGCATGGTGTGGTGCTTCCATAGTAACAGAGTAGCATAGTGACAGAGCCGTCCTCCGTGACCTGAGGTCGCAGCCTTATGGAAGCGAAGCTCAGATGGGAGGATGCTAGATACCCGGCTGTCGCTACGGGCCGCCCGAGCGTGCCTTGGGAGATGATAAGTTATGCTTGGTACCGTGGAGTACGGGAGCGCAGGGCAATGGGCATCATGCTCTCGTGTAAAAGGAGGCGCCGAGTATAATACACACAATGGCGTCTTCAATTGGCGCTATTGCACACTTCTCCGTATCATTCGTTCAACATTGACCGTGCGCTCACGGGCGGCGGTTTGCGCTTACGCCACCCTGCATAACAAGCTTCATCATGATCATTGCTGGGGACCTCCGTCTCGACTTCACGACCGAAGAATCAATCAATAATCAAGCGGAGCATGGCTATGGAAAAGATCCCGGCTCTGTTGCTCAGCTTTTCTCTCTCCGTGGGAAGTTGGCTTGCTGGATCCCTTGCACGAAATCATCAGGTACTAGCCGGCTGTTCTCAAATGAAATGGGGGTTTCGGGGTCTCGCTTCGCATCTTTTCTGATAAGGAACGTTTAAATCAGCTTCAACATCATAGGTGTGTGCACAGGCGGTGATAGTATGGAATGCTGCTCCATGCTCCACATCTAAGCGAAGGACCTGGGCCACCCACGAGATGATTGAAGCTCAGAAGAAGTCGCTCAAACGCTTTGCAGAGTCATGATAACCCGAGACACAAGTATTCTTCCGTATGTATCTCGTATTTGCAGCCTCACGGGCGTTGGCGAAATCGAGATGCCGTGGGATATGCATGCAAGCGTCAACCTTGGGGAAAATACGAGGGTTTCCCAACGCCTTGCCCAGAGAAAAAGCAACGACAAATAGAAGAGAACGGAGTGGAGTTGGCTTTTGCTAGATTCAGCTCAATGGACCTTGTCGCCCAATTTCTCCTGCACGAGTATGGCGTGCATGAGAATGTGCCGCTAGGAAGAAAAAAGATCAGCTGTCCATGTCTCGCATCTTGACCTTGAATGTTGGGCTTTTTTTTTTTTTTGGGTTGGCCCGCCTTGCTTGTCTCGAATTCGCAACGGCCATCTGGTCTTATTTCTGACCTCTTTCCTGGCTTGCCTGAGCATGCGAGATAATCCTTGGTGGAATCTGGTTCACTCATAACGCTCGCTCGCCGTGGGTTTGACGAAACCGGACCGGACCGCTCCTAGAACGTGTCTCTGGTAGGCATGGCAGCTTTGGCTTGAGTCGATGCATTTGATCTCTGCGCATCGACGAAAGATGGACGCCAAATGTCTTGCCTTTGCGCCATGGTACGGGGTTGTATTTCACGAGGTAGAGCTGTGAACGACGGTTGGTCAGTATTGGTGTTGTTCGCGATGGCATCTACAGGGCATGGAGCACGAAGCAAAGTAGTAGCTGAGGAGCGCAACGAGTCAGCAAGTGATCAACATACCCTGCCTCTTCTCGTCTGGATGCAGTTTTCAGCACGCAACTCGGCCGAGTAATCGTAGCCATGTTGGTGGCAGGTCGCACTTGGGGCTGACGCAAGGCATTTTGTTGCAATGGGAGATGTCTGTCGCGAGCTGATCCGTATCCTGGGCAGATGCACCGACGTAGAGACGGTCGTCATAGAAGCTAAGATCAAGAATGAAGCGAGACAACCGTCTGTTCTAATTCCATTCCGTTGGAATCACCTGAGACGCACCGGCACCAAGGCATACGTTGGGCATTGCTGAGGGCTTAGTCTGTAGGTACCTAGGTAGGCGACGGTAGGTGAAACCAGGCTTGAGGCGGCCGAGAAGAGCCTGCTGCGCGTCATATGTGACGCACCCCGTGATTCTTTTTCTCTGGCTCTTTGCGCCATAAATAGACTACAAGGGTAAAATACAGTAGCTATGCGCTACCGAAAGGCATTTGATCGTGATCGTCTCCTTGGTGTTGGCGGCTATCGACAGCAGGCCAGGTACATGCAGATAACCTGCTCAGTACCTAGTGCACTCATTGCTGGGTGGTGGACCATACGGCTGGTTCCTGTGGAAGCTTGTGTACCCGGGAGGTAGGAAATAGGTCACGCATGCAGGAGCGCCTGGAGAAGCGCATGGAAGAGCAGCAAAACCCCCCCTTCCCCCTTGCGAACTTCTGGAAGCTTGCTATCCGCTCGCGCCTGCCACTACGAGAGCTGATGGCATAACCACGCGCACCGCACTTGCGCATTATAACGCTCCCATTGCAAGAGTTACTCGAACGCTACATTGGCTATACCTTGAGCCGCGCGCAAGTGCAAGGCACACTGCAAAGTATACCCTCAAGTACACGACCAGGTACACTTCCCCAAGGCTCACAGCCAGGGCCGATATTTCGAGCTATCGATACCCAACAGCCTCGCCCTCAAAGGCCAGCAACCCCCGTGGCAAAACTCCCCCAAACCCTGCTCTGCCCTCTTGGCCCAAGACTCACCTCCCGCCTTGCGACCCTTCACCGGCGAAAGCGACTGCGCGTTTTGCAGCCATGAAAGGCGGCCAAGCGGATGCTCAGAACCCTTCTCACAACGCCGCACCGGTCTCTGGCTCCAGCGCCAACGGCACCAGCCTCGCGGCCAAGAAGCGCAAGAAAGACGGGCCCAAGCCCATTATCATGATGGAGGGGCCACCGCCGCAGCAACAGGCGCAGCTGCAGCAACCGCCGCAGCAGGATTATATCGGGTACGTTGATGGATATGTCTCTTTCTTGTCTGCTCGTTTTGATTTCTACTTGCTACGTTTACTGCTGCTTCTATGTCCGAGTACATCTGGTTTCCTTCCCTGTCTCTCTCCCTCTCTCCAACGCCTGGCCGAGCATCTGGTCGTCGATTCTGTGCGACGTGCGACCCCTCCATCTCCAGCCTCGTGGGCACGACCATGACGGTGATGATGATGATGGATGAGCATGGGGTCAGCGCGAATCCATCAGGTCGATGGTGCGCAAAGCTGCGTGTCCTGCGGCCCAGCTTGCGGTCCACGGCTGCCGCAGCTCGCTATTGGCAAAGGCGCTGCGTGCCTGACGGACTGTGCAACTCCACCGTCATGCTCGCGCATCGTTACTCTTCTTTTGCGCCGCATCGGCGTTGCATGGCTACTGCATGGGATCTTCACCCGCTCACGGACGAGCCTGGCTCCTTGTTGATGACAAGAGCCTTTGGGCTGGCCTGCCCCTCATTCGCAGTGCCCGCCTATGACATGGCCCGGCTCCACCATCACGGTCGTGTCAGACACCGGAGAGCAGCAGAACCAGGGCACGAAAGCAGGCAAAGCAGGGCAGAATCCCGTATTGCATGTTACCGTGACAGTAGATGCTGTTTGTGCGCGCGCGGGACCCGCAGCAAACGTCGAGTGACGAGGTGAAATGGCGGTTGCGAGGCTACAACTTGGCGGATTGCGTCCCCTTTATTTACTTGTTCTCTTTTCTTTGTTGGGGCTCCTTTGTTTGTCCTCCAGATTCAAGTGGCTGGAAACGGGGGAAAAGGCAGAATTTTTTTTTCTCCCCTTGTTTTTCTATTTGCCCCCTCCCCGACGACGGTTTGCCACATGCATCGTTCCATGATCCACGCACGTTCTTGTCCATCACGATGGTTGTCCCGTCGGTTCGATGATACCGAGACCCAGGCGGTGCTCTAGGCGGTGCTCCAGGCAGTGCTTCAGGGCGTCTTCAGGGCGCTTGGCTGGTTGCAGGCTCCCTCCCGGCGCCTGAGCGCCCCGCTGGAGGGCCTGGAGGGGCGGGTGCGGCGGGTGCGCTCAGCGCTTGGCTGCGTTGGCAGAGGCGCCGCCGCATTCAGCTGCTCGCCGCCGTCATCCAAACGGGCGGCCAGCCAATGAAGCCGGAATCGCTGGACTGATGTGGCTCTCCTCTTCTTTTTTTGACGGAGCACCGAGACGACGTGTACGAGTCTCAGTCTTTCTCTCTCTCTCTTCTTGCTCTGCCATGCCGTCTGCTGCTCATCCCTCCTTTCTGTCCCGTCACGATACCGCCCTGACCAGAATAACCCTCACTTTTCTGCCCGGTTTGCGGCCTGGAGGGGAAAGTCTGTTCTGAATTTCTTTTCTGCCGCCCTCGTCCTGTCCTCGGCTTTCTTTTGCTGGCTAAAAAGGCCGTCTCCGGGTGTTCGTGTATCTCTTCGCCGCGCCCTTCCAGATAGGCCCGCCACGAGTATCGTTGCCCACCCATCTGCCGCAGAGTCGGCGCATAATGTCAAGGCGCGATGAGCTTCCTCAAGACTAGGTTCCGCTCACCCATCCCTCACCCGATCGTCATTCTTTTTCTTGCAATCTTTCCCTTTTTCTTCTTCGGCCCCTTTCAAGCGACAGAGGGTCTCCCCCTTTTCGAGCTCAGGTGCATGGGTGGCGGCCTTTGCTGGTTATCAGGCCCAAGTGGGCTTCTCACCTCGTTTTGATGCCACTACTGCTGCTTACTGCTGCCACGGAGCACGATGAGGCACTACTACTAGTCGTAGTAGATGGGCGTTCGAGGGGGAAACTTGATACCGTCACCCCGCAAAGGCCTTTTGGCTCGAAATTGCTAGCCTCCTCCCCTCCCCCCCCAAAATAGACCGCCCAATCAGCGGCCGCCATCCCTGTGCCCGCCGCCTCTCCAACTTCAACCCTTTCCATCTCTCTCATCCATCGACCGCCGCCCTCATCCATCAAATCCGCCCATCGTTGTGCTCCGTCGCTGAGCGCTACTGCACGCTGCTGCGCAATCGCTAACGCATTTCCGCCTCGTCTGCGCTCTAGATCCCACCAATTGTCCAGCGCCGCCATGGCTCACTCACCGTCCTCGTCCTCCGCCGCCGACGACCCCGCCGAGAACACGGCCGACGAGGAGGATTCCGAAGATTACTGCAAGGGCGGCTATCACCCCGTCCAGATCGGCGAAAAATTCAAGGATGGAAAGTACACGGTCGTGCGCAAGCTAGGATGGGGCCATTTCTCGACCGTCTGGCTGTCGCGGGACAACACCAACGGCAAGCACGTCGCGCTCAAGGTCGTCCGCTCCGCCACCCACTACACCGAGACGGCCGTCGACGAGATTAAGCTTCTCAACAAGATCGTCCAGGCGAACCCGAATCATCCCGGCCGCAAGCATGTCGTCAGCCTGCTCGACTCCTTTGAGCACAAGGGCCCCAACGGGACGCACATGTGCATGGTGTTTGAGGTTCTGGGCGAGAACCTGCTGGGGCTCATCAAGAGGTGGAACCATCGCGGCATCCCCATGCCCCTCGTCAAGCAGATTACCAAGCAAGTCCTACTTGGTCTGGACTACCTCCACAGGGAATGCGGCATCATCCACACGGACCTCAAGCCCGAGAACGTCTTGATTGAGATTGGAGACGTGGAGCAAATCGTCAAAAAGGTGGTCAAGCCCGAGACGCCCGACAAAGAAAACAACCGCAACGGCCGAAGGAGACGCAGGACCCTCATCACCGGCAGTCAGCCGCTGCCGTCTCCCCTCAACGCTTCCTTTAACCACAACAACCTATTCCCATCCACCACCTCCCCAGGCAGTCTCGCTGGAATGCTCGACGGTATGGCGCCGTGTTCCAATCTTCTTCCCTCGCAGGAGACTTCTAACACCTTTTTTTTTTTTTTAATCAACAGGCAAGCAGAAAGACGCGTCTCCAAAATCAGACGATGCCCATAGCAAGAGAGAAAAGACTGCGTAAGTCGACGACTCACCTTTTTTCGAATGAAATTCCCCCCTTGAACTCTCAACGCTGACACCTCTTTCTCTTTTCTTTCTCACCATATAGCGACCTCTTAACTCGCGAAGTCTCCGGCATCTCGCTAGACAAGTCTAGCTCCTCCTCAGCTTCCACCGGTGAGAAGCGCAAAGCCGAGGATGCACACGCTTTTGACGTCATTAGCGTCAAGATTGCAGACCTGGGCAACGCCTGCTGGGTCAATCATCACTTTACAAACGACATCCAAACTAGACAGTATCGGTCGCCCGAGGTGATTCTAGGGGCAAAATGGGGCGCGAGCACAGATGTCTGGAGCATGGCTGCTATGGTAGGTACATTCCTAATTGCGCAATTTTCTGGCTGCCCGTCCCCTTTCTCTGTCCGTTTGGACCGTCCCTCAGTTATACGTTGCTGTTCTCCAAGAGGAAAAGAAGACTAACAGCTGGCTCTCTTTAGGTTTTCGAACTAATCACAGGCGACTACCTCTTTGACCCTCAGTCGGGCACTAAGTATGGCAAAGACGATGATCACATTGCACAGATTATAGAGCTGCTCGGGCCATTCCCGCGCTCACTATGCCTCAGCGGCAAGTGGAGCCAAGAAATCTTCAACAGGAAAGGAGAGCTGCGGAACATTCATAGATTGAGGCACTGGGCTCTGCCCGACGTCCTGAGAGAGAAATATCATTTCAAGGAGGACGAGGCTAAGCGCATCTCCGACTTTTTGACTCCCATGCTAGAGCTCGTGCCAGAGAAGCGCGCTAATGCCGGCGGTATGGCGGGCCACCCTTGGCTGGACGACACGCCGGGTATGAAGGGGGTCAAGATTGAGGGCCTGGAAGTCGGCAGCAAAGGAGAGGGCATCGACGGCTGGGCGACGGAAGTGAGGAAACGATAGATGCGCTCTATAGACTCACGGATCAAGTCACACCGCATGGATAAACGGAGTCATTGATGAAACCTGCGGTGCTACGCATACTTGAGCTGAGGGTCTCGCAGTGGTAAAGCTCTAAAGTTGGCAGCCTTTTTGAGCCTTGTTTGGGCTCCAAAAAGTGATTTGTCCTCTCGTCTGAACGAACTTTGGAAACTGCGGCACTTGGCACGGCTCCGCAAAATCATGGGGAAAACTATATATATATATATATATATATATATAAAGAAGAGACAAGATCTGAGTTGTGTGTTCCTCTACTTAGAGCGAATGGGAATCTGGAAATACAGTGGTGTCTTTGAGGCATTACCTTTGTATCTGGTGGATGGACAAAGTAGGTTATAGGCGAAGGATGAAGTGGAGAGGATGATGAAGGAAATGAATGAGCTACCTACCTACGCGCGCCAGGCGGGTTTCTAGATAGGGCTCCTGTAAGGATTTAAAGCCTATATGAGATTTTATGAGCTAGAAATCTTATATAATACTTTCTATAGTATTTTCTACTATTTTATAAGTTACTAGATTTTTTAGTAAAAAAGCTATTATATTAGAAATTAGTCCTTCCCCTAATAGCTAAAATGCTTGGAAAGAGGTCTCAGTAGAAAATATTTTCACCTAGAAAAAGCAGTCCAGCTAGCTAATAGCTTTTCTACCAGCTAATAGCTTTTCTACTAGCTGATAGCTTTTCTAGCTAGCTAATAGCTTTCCAGCTAGCTAATAGCTTTCCTTCCTATTTCCTAGGCTATTATAGGAAAAAGATACTTTAGTAGCTAGCGATAGCTAGTAATAGCTATAATAGCTAATATACCTTTACCTTCCTATATAGCTATTCTACTTATAGTAGGATTGCAATAGAACCCTTAATAATCCCTTCTAATATAATATACTATAGTAGTTAAATATACTATTCCTTCTTTTCTTCCTTTCTTCCTTCCTTCCTTTTCTTAATCTATAGTTTAATTCTAGTTTAAGGCCTCTTAAAAAAAAAGAGGCCTAGAAGGAATTATATTTTTGCCCTATAGGTATATAATATAGTATGGAATAGTAGGGTATATTGCAATAACCCATGGGTATATTAGGTACCTTTTTTTATATACCTAAAATAGTTCTAAAAGATATTATATGCTAATAGATTTTTCAGTAGAAAAAGAGCGCTAAAATAATAGCTTTTTTTCAATTTAGGGCTTGTAATATAATAAATACTTATATATACTTTCCTATGAAAAAATCTTGCTATATCCCTTGCCCAACCTCTATCTAGAAACCCCCCTGGCGCGCGTAGGTAGTGCTTACAATTTTGACATGTATCGAAAGGGAAACGATAGATAGACTCGCGACATGGTGCGCTTTACATCATAGTTTTGCACGAAGTCTTGATTGCGCTGCATATGAAAGTAGATGGCGGACATGATGTCTTTTTTTTCTTCTTTGTCTAACTGCAACACAATCTCATCTGCCTAGGAAGTTTGTCAAAACATCTTCTGAGATTTGTTGATATTACTTGGCACCATTGCCCACTTGATGGCTAGATGTATTAGTACTACCTACCTTAGGTAGATATGGCCAATTCGATACACATGTATCAATCGAGTGTATTTCGTGTGTCTATGGTACCCCCCAGCCAAGTCTACCTGCTGGGCAGTACGCGGCCTGGAAACGACAAACCCACCACCCCTCCCCTCGCCTCTCTCTGAGAAAACAGCATAATAGGTGGATAGATACAAAGATACTGTGTTCAACCCTGAAGCCGAGGCCGAAAGAGAAGAAATAGTAATGGTGAAAACTCCCGTACAAAAGAAATTGCGTCAAGCAGCGGTGAAATGGTAGGCAGACGCCTAGAATGAAGAAGGGAAAAAAAAAGAAGAAAGCACACAAGCAAACGCAAGAGAGATATCACTGCAAAACACAGCAACGCCTTCCTTTCGCCAGATCCCTATTGATTTTTTTTTCCTTCTCATTTTCGTTCCCCTGAGTTTCTCCCCTTCAACCTCAGTTATTTTTACGTCCTCAGCCCTTTCTAGTCTGAAGCAAACCGATACGCCTCCCCCGTTGCAGAGTCATCCGAAGCCACTTATTTCTTACTTCTCGCTGATCTCCGGGCTCGGATTGCAGCGGCTGGGCCGTCGACTTCGGGACTAGCCGACTCGCTTTCCGTGCTCGCGTCCTCGGCTTGTTTGTCACTCTCGTCAGTTTCCGGCGTTGCTGGCTCTTTGCTCGAGCTTGTGTCCTTTTCTTTTTCTTGTGATTTGAGGACTTCTCTTACGATGCGCTTCCCTTCATCCATTTCGCCATTGGGCGTACCGCAGGCCATGCACTTCCACATACCCACCTCGCCGAGGCTTTTGGTGCCTGGGGGCGCCTGACCGTTGACAAGACGGCAGGTGCGGCAGATGAGCACTATGCGATTCTTTGCAGCCGTCTCATCCTCACCAAGTAGAACGTCGAAGATGCGATCGTACCAGTGACTCTCGGATGGAGCTGAGGAAGGGGGTGGGGCGCCGTAAAGCTGGCTCTGCGCCGACTGAGGACGTGGAGGTGGATGGTTGAAGGCGTTGGGTGCGAACTCGGCCGAGGTGTCGAAGGAAGCAATGCTCGGAGCGAGCGGCGTCGCTGGCCGACTGCTAGGGGCCAAGGAAGCGGGGGAAAAGTCTCGTCGCGGTCGTGGGATGTTGGCCGTTGGCGGTGGGGAGATGTGAATGCGTTCTGGGAGGCTATGGCTGGTGGTAGGCTGCGTTTTCTTGGGTTCGGGGAGCTCATCCGGCGCCTCTTGCTGTCTGCTCCGGGGCCTGCCCTCGGGGCCACCGTACTTTTCGATGAGCTCCATGGTGGAGTCGTACTTGGTCGCATCTTTGAGCTTCTGGATCGTCTTGGTGCGCTCTTCCTGCAGGGCCTTGAGGCGGGATTCTAAGCTGTCGATGCGGAAGTTATAGTAGCTTGTGATGATGACGCGCATTGTGTAGATGCTGTGTGACCATGGGGAACCACCCCACAAGTTGTCAGTCAAGCCTAACTTAATAGGAAGAGAGGAGACGGAGGGGGGTAGGAAGCAAGTCCGTGAAGGCTATGCGCTGCGTGGAAACGCTCGGCATGGATTTGAGGCAGAGACCAAACTCACAAGACAGGCCCGCCCGCTAGGCCGGTCCATTCCCAAGCTCCCAAGTTCTTATATCCCACCACTAGAAGGAGAACGACGACGCTGGCAAGATAGGCAAAGGAAGAGTAGAGGGTTGCCAAGACTTTGATTTTGCGAGACCGCAGGCGAGTCCATTCCAGTCGAGTCTGCGTGGTGGTGATCTTTTTAGAAAGGGCTGACAGAGTTCTTTCGAACGAGGCTGGAGAGGAGTCTTCGCCCTATTGCGCGACGGCCTTTACGTCAGCACCCATGACCTCTTCTTTCTCTTCATTTTCAAGAGCTTTGTAACAGGGTGAAATCAAGACTCAACTTACTCGAAAAGGCCAAAAGGACACCATGGTGGTGGTAGCGGTGTTTCTGATTGTGGTTTTGGGTTTGCAAGAAACAGGGCAAGGACAGGCGAGGCCCGAACGTAGCGAGAAGGAGAGGAAGGAATAGGAGCAGGTGCAAAAAGGAAAAGGAAAAGGTGAGAAAAGGAAAAAAAAAGGGGGGTTCCGTGGAGTGTCTGAAGCTGGCGCTCTAGACAGGCGCAGCCGCAGGCAGCGGTGGTGAGGCCAGGTTGGGAGTTGTGAAGCCTCGTGAGCCCTCGCAGAGGAGAAGCACGAGACAAGGCCAAGAGACTCAAGACCAGATATGAACTAATAGCCTAATAGCAGCACTTTTTAGCAGTGGACACAGAAGCCGGATGAGCTCGCGGTGACTTCATTGGGCAGGTGGGCGGCGCGGCGCCACAGATGGAGGGGGTGCCTCAGCCACCGATGCGATACCCTGGGGGGACGGGCAAGCCACAGTTGGTACTGCTTATGACACTTTGATGGCTTGCTGCGTTCTGAACTTACTACGATTGTCCTATCAAATGGTGCAATGATAATCAACACTGCAGAACTTGCACGATTTCTGTCACGGGTACCTGCTTTGTAGATGCATCAGGCTGTGGACTACAGGTAATAGGTACCGAATACTAAGGTACTGGAGGTATCTCTAGGTACCGTACCTTGCTTGGCACCTTGACCCTTGAAGTGTACGAACCTCTAGAGCACCTGTGTACGTACTCCGGTAAAATCTCCCAGTCGCACCTTCCCAGTTCCAGCGTCGCAACCCTTGAAACGCGTCATTCGTTTCACTGCCAGGCACCGCCTCTGGCTGGTCGGCATTTCCACGCTAGCCAGGGCTCCCGGATCTTGCATGATTACACCAAGAGGCTCCTTGAAGCACACAACCGCGCAAAAGAGACATCGATCATTCAGCCACTTCTTTTATTCAGAATACTATACTGTTATACTCTGTACGAGACACAGACAAGGTGAAGGAAAAGAATAACAAAACAGTCTATTGAAAGGAAACATCCGCCATATCCTGCATATCCCTGGTACCTATAGGCCAACCAACAAACGCATCCTGTTCAATCTCAATATCTCTATTTCTGCAAAAGCGACCGCCCAAAGCCATCACCCAGTCACCTCATCAGTTGATCGAGCCTCATGCCGGGTTTGCATTATCGCTATTGTCATCATCATCATCGTCATCATCATCGCCATCTGTACCACCGTCGCCATTCGCATCACTGCTGCCGCCGGCAAGCGCCAGAGCGTTGGAGACGGCATCAGCGTGAAGGTATACCGGGCCCTGGCCGCTGTGCTGGTTCCAATAACATCGATGCGCCCTCCAGATATGCGTGCTACTTGAGCACATGAGGCCCGTATTGATGCACTCGCCGCAGATGATAAATCCGCCACAGCATGCGTCACAGACATAGGACTGCTGGGTGTGCACACTGGACCGGCCGCAGACGCTGCAGCAGCACGACTGATAGTCGTAGGGATGCTCGGTGTGCTGGCCTGCCGGGTCATCAACCCATAACTCGATGCCCGCCTGCCGGGCATACCGCTTGAGGAACTTGACGAGTTGCTTCTTTCCGGATCTCTGTGCCGCTGCGAGGAGCGTACAACCGAACATGTCTCGTTCTTCAAAGTCCGCATAGCCCGCTTGCACAAGAAGCTCGACCACCCGCCGATGGCCGTTTCTCGCCGCGGCAAAAAGAGGTGTCGTGCCGTACGCGTCTCGCGTGTTGACCGTCTTGCTGCAGGGAAGCAGCCTCTGCACCATTTTCGCATGCCCTCGCATGGCAGCATGAAAGAAGACCGACCGGCCGACCTTGTCCAGGTAGTCCAGCTCAAATTCCGGCTTCTCAAGGAACAGTTCAAGCGCCCGAAGGCTTCCACTATGAGCCGCTCGGATGCCTGGCGTCCATCCGGCGAGGGAGACCGCCATGCAGTCTGCGCCGTGCTCCAAGAGGACCTTGGTGGCAGCCGTGTGACGGCCGTCGGTGGCAGCAAAGAGCGCAGTCCATCCAGTGGCGCTTCTGGCTTCTAAGTCGGCACCTCTTTCTAGGAGAAGCCTGACAGTTGCGGCATGCCCACTGTCCGAGGCCGTCATCAGCGCTGTCCAGCCTGTGTTGGTGGCCATGTTGATATCGGCTCCGTAGTCAAGCATCATTCTGACCGATAAATAGTGGCCACTGTTTGCCGCTAGCGAGAGCGGGAACCATCCGCCAAGAGCCCTTCTCATGACGTTCGCACCATGGTCGAGCAAGAGCTTGACCAAGTTTGCGTCACCATGGTCTGCGGCTATGCAGAGGGACGTCCACCGATTAGTGCAAGCCAACTCGACATCGACACCTCTTGAGAGCAGTAACAGAACCGTCTGGTAGTGGCCCTTATCGACGGCGAGAGTCAGGGCCGTCCATCCCATATGGGCAGGGTCTGCCGGGTCCAGTCCGTAGTCAAGCAGGAGGCCTACCACATTGGTGTGCCCGTTGTTGGCTGCCGAGTGCAGACACGTCCAGCCGATGGCGCTCCTTACCGTAATGTCAGCTCCTCTTTCGAGAAGCAGTGCCACTATGTTTGTGTAGCCATGAGAAGCCGCCGACTTGAGCGCTGACCAGCCGCTATCACTGCTAGACTCCATATTGACCCCCAGATCTAGCAGGAGCTTGGATACGCCGAAGCTTCCATGACTGGCCGCCGCATTGATTGGTGTCCAGCCGTCTCTTGTGGGCATCACAGTGCTGGCCCCGTGTGCTGCCAGCTTCCTGACCACATTGACGTGTCCATAACTAGCAGCCAGTATAATCGCTGTCCAACCATCACGATCGGTCCTCGTTGGATCTATGCCGGGCGTGGCGAGCAGTGCGTCGGCAACATGGTCGCTGCCGTTGCAGGCGGCAACGAAGAGAAGATAGGGATGATCCTGGAGGCGGACTCCAGCCTCCATGGCCCGCTTCAGGGTCTTTATCTTGTCCCTGGCCGCAGCCCAAAGCAGAGAGGAAGCACCACCGCGCTTTACATTATGGACGTACAGGTGATCGCCGAAAAGGTTGTAAAACCGCTTGCAAGTCCTTGCGAGGGCGGCAATATCACGATGCCTGCCGAGATTCTTTCCGATGCCATCAAGGAGCTCGTCTGGGAAGTTGATCAGTCCCATGTTTTCCAACCGGGGGTTTTGAGCCTTGGAGCTTAATGAGCTAGGGGAACGGAAGCGACAATAGTGCTATGAGTGCTGAGGAGAAGAAGGAACAACAGGAAGAGGATGACGAATATGGAGGGTCAATTTAAAGGAAGAAGGAGAGGAAGATGATGAAGAAGAAGAAGAAGAAGAAGAGGAGGAGGAAGAGGAAGAAGAAGAGGAAGAAGAGAAGAAGACATGAGCCCAGAGACGGGAAAGGAAGACAAGACCCCAGTGAGCATAGGGATGGCCGTCGGTAATGGGGACTGGCGAGCCGTAAATGGATCAAGGCAGTCGGTCAACCAGTGGCTGGCTGCAGCTGCACAAACATTTCAGCTCAGCGCCAAGCTGGGTTGAACCTGGAAGCATTGCTCCCATCAGCTCGTCATTTCACGGAACTCTCGACGTTGCAGAGCAAGAGACGGGCAGCAAGATGGACACGACGAACATGGTGAGCATGATATGAAGCTGAACTATCTAGGTGTCGCGTCAAAGTCGAAGATGAGAACAACCCTTCCTACGATCCCACCCCGGCCTCATTAACGTTGGCGATACATGGTAGCAGTCCAGATCTCCAAGCTCCCAGATTAAACAATGAGATGCCACTAGACAAGGTACGGAGGATTAGGATTAGGAGGTGGTGGAGCATCTCGTCCAGGACGCTTAGTGCCCGAGGTACTCAGTATTACGTACGTGTGTATCCGTACCTTACCTGTTAACGCAAGATACAGCGGGATTGACAGGTTAAGACGCCAGGTAGTACTAGGTACCTCCTGTCAGTTCATATAGTACCTGCCTACGGATCGCCATGTACCTAGTATCTCTCTTAGGTACTATTGCCTACCTGCTTTACCTACTGGATACCTAGTAGGTGTGCACATTCTCATCCATACCTCCGACTATAGGTAACTGCTACCTTGGGTTCCAAGGCACGTCGCCTGCAGCTATCACACAAACCGCTGCATTGCCTGCAGCAAACCTGAAGTGCTTAGGCAAATATTTGGGCACTGCAGCCTCTCTCGATCCATGTCTTGTTAAGCTGGCAACAGCACGGGAATCCTACTGTGGTGGAGCCTGTTTCAGCCCCCCCCCCCGCTGCCAGGCATTGAATGATAGGCCAGGCCCATCCTTGGATGAGCTGCTTCTGGCAAAGCTGGACGGGAAGCAAGGGATGGCAGGTGGGGGCGGCCTGCGACGGCCCCTTCCTCATCCTAGGAGGAGCGGCTGAGGAAGGAAGCATGAGATACGACACAGTGCGGAGCAGAAACGAACGAACAAAGAAGCGAGCCATGTCGACCTACAAGGTGCAATGAAGTCTCTTATTTGAGGCACCAGTGGGTATGAACTGAAAGCGAACTGAAATCGAGACTATCTTCTTATTCTGACCATTTTATTCAAGTCCGTGTCGCCGGTTAGTCATACGTTTCTTTGAGTATCAAACGCCTATATTTATCCCTCGTGGCCTTGTTTTAAGTACTTTAGGAAGAAGAAACTAATGAAAAATGGAGAGATATTACTAGGTAGTACCTAGAAGAGTTTAAAATGACAAAAAGGCGGACTAGGGGATGATGCTTCGTACTGTGCGCGCTTTGTGGTTGACTCGTCTCCAGGTAGTCAGCTATATTGAGTCGTCGATTAATCTGGCAAGTGCCTTTGTTTTCCTACTCTCCATCTTGTTTTCGATAGGGAGAAGCCGCAGGCAGCTTTTTTTTCTCTTCTTTCTCTACCCTTCTTCCTCCTGTTTGCCCCTTCTTTCTCGCGGTCTATCCGCTTCTCTCTACTTCCATTTCTCTCCCTGCTTCGTCCAGCAAGCCACACCGTTCGACGCTGTGTGACGTGATATTTGCTCGAGGCATGAGAGATTAATGACAAAGATGGAAAGCAGGTTTTGGCAGGTGACCGTGTCCTGGGCGCTCCTCAGTCCCCAGTTTGCCTACCTGATCGAATTGAGGCGCGTGGTCCAAGTGCCCGACCTTCAGTTCAGGCTGCTCCGCATGATCATCTATCGAATCTAAAGAGCACAGCACACCCATGACTCGGCAAGCCTCACAACAGTCGAATAGGACGGCCGTCATTGAGGAAAGATTTGAGTGTTTGCAGTATACAGGCCAGAATGCCCAACTGCAAACACAAGGGCGCCCGAGTTTCGATATTGTGCAGTCTCTGGCAACCTACTGAGCCAGCATCATTGAAACCCACTGTTGCAGCAATCTGCTAGCCAGCCTGACTCTGCGACGCGCAGCCGGTGAGTTTGCTCTGCCGCCAACCACGATCGCTCGTCTTCCGCTGAGGCTGATGACCCCTGTAGATACACGTCTCGCTTCAAGCATTCGATTGGCTCGATTGGCTCGATTGACAGTTCTTGCTTTGCTGGCAGAATATATTACTCGGTCAACTTATCTTATTGGCGATGCCCCTCATCAGCCATGCAAGGATCTTTTGGCAATCGTGATCTGTGGCTTTTCCGCCGATTGCTCACGCCTTCATTGCTAGGTTGACGGATTTGTTCATGATGGGGTTCACAGGACGACCTGAGGAATAGTGCGCAAACAGAGTGACCTGTACAGACGTTCGCTGTCTTCGGTCATCCGTAGCAGCAGCTACTTCCAACATTCCTACTTGACCTATTGTTGCAGTGGGGTTCCGTGTATGGATTCATCTGGTTGTCCTCGATCAATGCATCCATAGCGCTGCGAGGTCTTCTCGCTCATTGAGGGTGTCTGGTCAAAACCATATCAATAGCATTTGGCTGACAACTCCATGTGACACCGTTTCAGGTCCAAACAACCGGCTTCGAAGGACTCCAAAATTTCATCGTTCGATGACCCTGCTTTTGGAAGGATGACGCTGATATTCCAAGCGAGCTCGGATCTGGAAGCTGTAGAGTGATTGCCGTCGCCAACCTTCTATTCTGTGCATTCTTATCACTACAATTGTAAGTCACGATCCAAGTCGCAGGTACCAAAATCAACCATTTGCATATAATTCATGCATAAGGCCAGTCGACCTCAGATGTGAGCGAGTAAAGGTTTCTTTATACAAATTCCAGCACTGCTAATCCTTACCCGGGAAGCTATCAAGATCTCTCCCTGCCTGTGTAGTTCTGTGTGACCCACAAACGAGTTTCTAGAATGCTGCATTAAGGCAGGGACACTCACTACCAAGGCCTGGATCTATTCTCGCGGGCGACTAGCATTGGAATAGAGTAGAGGGAGTCGCCTTTGGACGCAGTGCCAAGGTCCGTACAATATTCATCGTTATCGATTCCAAATACTTTTGCATACCGCCTAGGCAAGGCCTCTACCTCCTCAGTCCAGCTCAGAACTACCTACTTTGCCTCTATGGCTGGTGTCGTACTACGTTTCTCGTAATTGCTTCTTCAATAAAGGTCCTCGACATAGGCAAGAGTACAAGACCCGGCCATAGGGACACAGTCGCTTACAAAACTTGACCGCACTATGAAGGAAGGGATCCTGTGTGTGATTAGCTGTATTGTAAACTCAAGGCCAATGAGCCTAGTACACTTTCTCTGGTAATGACCTCCAGCAATGCGATTGATCATCTGCGTGTTCTACGCATCTATAAGAAATAGGAGTTTCCGGCATATCAGCCCAAGGTCTTCACCAGAAGCCCCATGCATGAGTCTAAGGCTGCATGGCCAAGAAGACCATGGTATTGGTCAGTGCCGCAGACCTACCCAATACCACACTGGCTGGGGTGATATGACCGGATGTCACTCTGGATTTGGGGGCTTGTGATAGTGTCGCCGCCTTAGCACTACCTAGCTATTTAAGGTATGATCAAAAGACACACGATAGTGTTACCACCGACGACAAAGATAGCGTGGCTGCTACTAGCTGAGACAGTACTGAGGATGGAAAGAGAGAATCCAGTTCGCCATATTATCATAGCCTTGGCGACAGAACGGGTAGCTCAGCTACCCGAGAGCAACCTCGTGTAAAGCCCGTACAGCTAATGTAGACTTTAGCGATTGATTAGTCTCTAGCAGGCTAGCTAAGTCTGGTTGGAAAGTCGGCTGCTGGCCGATAGGAGAGGGAGAAGATGCATATTCTGGAGTCGCTCCTGCTTTCGGCCAGCAATGGTCATGCCTGCCTCAGCGCAAAAGTCAATCGAGTAAGACAACTAGTCCGGGAGATGCTAAGCACAAATAAGTATAACCCTGAGGATGATAATCATCTTGGCTACGTGATTATGTTTTGGTGCAGAACTCATTCTTGTCGATGTATTTCCTAGTCAAAATTGGCATGTTGGCACGGCCTGTAGATATGAAAGGAACAATTGGCATCGCACGGACAGCGCCAGGCTAGCTAGTCCCACCACGTAATACTATCGGAGTCGCGTAGAATATCTTGATCTGAAAGTTGGCTAGATAGAGTATTGCCCACGGCTGCGTATCATCGCCGATTGTCGTCTTGAAGACTTTGTAGGGATCCAATGCTGATGCTGCAACCGTGAGCCTGTGGGTAATTTTCAACGGGTATAAGCTTGCTATGTAATGCATGTTGACTATTTTGCATGGTCCGGGTCATCTGGTAGGAAATGAAGCGGAATAATCGGGCTAATGGGCAATGCAAGTCGCTGTACTTGAAGTATAAGCCACACTATTGCAGCTTGACGCATAGTCGAGGTTGAAGAGCTGGGGGTAAGGTAAGCTGCGTATGAAGAGGATGTAGAGATCCATTCAATTTGCCATACTATAGAGCTAAGAGGAGTAGGAAACCATGAGTGACGAGTCCGTCGCTGCTCGAAGGCCTTGAATGTCAGAGCACAAGGTGGAATATACGCCGAGGATCAGCCTATTCGAAGAAGATACTGATGGTGTGGTACTATAGGATCTAGGTTGAATGCTTTGAAAGATGTGCCTCTTGTAAAGTTAGGAATCGCGTAATCAAGCCATGAGTCCATACTATGACAGATGTAGGCATGGATCATCTTAGTTAACAACTGATTCGATCAGACAGTTGACGGTTGCGGAAATGAACTCATGAGCAACTCTTGAGCGTTAGCTACCCTTGACGAAGGAGAACAATCATTCTCGAGAGCTTTCAGACACTTACCATGGACGGCAGGACCTGGAGGTCAAGAGACTTTCAAGCAATGGATTTGTGCTGTATATGTGGCAAGTGCTATGACATCTCCAATCTTGGTACATGCTTTTAAACCTGTAGATCAGTCAATGTGAATGGTCTATTTCGCTGCTTGCCTTGTCGAAGACGTAGAGGCACCATGGACCGCGGGCGTAGGACAGGCAACATGACTATTAATAAGATGCATATTAGAAGCAGAGAAATTTCCGGAGGACGAGTAATGCGAGCAATGTGCCTTTCCAAATCTGCAGTACGGTGACCTACCTTTCAGCCAAGGCAACCCGGCCTTAAATTCCGTCCCTTCGATACAACAATCTGCGAGAATACTCATTGCTTGATGGAGTGGGGGATTGTAATATCGTACCAAGGGTATCACTGCCTCTCCAAGAGATTCTCATCAGTTCAGACGCAGGTCATTGTTGGAGGTAGAGCTCTGCTATGAGCACTTCTCTTATAACCTAGATACTGTACGGATTATATGGCTACTAATTCGTTAGGCATATTCCAGGCATTGATGGCTTCCTGAATGAAGGAGTTTCCTTACCATTGTGACGCGCTTGATATGACAAAAAAGGGTGGCTAGGCTCAGAATACATCCTCAAGAATTGCTGGAAGAGGAGGAACAAAATAAATCAGAAATGATGTTCTCCTCAACCCAGGCATAATAAGCAAGTGCGAAGAGCATCAGCAAAGTAAGGTACTACCTGTGTTATGAGTCGCTCCTGCTGAATAAGACAAGTGATCGCTATTAGGAAATCATTAAAACCATATCCGCTAAACCCAAAACGTGCATTACTATCGCCATGGCTCTGTGGCCACGAGGCTGAGCTCGTTCAAGCATCCAACTTGGAAAGATTGCCATGATGCAGCGAGGCCGGTTTGGCTGGGATTGGTTCTTTGCTTATTGATACTTCGCATAGATGAAGCTCCCTCGCTCACGTCTTCAGCAACCATCATCCCCCCCGCAACACGACATCGCGTATGATTGAAATTCCTACTGCTGCATATCGACACAGGCCCTAGGCGGCCCCAACAAAAACCAACATGTTCCAAGTCAGTTTTGAAGTGGACACTTCTCTCCGGTGGAAGAGAGGAAGAAGAAGAAGAAGAACCGACCTCCGATAGCTGACCACATGACACTCCTCACGACAGAGAATAAAAGGCGCCATCGACCGCACCATTGCAGAAGAGCAGGCCCGTCAGCAAAAGGCTCTAGAAGCCAATTCCCCTTCCAGATCTGCCTCCACGTCGTCGCGAAGGAATGAGAGCGTCTCGCGAGGCAGGCCTCGACCTAAAAATTCAAGCGCCGATATTGGCGACTCTGCGCCTAACCCTGACCCTGCCGTCTTCGAGGCTGCATTCGTAATCGATGACAGCGACGAGCCGAGTCGAAGTGGAACGCCCAAGCCTGTGCCCCCCGAAAAGGACACGCCGAATGGAGAGTCGACTAGCCAGACTGCTGAGACTGGAGAGAAGTCAAATACCGATGCCGACGGCAAAGATACCTCAACACGCGACGGCAAAACCGGCGGCGATGGGGGTGCTCACGCAGCCAAGGCAACCACAGCGCTGACTCCAGAGATCAGACAGCGGCTCCGCAAGCTGGAAAAGCTGGAGTCTACATACCCCGGTTGGTTCTACTGACGACTCTAGTCTCTGCCATGAAGGCTACCGGAGACGGAAAAGAGAGAAAAGGCTGACGAGAAGTGCTGCAGAGCTTCTGCGCTCCTACCGTGTAGCGCACCGACGCGCAACCGGCATTGAACCATTTGAAAAAGCCCTTCGCGAGAACACTCCTCTGACATCGATCGCCGACCCTGAGGCCTTGATCGAGTACCTTAACCAGCTGAAACTGAAAGGGGACATGGTTATGGACGAACTGAAACGCGTATCTGCCGATAAAGACGAATACAGGAAGAAGAACGAGCAAAATGAAGAGAAGGTAAAGAAACTGCAAGAGGAGCTCGACGCACTCAAGGCTGCCAAGCCTACGGAAAACAAGCCGGAGACAAATGGCAAGACTAAGGATAATAAATCGGCCAAGGATGCTAAGAAGTCGGAAGAAGAAGGGGATTTCTTTTCTTATGACGACGAGATTCCTCAGCTACAGGCCGAGATTGCTACGAAGACAGAAGAGATCGAGACACTACGGTCAGAGGTTGAGAGCTTAAAACAGGAACTCTCCAGTGCCAAGGAGGGCAGTGCAGATTTGGCGCAAAGCTTGGAGAAATCGGCTGTGGAGCTTAGCGAGTCTCGCGAGGTCTCTGCATCACAGGAAGCTCTCCAGACTCAATTGGAAGCGCGGAAAACGGAGATTACTAGCCTCACGAGTAGACTAGAGGCATCTGAGAAGCAGCTGAAGGAGCTTGAGAGCCAATTGGAAGCGGAAAAGAAGCAAGGCGCGTCCAAGACGAAGGAGCTTGAGCTCTTACTCGCAGACTCTGATAAGCGAAGCAGCGAGATGGCCAGCGAATTGGCCAAGGCAACGGCTGCGAAGACGGTGTCTAAGAAACTAATAGATGACCTCAAGGCCCAAGTCGACACATTGGAGAGAGAAAAGGCAGACTGCCAGAGCAAGATTGACGAATTGACCAAGAAGCTTCAGTCACAGCCCAAGCCTTCTCCTGCGGCTTCTCCTGCCCCTCCCGCGCCTACGCCTGGTGGGGGTGGAAACAAGAAGAGAAATAACAAGAAAAAGGGCAGAGGAGGTGGTGCCGCTGGTGCCGTCGCTGCTACCGTAGAGGCTGCTGCTGCTACTGCTTCTGCTGCCGGCTCTGCTGCCGAAGGGCCAGATGCTTCGGCTCTAGAGGCAGAAATCACCAAATTAAAGGAGGAAATCGAGGAGAAAGACAAGGAAATTGAGCGCCTATCCAAGAGGAGAAAGACGGAAGAGGATCTTCGTGAGGAGATTGAGACCTTGCAGGAAAATCTGCTCAACATTGGTCAAGACCACGTCGAGGACAAGCAGCGAATCAAGGACTTGGAGACGGAGAAGTTGGAATTAAAGGCGGAAATAGCCGCTTTGGAGGAAAAGATGACTTCCCTAGGTTCCAACACCGAGGCGAACGCCAAGCTGCAAGAAGAGATGCAAGCCCTCCAGAAAGACTACCAAGAGCTGAAGGAGAAATCGGCAACGCTACAGTCGGACCTGGGTGCCGCACAGCAGCTGGCACAAAGCCGATTCAAGGACCTGACAGAGCTGCGTGAGGTGCTGCAAAAGGCACAGCCCGAACTCAAAAGTCTGAGGCAGGACTCTGCCGCTCTCAAGGCGGCTAGGGAGGAGCTGGCAGCGAAGACTAAGGAGCTGAGGGACCTGGAGAGGAAAGAGAAGGACCTAGAGAGAGATCTCAAGCGCGCCCAACAAATCACCTCTGACCGAGACTTGGAGGTCAAGAGTCTCAAAGAGAAGCTGGCGGCCGAATCTGACGCCAAGGTCCGGTTGGAGGAAGCTCAGCGCGTGTCAGGCCGAGACCTTAGACGCGCAGAGGCCGAGAAGATTGAACTGAGTGCCAAGGCGGAGAAGACTGAACGAGAGCTGCAAAGGGTACAAGACGAGCTATCCAAGCTTAGGCCGCGGGTCAGGGACCTTGAGGAACAGACGCACAAACTGCGGCGCGAAAAGGCAGCCGCTCAAGAGGAAGCCGAATTCAAGACAAAGCAATACACTACAGCTCAGAGTCTTTTGAGCAGCATGCGCGACCAGGCGTCCGAGATGACGGTCCAACTCAAGGAGGCACAGTCTCAGGCCAGGTCCCTAGAAGAGGAGCTTAGCGAGGTGCAACATCTTTTGCAGGAACGCACGCGAGAAGGTGAGACTATGCGACGGCTGCTCGCAGATATGGATCAGCAAGCAGAGTCCAAGGTTCGCGAGATGCGGACCCGCATGGAAACAGTCATCTCGGAGCGAGAGCGGCTTGAAGATGAGACCAGCTCCGTCATCAGGAAGAACGTGAAGACAATAGGAGAGCTCAAGTCGCGAGTCCGAGAGCTGGAGGGCGAGGTCAAGGAGCTGCGCGCCGAACGTGATGACATGGAAGAGCGTGAACGGGCACTGCGGCGCAGACGTGAAGAACTTGAGTCGGGAGAGGCCAGGACTGAAAGCGAAGCAGCGGAGATGCGGAACACGATCTCATCGCTGAGGGCGGCGTTGGATGCCTCGGAGTTGCAGGTCCGGGAGGGGGAGAAGGCGAAGGCGGACCTACGAAAGGAATACGACTCTCTACAGCAGCTATATGAAAAGGTGCGCAAGGAGCTGGCGTCGGTCCAGCTGAAGCTGTCGTCAGCATCTTCGACCTCTTCGGCTTCCAACGTGGGACTTGTGGGATCTCCAACGGGGGGCTCAACCTCTAGGACGTCCATGGACTCGACGCGCACCTCTGGCGCATCCGAATTGTCAGATATGCTGTACCTCAAGACGATCCTCTTGCAGTTCTTGGAGCAGAAGGACAACAGGCTGAGAGCCCAGCTGGTGCCTGTCCTGGGCAAGCTGCTCAAGTTTGACAAGTAAGTTTGGCTGAACACAGAAGACTGGCTAGAGAAAGACCAAAGGGAGCTAACGAGCTGGGGGGACAGGTCCGACGAGAAGAAGTGGCTAGCGGCTGTGCAACATATCGAAGTGAGGTAAGAGACGTGTAAGAGTAAGTGCAAAATATAGCAAAGGGGCCTCTGTAGGCGGGGTGGAGAACGATAATCATGACGATAATCATGACGACAAGAGGAGGCACTATCTAGATACTTGTGTTTGCCTGCTGTACCAATAGAGGTTTTTCTGTTTGTAGGTCAGATATACCAGACTGCTAGGTGAATGATGCAGGTGATTTGGTGTTTTTAATCAACGGTGGTTGGCGCCTGGAAAGAGTCGAGATGTTTGATAATACGTGTATCAGCAAAGTGCCTTGGAGTGGAACAACAAAGTCCTCGAGGCAGACCAGAAATGAGACAGCATGTGCACAAAAGGAAACGTGTAAGGATTGGATTATAGAGAGGAAGATTATCAAAGAGAGATGCTCGTCTTGTCCTTTGATGCAGAGCTAGGAGATGAGGGCATATTCAGTTTTGTAAGAGAGAATCCGGGTAATGGGCGGCACCTTCCTTTGGCAGTCTAGAAGATGCAGAAATTTCAAATCCTAGAAATGGAAAGAGTCACCTTGCTTTGCTTTACATAGGGTAGGGTACCTTACCTGGGAAGGTACCTACCTAGATACCGCAAAAGTCGCCATCACCAGCCACTATATTGTTAGGTTCTGTTGTTCCCAACACGGGCGAATGAATTTGCTTTTGATATATTACGGTACCTAGTACCTAATGTAATGGTAATGGCAGCACTGACGCCCCAGACCCGAGGTGTTACGCAAAGCAATGTGCCAAACGACTCTCTCGGGAGACTTAAGTTTCCAATGCAGAGAGAAGGTCCATCTTCACCTCACTATTGCCCCTGGGAATATTGGCTACGAAGTACTAAAGTACTAGGTTCAGCAAATGAGATTTTTTTTTTTCACACATCACAGGCACATGTAATTCATGGTACTAGATAAAAAAGAAAACTTTGATTGCGCACAAATGCCGGCCTAAACTATCTGGATCCATCGAGCGAGATCTGGCAAATGACATGCCATGATCATCGCCGTGACGACATCACAGAGCCTCCGTTTGCTCACTCAGTCGAAAGAGAAGAAGCCGAAAAGATCCTCCAGGTGAATCCTTGCTGATTCCTCTAGACCGCGTGACGATTTGTGGCAGCCGTAAAAAAAAAAAAGCCTCCGAAACACTAGATAGAAGCAAACCCATACCTCTCTTCATCCTTGAGACTAATCGGTTTCATATGCATATCCGTAGGAGCCGCCGAGGGCATCCTGTCATCTCCATTCTTCATGCCCACCAATCAGCTGATGCTAGGAATTAGGAAGAGAGATGTGCAAAGGAAAAAAAAAAAAAAGGAAACGCCGTACATGCAGATACCATCCTGTGTTCATCCGAAAACCGTAGCCTAGGACCAACCATGCTCATCAAGAGCATTGTTGCCAGGGATAAATCGAAGCCCGAAAGGAGGAAAAAAAAAAAAAACAGTTTCGGGAAACGAGACAAAGGGAAAATGAAAAGCAAAAGCAAAATCCGAAGATGGAGCGGCGGCGTCAAGTCCTTCAAGGACTGGCGGATTCGCCCTCGGGGTATCATGTGAAATTCCTCTCATGCATGGTTTATTGTGCGTGATCCCTCCAAAAATTTCCCAAAATGCAGATGACAAAGGTTGTATTCGTGATGTAAAAGATGAAAAAAATCAGAAAAAAAGGAGTTTGGTCATAACTGCAGCCTTGCATTGGCATGTGGCTTGTGATTCATTGCCACCAAAGCAGGAGATCACAGACATCCACAGGGCAAGGCATGCCGGGGAAGCTTGAAAGCAAAAGAAGAGAGAAAAAAAAAAAGAAAAAGACCCGGAAGTCTCAAAATGGTCGAAGAGGGAAACATGAAAAATAAAAAGAGAAGCGGTATCATAACGCTAGTTTGAATGTGCTGAATGGTCGTCAAGATCGTTAAAAAGAGCGTCGAATGAAATGTCGGGGGATAAAAAAGAGGAAGACGACGGGCATGTTCATAGTCAATAGGAATGAGTAGAGAGAAGGCCTCTAAAGCGTCGCATTGATAAGAGCGATGATCAGAGACAATGCCTTACAAAAAGCGTCGCACCCACTCAGCGTCGAGCCAGCCGACCTTGTCAAATGCCGTCCAGAGCTTGGAGGCCTTGTTGACGTCAATCTTGCAGGCCTGCTGCGCATCCGTCTTGCGGAATTCCTTGCCGGTGCGGAGGCACTGGAGACGTCGCTCAAACATGCGACGCTTGCTGGTCAGGTAGGTTGCGCAGTCCAGGCGGAGGTTGCCGGCGAGGATGATTTCGTCCGGGTGTAGCAGATGCTGGTAGGGGTCGTTGCTGAGATCAATGGGCTGGCCCTTCCAGTCCACCTTGAGACTGTTAGCCCGAGTGGGCAGGGAGCTGAGCGGCGGGCAGTAGTCGGGCAGCGAATTGAAATCCTTGTCCTCGCGGTTGGGAGCGACGATGCGGCGAGACGGCTCGGGCGTAGCGCTAGGACGACGGGCAGCGGGTCGAGCAACGACGGCGGACGAGGACGGCAGGCTGGAAGCGCCGGAGCCGTTGGCGCTGGAGCGGATCGGTCGTGGGGCGGAGCTGTGCGGCTTGGAGACTCGATCGGTGCGCTGGGACCGGGCCGGCTTGGCCGCGACTGGCTTCGCCGGTAAGATGGCGTGGTAGCGCTGGGCTCCGGCCTGGCGATCGGCGACGAGGAGCGCGCGTTCCTTGAGCAGCCACCCCCTCCTGTTGCTGGTGAAGTGCTTCATGACTTGGGAGCGGAAGGTCAAGGCCAGCTCGTAGTCCTCGCGGCGCGGAGGCGAGACCCCGGTAAAGATGATGGTGGACGAGCGGGCGCGGACGTGGTCATCCACGATCCGCTTGTGGTTCTCGACCTCGGCGGGGGCAAACAGAGGCGGCTGTGGCGGGCTCGAAGGCGAAGACTCGTCGATGGGATAGAGGACAGGGTCCTTGATGGCATGGGTCGCCGGCGTGGTCGGCGGGCTGCTGCCACCGCGGGTGCTGCTGCTGCTGCTGCTGCTGCTGCTGCTGCTGGTACTGCTGTTGGCGCCGTTGCTGGTGCTGCCGCTGCCGGAGACGGGCTTGTTGTAAGGCGAGATGGGCGGCGACATAGGCAATGGGTGTTTGCCATTGCCGTCGCTGCTGCCCTCGACGTCGGTGGGAGTGGTGGTGCTGATGCTGTTGCTGGTGATGGCGAGCGCCGCGGCGAGCGTGTTTGGCCGGCCTTGATTGAAGTTTTCGAGCAAATTCTCCGGCGGAGACATGAGGTTGCTGATGTCGAGCTTCTTGGCCTCTCTGATGGCGGCGGCTCCGGCGGGCGAGTCGCCGTGATTGTAATCGGTTGCCATTGTGCGAGATGGAGCCGCAGTCTGGCGATGACTGTCGGCGCTGTTGCTGTTGTCGTTGAGGAATTGGTAAAAAGGAGAAGGGGCGGAGGTTGCAAAGAGAGAAGTAAGTGAGCTCCGGGGAGCTGGAATGCTCAAGATCTTATCGAACTGAGTGGAAGCTTGCTGGGCGGCGTGGAAGGGTGCGTGGCTTGAGGCGGGTTTGTCAGCCATTCCTTAGATGGCGATGACTCGTCTGACGTGGTTCTCGGTGGCGAAGACCGTAATCGAGCCGCCGCACGCAGGCAACAGTGGGGGTCGCAAGATGTGAAATCCGTCGCAAGCCCTTTCGGAATTTAGCGTATCGGAGATACAAGGCCGGCTTGCGATGGGATTTAGGACGCAACGACGCTGTAATGCCTTTTTTTTGTATGAGGATTGGTGTGTAGGATGGAGGATGTAGGATGGATGGGACAAGAGGGAAGAAAGAAGAAAGAGAATGTGCAATCTGCCCGGACAAAGGCGATTCTTTTTATGGCCGTGACTTTGACGGCAGCTGATCAATAGAGCGGTAGGCCGAGACGATATGCCTGCAGCCGATTGTTTGAGGGTGATGAATAGAAGAGGCAGATGCCATTCAAAAGGGCGAGATGCCGCGAGTTAAATACCAATTGTCTCTGTATACTTTTTTTTTTCTTTGCTGCAATTGGCTTTTTTTTTTTCGTATCCTCTCGTTTGTGCAGACGGAAGGAAGCAGATGAGAATAAAAGTGCAGGAAGGACCCTACCAAAGGAAAGCAGCCGAGTGGGAAATGTGTGATGGATATGAGGCGACTTCGGACTGGCGAGGAGCTTTCTGGGTATTGAAAGGGGGGGGGGGTGGTGCTGCCCTCCTTAGTAGAAAAGAAAAGACGCAGGAACAAGCGTGAACTTGGCGAATTATTAATTTCGCCCCCTCTGCGAGCAGCGGATACTGCGGCAAAGGCCGGTGAATCAAGAGACTTGAAGGAGACAAAAGAAGCAGAAAGCCGGGGCTTCTCTCTTTAAGAGTTTGACCCTGCTGCGTAATCTTTTTTCTTGCCGGCAGCACAGGAGGATTTGGCGCCGATGATGGAGTGATTAGTTGCGAAGCCGGCGAATGACTCTTGTTTTATTTTTTGCACAAGCCAAGCCGTATGCTTGTCAAGAAATCGCTATACAGTTGCCTGGACTTTTTGACTCCTTTGTTCAAATGTTCACGCTCGCCACCAAAGCAGCAGAGAGAGAAGGCACGGACAAGGGGCCGGGGCGAGGCGAGGCGAGACAGACAGACAGACAGACAGACAGACAGCAAGTCAGTTCAGTCAAACGGAAATGTCAGGTCAATCGATGAATCAATATTCAAGAAGCTTTTGCAAGTCGTTGATACCCGATGAGCAGGACCGCCTTGCTATTAAAAGCTGTGATGTGGCGGCCAGCGAGACCCTGATGCAGGCACACACGCGCGCGCACGCCCCCCGCAAGGACCAACCTTAGTACCTACCTAGTACCCTACAAGGTAGCAAGCAGACAAGGACTCTGAGGAAGCAGCGAGCGATGCAAGAGCGGGAAAGGAGGGGGAGTGCGAATAGAGAGGATGTGAAGCTTGTATGGAGTAGTACTTACAAGGGTCAAGGGAAGGGGGGGGGCGTGAATGGAGTGAGAGATACGGAGTTTAGGTGAGGAGAAGGGGGGGAAGGTACTACTAGAGGTAAAGGTAGGTACATACCTTCTTCAGATAGAGATCCCTTGTCACTCGTTCTTCGCTTGATTTGTGCCTTCCCATGTCTCTGTTATAGGCGGCATATAGCAGCATCTTTTCTCTTTGATTTACATGAAGCCCCTACAGGCCTCCAATTGCCCAGCACATGAGAAATGGCAAAAAGGAAAGCAGGTGAAACGAGACGGATGCCCTAGGAGGACATGGCAGAGCATGGGCCACGCCAAAAGGCGAACTTGGGGGAGTGCAGCGAACGGGCTTCGGAAGAACGCTGTGATCAGGCTACACTTGCTTCGTTACTCCATACCCTTTCCACCTACAGATGTGCCTGGCGCAAGGGAGAGGAGAGAGAGAAAGAGAATGGAAGAGGAGAGAGAGAGAGAGACGCGGGGGCGAGGAGACACGAGCAGAGGAGAGCAGAGGAGAGCAGAGGGAGGGGCGTGAGCATAGTGTACTTTTTGGGGGCTCATCAGATGTACCTTGCCTTGCGGTTCCGTTCTCCGTAACATGAACGTATTCCCACCCCCCAGAGCCCGATGCAGCTTTGATTTAGCCTCCTGCTGGAATCAAAAGGGAGCGACCGCGTTGCTGCGAGGTACCCCGGCGGATCTCCATCCTGTACTGCATAAATGCCTTGCAACAACGTGGATGCTAAAGTACCGGCCAGTGTTGCATCATCGCACGTCAAAAAGTATGCGCATGCGCACTCCGTACATATGCGCTCCGTATCGCGCTTAATGAGCGCACAAAGTCCTACCTACCTAGTACCTTAGGTAAGGGTAGTAGGGCTAGATAGGTACTTAAGTACCTTCGGGCGGCGGGGGGTCTTTTGGTAAGAGGTTTGGTCATAGTCACGCGCGCCGTAATAGTGTCCTGCCGTAATAAATGTTACAACCGCTTACGGCTTGAACATAGTCACACATCATGATAGATATCGCCGATTTAATAGCCCTACTAGAATATAGCTTAAAATAAAAATAGTTATATTAAAAAAAATAGCCGCGAATAAACATAGTCATAGACGTCAATAATTACAACCTAGCGTGACAGTCATACAAGAGAAAATACCCTTGGAAAACCACCGCCACAGCGATTTTAGCAGCTGCCGTCAGCTGCTGCTGCTACTGCTGCTGCCCCAAAAAAACACGCCTCGCGAGGCCATCGCGAATTCGACTGCATCGCGCATTTGACATCGCGAATTTGACTGCATCGCGATGCATTAGAGCCTATAAAAACAGTCACATACGGGAATTGAACAGGGCACGAAAATTGAGTATTTTATTCATCTAGACCACTAGGCTATTCTATCTATTGCTATTGCAATAGCTGTTGTGCGTTCCTTCCTTATAGACCTTTGCAACTTGGGGATGCATCGTGACAGTACGTACCTTGGTGCGCAGAGGTTGTGGTTATAATAGGTGCCTATAGGTGTGATAGATGTCCCTATAGCTAATGCCGCTAGTGGTTATCTTTAGTGGGTGATAGTGACTATAAATCCCTAATTCTTAGAGGGATAAAAGAGGTAGGATTTCTATAAGAGTCTTCTATAGGAAATAGCCATAACGCGCGTAATAGAATAAAATATAGTTTTGTGGATATATCACTATTTTAATGACCCTATGACTCTTACAGCTAGCTACGACCATCACCACACCTCTCACCAAAAAACCACCCCGCCTGGTAGGTACCTAGGTATGTCGAGTCGGCGCTGCTTGTATTCTTACTCGGTACTGCAGCTTAAGGTACTGGACGTAATCATAGTCGTACCTAGGCACCAATTGGCCTTGCCCGTGATTCGACCAGCAATTGACGGACTGATGCCTGCTGTTTAGGCAGTAGTAAGAGGCTAGGACACTATATGCTGCTGTCGGTGTCATGCCCAAGGCAGTAAGCTGGCACCTTGGGAGCATGTACAACGAAGACATTGCTGGCTCAAGGTTACTGAACTGTGCTTCGTGCCTCATGTATACCCCGATCCTCTGCCGCCTGATACAGAGAAGAGTATGCCTGTCTATGGACAGCAGCGGCAGAGACGAGGAGGAGAAAAGAAATCCAAAACACTCGGTTAGTTGAAGTCTTTCAAAAGTCATCCATCAAGCACAGCCGCCACTACGCGCACCCTCCCTCCATCTCCGCCTCGCGGCCAGTCATGTGCGGTTCTCTGGCGCGGTCATCAGGCACACCGTCCAGGCAAAAAGGTGTGGTGAGCGAAGTCCCGGGAGCTCCCAAAAATACCACCCGCATCCAAGGCCGCCGGTCAATCTCAAGTCTATCTCCATCACCCGTATGAACATCTAGTCTAGCAGACCTTACGGAGCCGTAATTCCCTTGGCGGGCAATAGTAGCACGTAGTACTAGTAGTAGCAGAGGAATGTGCCTGGTGGGATTTCGTGGCGTGCGCGGTATAATAGAAGCGGCGAGCTATTTGACGTAGTTCCATGCGGGAAAAGGATATTTGCGCCAGTATGGGACGGTGGCGCTCTGTGACGTGAAGCATAGCCTATCTCGGTAGCTATTTAGCTACCTTACCTGGCGGTGTATCTCCTGCGCATACAAAAGTAGATGCAAAAGCGTACTATAGACAGCTCATGATTTTTACTTACGGTAGTGGCGTGAACGAGGCACTCTACTAGATTAACCTAGTAGTAAATCCCACCTCACTGCTTCAACCCAATAAAACCAAAATCAACAGCTTGAGAGGATAGAGAAAAAGAGAAGAAGTAAAAAAAAAAAAAAAGATCCAAGTGTGAGAGCCAATTGACGCACACAGCAAAGCCCGTTCAAATTCAATTCGCAATGGTGGTGGGGAGATCTCACCAGTCTCGGTCCCTTTGTTTTCTTTTGTTGAGATTTGGCTCCATGTCACACTGGATGAGTGACCTACACAATCGAGCACGACCGAACATGGTGGGTGCCTTGGGCGTCTGCCCGTCTCATGTACCCTGGCGGCTAGAGCGTCGCAAAGACAGAAAGTCAAGCCTGGCATTGACGAGTTGAGGTCAAGCGAAAGCAGCCGGGAAAATAGCATTCATACCAACACCCACTTCATACCCTAACCGGAGATGCTGCCTGAAGATGCGCAACGAAGCCAATTGTGCCCAGCATTGTCCGGCGCATAATCCGGCTAGATACGTAGAGTAAAGACAATCGTACCGAAACACGCAAGTGTGTCGTGTAAATCAAATCTTGGTTGTAGTTAGGGAGATGATAGTCGGCTGCTAAAGTTCTCGGCATAAGAATAAGGCACTAGGCGGGTTGATGACCGGGTCACACCCAAGAAGGTACAAGGAAGACATATGGGCATATCACGCCATCAAAATGCGACAATTGCAGAGTCACTCCCAAGTACTAGGGCACCAGACACAAGGCACCAGAGGGTCATTTTCTAACCCGGCGGTTGACTGGCCTGAATTGTAGTCATGGAAAAGATTGATGGGTGGGCAAAGCAGACATGGAGGGGCATCACTTGTCCGCGATAAAAAAAAAAAAAAAAAAAAAAAAAAAAAAGGGAGCAAAACGAAAGGAGGGGCAATTGGACTATCACCCCTCATCGATAAGGCCTCGGCGTCTTCCCATGTTCGGTCGATCTGGACCCGGGCTGGGAGGGGAGGGAAGCGGGCGGTTTTCTTGATTGTAGACTTCAGTTCGAGTTCGAGCCCGACATATCGGTTCAATTGAGCGTTAGAGACGATCGACCGAGGGGGTACGAAAGCAGACAAGACAGAAATAAGAAAGCGCCGATTTGCATCTCCCGCTCAATGCAAGCAGCAAGAGAACATGTGCGACATTCTGGCGGTAGTGGCGCGATAAGAACTCATCTCGGAACCAAGGGAGGCCCAAGGTGACGACGATGAACGGGTGGGCCGTGGGGTGATGATGGGAGGCGTGCCAGAATCCAGGAGCAAAAAAGAGAGACAAAGACAAGTGCCGCGACGAGATCCAATGGACGCAACATGGGAAAGCAGGGCTCCCCCAGCGAGCAGACTGTGACTTGGACTGACCGTGACAAACCGTCACGGAGCCTTGGCCGGACCAACAAGCACAAGGTTGCCTCCATCTCCATCTCGGTCAGTTCAGGTGCCTGATGCCCAATGGCCCCAACTACCTATTCTGGGTAGCAACTAATGAGGCAGCCCAATGGCGGGAGGCGTGGTCGTGTTCGAAACGGCTGGCTCCATACTGTGCGTAGGCTCCCCCCCCCCCCCTTTCTCCCCTCTCCCCATTCTCATGCCCGTCCCCGTTGAAGCTTTGGCCCGAGCGATTCTGCTGTCTGCCGTACGGAGGCAACGAAAAGAAAGGAAACAAAAGAAAAGCTGGGTGCAGGCTGCCCTGGCGCGCTGGCGCCGCGCTACTGGTCCAGCCGCGAGATGCGCTGTGCCTGCCTGTCGCCCTGCTGCCCTATCACCGCGCGCGGTCGAGGCCATCGTGTCGGCCGGAGAGAGGTGCGTTTCAGCTGCGGCTGCGTTGTCAGGATGAGATTGTGGGAGAGCAGCCCGGACAGACCTCCGCCAGCCGTGGTCTGATAGTACGGTAAGGTACTGACAACCCCCAGTAGGTGTACAGAACTACCTACAGTTGCAAAGTCAGTTACCAGGCTCGAGCACCACCTACCGTTCGTACCCTTGTAGATGCTGCTGCTGCTGCTGCTGCTGCTGCTGCCGCTGCCACCACACGCTCCGCTACAGTATCTTGGGCAGATGGCTCGGCACGGTACGAGGCATGAAAGCTCGAAGCTCGAGTCAAGTATCAGATTGACAGCTGAGGCAATCGTGGCCACAAGAGACCTCAATTGGCCAGTAGCAGCGCGGCGGCTGGAATCGATTGGCCAATCGCCACGCCGCGGCATCCACTCCGCACGCCGCGTGACTTTGTCCGCCTGCCCCCCTTTTGGGGCGATGGCTCTTGCCGTTCTGTCTACATGTACCAACCTGGACAAGCGAAAAGAGCATCATTGAAAAGAGAAAAGGAAGCGAGGAGAAGAGGGGGAGAAAGAAGAGAAAGGGGCAATTGTTGCCACCCTCCACAGCGGGCGGGCTCTCTCTCAGGCATGGTTGAGAAGAAAAAAATTGGGAAAAGATGCCTGAATACATGGACCCATAGAGCCCTGTCCATCATGCAAGAAAAAGAAAAAGAAAAGAAAAATAGAGACCAGGCGAGAGGGAATCCAGAGGCCGAACGGGCGGAGTGCTGTAATACGCACTGCTGCTCCGTACCTACTGTACGCTATGTACAGCCGGAGCATCTTGGATCTGAGAAAGTGTAACCTGCATGCATGATACAGCTAAGGCAGCCACTAGCACCGCGCAACAGGCGCCGACACCAGGTGGAATCAGCACCCCCAAAACGCACAGCGGCTCGGTACCTTGGCCACCTTGTACCTTGGGCATCCTCACTGCCTGCCATGTACAGTATAACAACCGCGATACCAAGGTCCGTCGAGTGAGTCACAGGACGGGGCTGACGAGGCGCGCCAAAAGCACAAGTTCAATGCAGCATTTTAGCACGACGGCCACTAGAGGGAGCCGAAGCAATGGATTCATCCATGCCCATTGAAGCCTAGCGCGCCTGTTGTAAGGCATGCGTTGCTTTGGATTTGTTGAGTGTCGACAGCTCTAGTGCCGTAGGAAGTGTCCAAGGTACCAGGTCTCTGCTCCTGTCCTGTACTTCCTACCTTAGGTATCTCCCACCCCCTCCCCTCCTTCCTTCCTTCCAGCGCCACGCTAGACCTAGCGCGGAAGCAGCGGTCTATCGATAATCGATAAGCTGACCCAGACTCTCCGCGTCCTGGCCAGGAGAAAAAACGCCATGGTGGCAGAAAGTGGCCGGTGACGACGTCAGTCTTGACGCAGCCCTCAATCACCGTGACGGCGATTGACCGATTGGCTTTTTTTCCCTGCTTTGTGGCCCTCCCGCACTCACGCATCAATCAGCCTTGTGCGGCTGGAATGCCTCAGTCGCCAATTCGCGCCGGGCGCAATGGGAAAACCATCAATCAGGCCAGTGGGATGATCGCCTTCCCATCCCTCCTCTCCTCTTCCCGCGACTCGTGCCGCATGTGAAAAAAAAAAAAAAGGCCAGAAAAACGTCATCTCAGTGGATGATGCCTTCCAGGCCGCTCGGTTCGAACAGTCATGTCAGTACGGAGGAGTAGAAGTACCAGCTGGGGTCTGTCCGAGTGTGGGGGAGGATTGATCCATCGGCAGGGGGGGGAGGGGGCGTGCCGTTAAGTCTGTTCGATTCGACAGATGACAGACCTGTCCGTCCTGTTGCTGCCGATAAGGGACTCGTGCGAAACCGCTGATTCCATCCCTCCTTCAAGGTCTGGGGTCTGGATCTCGGATTTGTCGCGGCGTAGCGATTCTTACTACGCATTTGCTGCGGACATGAAATCTCTCGTCAGATCCGGCCGAGCACCAATTCTGCTTGATAGGCACCGCGCATTGCATCACACGCAGCTCGTATGCGTATACGCAAAAGGGGGACGATCCGGCCTGGCCGGAACCTGTCAAAGTTCACTTGAGTTCTTTACGCTGCCGCTTGATTTGACAATTCGGATTATACTACGACAGCTCCCTCGGGGGAGGCTTGATTGATCAGCAACCGCGGGCTTCGTGGGAAGCCAAAGCCCGGCCGCCGGTTCTCCAGCCTCCCTCCGCTAGTGCCCATCTAGGCCATGCCGTCAAGCACACTATTCCGCGGCCGCCCGCGCATGACACACACCCCAATGGCAAAGGCAAAGGCTCTGGGAAGTGGGAAAGGGAAGTGAAGGGAAGAGGGATGGAAGAAGATGGGGAGGGGGGGATTTCCCACAGCGCGCAACGCAAAGACCCATATACCGTCGTACTGCAGCAGTAGCAGCAGCAAAACACACCAGACGCTCACGTTCGCGCTAGAACCCTCACGCAGTACTAACACCGCTTCCATACACACACAGGAGTACATACACCCTTCTCTGGTGACAAGAGCGCCCGCCCGATTGGATTCTTTTCTTGGAGAGCAACGGGCCGCCCGCCGCTCGCGCGCAATCAACCCGCACCCCCTCTTCTCACTGCCAGATGCTGCTGCTGCTCCACGAAAGCTTATCGGCAAGAGGGAAAGAAGAGAACCACAGACGATGCAGAGTGGGTGCCAGGATGCGACATCGTGACAATGACGGGTGACGGGGTTGGACAGGTCACGGGCTCGTACTGGTAGTCACTGGCGCGTCGCGGGGGGTTTTGCATCGCTTTGCGTGAGACAGTTGCGTCATTGACTCTTTCTCTCTTTCTCTGTGTGTGTGCGTGTAAGTCGTCTTTCATCTTTCTTCGGCTCCGAGATGGATAGCATGCCAGATTTCGGATCCTAATTGGCATTTGCATCCCATCATCCGGTCCAAGGAAAGGGAAGAAAAGCGCCCCCCCCCCCCAACAACGATGGCGGAATTTGCTCGGTCTTTGGAACAATCCTCTCTTTCCCCCCGCGTTGCGCCGCAGCGTGTGCTTGGTCTCATTCCCTGGAGTGTCAAGTGGCCATTTCTTCCGGAGAGGGGAACAAGGGGATACGAGCAGCGCCCATGCAACTTTTGCATAACCGCTATGCAACAGGGAATCCCATGTGGCTAGAGGGGCTGGAGGCAAGTTGGGCCCGGGGATCAACTGTCAACTCGCATTAATTAAGGCACAAGCAGATCCAGGGTACGGTCGGAAAGGTATAAGATGTACGGCATATCATGTACGATTGAAGCTATCCAATAGGGTCATGGAGTTGCGTTGGTGAGTGAAATGCCCTCATTTCATTCTTTTTCGTGCCCAAATGGTCAATCTCGCCTACAAGCCTCTTATCTAGCGGGGATGCTGGGAGCGTTGAGAGATTCTCTACTTTCTGGTCTGGCTGACAGGGCTCCTTGACCTGACTGCGACGGCCTGCCTGACAACAATGGCACGGCTTTGTAGTCCGGGTCCAAAGAAGTAAAAACATTCTGCTCGGAAAAACATTCTGCTCGGAAAAAAAAAGACACAAAGGAGAGAAGAAAGGAAAAAAAAAAATAAAAATAAAAATAAAAAAAGTCTTCTTCTCATTTAGCTCAAGTATTCGTTCGGTCTAGCCATTGTATGCTGTGTCGCACTTTTCGCCTGTTTGATTCTGGTTTACGAGCCATCTGTATGGCATCAATCCTTGCCTTGTTCATTCAAGTGTCCGCACTCCTCCAAGATGACCCGAGCCGCAATATCTGCGCCGTTGCCATTTTGCTCGCAGTAATCTCTCAAGCACGCCGCCTTTTCCTTCATGGCTACCGACTTCTCTCCCATGAGCACCGCAAGCAATTCCTTGGAGAGCTCCTGCGCAGACCAGCGCGGCTTGGTGGTGCGACTGCCCCAGCGGCCAACGCCCAAGAACTCGACCCGCTGCGCGTAGTCGTAGCAGTCCGTCCACTGCGGAAGGATGACTTGTGGGATGCCAGCACTGCAAGGGTTTGATTCTTTATTGTTAGCCGGCTCAGAAGAACAGTAGCTACACACATGTTGAAAAGGGGGGGGAGGGGGATTTAAACTTGCATGATAGCCTCGTTGTAAGAGTTTGCACCGCCGTGATGGACGGAGCAGACGACGTGGCCAGTACGCAGAATAGAAACGGGCTCAGCCTGAACCCATTCGACGATTCGGACATGATCTTGTGTAAGGTGCAAGCCAAGAATCTGAGCAATCTGGGAATGGGGCTCGAGCACGGGATAATCGCCTCTCTTGTTGAGCTTCCACAGGACTTGAAGCCCAGCGGCCTTGTCAGACTGCTTGTTGAAACCGTCAATGACAATTTTAAATGCTCGCGCCATCTCCGCCGCCTGGTTCTCAGCGACCTGGACAAGAGAGCCCAGGTTCACATACACAGTTGGCCCCTCTGAAAGCCACGCTCCCAGCTTGGGATCCGATTCCTGGACGCTCTGGGCATGTCGGATGATAGGACCGCAGGGCACAACATATGGCGGGACAACAAGCGGCAAGTCAAGCTGTGGCAGAGTGCTGACGAGGATCCTAAGACCCTTGGGACGGCTTCGAAGGAGATCGACCGGGGTCCTAAGAATAGTATGTGCCGTGAGGTAGGATTCTACGGATTTCTTGTGGGCGTCCTTCTTGTAAGCCTTGATCGTATATAAGGCATAGTAGATGTTGAGGGGCACCTGATACCATGGCACAGGATAGGAGAAACCAGAGAAGAGCCTGTCGCTGTTAGAAAGATTCATGACTCGGCTTTCTCCTAACGGCGACATACAACAGCGACGAAAAGAGACAGAAAAGAAAGTTATCCGCATCACTTACGCTGGAAATTTCCAAAGTCCTGCACCTCGAGGCTGAACAGGCCCAGCGAATTCCTTAATGGCATTGGGGCTGAGGCAGATAAACCGAACTCCCAAGTGGTAAGAAGCCGTTAAGCCCGCTGTCATGAGGCTATTGACTACGACGAGATCGGGCTCCACATCCTTGATGATATCCACGATGGAAGTAAACAGCTCCACCATCTGGCGTCCCGTGTACGGCACAAAGATGGACACTGCATCCCGAATGGCGCGCCGGGTGTTGGAAAGGCTGAGCGACTGGGAAAAGGACTCGGGAAAGTTGCTGTCACCTTGCTTGCGGGAGAAGTGCTCTTCCAGCGCCTGGATCATAGGCATACCCCGAATCTGGTGATATGTCACACCTTGAGGGAGGGTGTCTTTGAGGCCTGGCGGAGTGGCGAGATGCAAATTCAGGGAAGGATCTGCCTGGATCAGGGCCTGGCCAGCGGCGAGAAAGACATTGATCTCGCCACGCTCGATGTTGGTCAGGAGGAGGATCCTCTTGGGCCTGGATGAAGTCATAGCTGCGATGGTGGGTTCCCTGTGTCTACAAACAGGTTTGAGATCAATGACGGGGAAGAATAGGACAGTCTCAGCTGAAGGACATGTCTCACAAGAAAGGGGAATTGCACACATATCTGTCTGTCTAGGGCACTAGTCATGCTGACTGCTGGTGTTGAGAGCCAGCTCACTTTGCGTTCACTCGTCTCTCTCCCCCCGAAGCAGAGGCCGACAAAAATTCTCCAAAGTGCAAAGCACCCTACGACGACTTCTCCTTTCGTCCACCTATCCTGGCTGCCTTATCGAAACCGGCCGAATCGGTACTGTCATGTCTCAGTCTCGGGGATGTCGGATATCCCAATCCAGCATACACTTTTCAAGTAAGGGCTTTCGCTTTCTGTCTATTCAATCGCCTGAATAGAAGACGAAAACGACATGCTCGCTTGCAGACTCCTATTAAACAATCTCAAACGAGTTCGAACTAATCTGTCTAGCTGAAAGCGCTTTGAAGACTGCCAATTACCAGTAACTTACCAATGTGTGGTAAAATCTAAGACATACCCGAAAAAAAAAAAAAGGAGAGATTCAAAGCGGACCCAGGCTACCGTTTCCGGATTCAGAAAGACGTCTCTCTCACACACTGCACACGCAAAAGAGGTATCGCTTCACGCCTGGGAAATCACGCGAGAATAATGCCCACGAGGGTATCCAAAAGTATAAAAATTCTCCGAACTCAAAGTTTCGCTGTTGGAGCTGCCTGAGCTGCCTCGTTGCTGTTGTGGGATGTGGGAGGAGCCGCAGCGGCGATAAGGAATCTGAGATGAGACACGTGGAGATATCTTCTCCAAATATTTTTTTTATCTTGTTTGTTTTCGCTTTTGTATTCGAGCTATCACCTGCATGAACCGTATCCACCATCAAAATTACATGACCTTTTCAAAAGTCTTCTCAATGGCCTCCGCTAGTTCTCTCACCGTTGTCTCATCTCTTGGCACCGTGTGTCCCTTGCCGTGGTCGAACAGAATGGCCGTGTCCTCATCGCACATTCCATAAAGGGCCATGGCTCCGTCGATATAGGGATCCTTGCAGCCAACGACGTGGCACGTTGGTATATCAATCACATTGTCACACTCGTCCGCAAGCAGCGTCTCAACGCGGCCGTCACAGATGCGCACAGGAGGCCAGCCAGCAAAGAAGATGGCGCACTGACGGTCAGTTAGCAGTGGATGGGAAAAAAAAGAGGAGAAAATTGGAGTGAACGGCGGAAGGGATGGGTGGCGTTGAACCTTGAGATGCCGCGGTCGGCCCTGTTCTTTGAGGAGACGCTCCTCTTCGAGAATCAAGGTGGCTGCAGTGGTGGCCCCTTCTGAGTAGCCGAGAATGCCCTATTTCTCTCCCCAGTCAATGTTGAGCGCGGACGACATAAATGCAAAGTACTGTTGGTATACTTACGTCAATTTCCGGATCATCATCCAGAATCTGCAGCAAATGGCCCATGGCTGTGGTTACCGCTGACGCAGCAAACTGCTCCGTGTCGGCCACCAACTTGCGCATCGTCTCCTCTGGCGAGCTTCCCTGAGGAATATCTCGGATCTTGACAATCATCTCCTCCAGCTCGCTCATGCCGTCGACGTCCATGAATCGGTATAGCGGCGGAGCCCCAAAGTAATTGTCAAAGCCTGGCGGTGGTGTCGCCTTGGAGAAGCCATCAATCCACTTGAACTCGACGTCAGGCCGCTTGGTGGCATTGGTAAAGACACCAAGCTGGACCTTGAAGTTCTGGTTATAAATTGAATGTGATGGTTAGTAAAAGGGAATGTACGCAACAGTCGAACTCTAGCACACTCACAGAAGCGCTGCCGTAGGCGCCGTGCAGGCAGAGAACCTTCATTGTAGCAGAATAGACTCCTGAGGAGGACTTTTGAAAGGAGTCTTTTGAGTCATACGCAGGAGAGGAGTACGATGAGCCTGAGATGAAGACCTTTTTTCAACTAAAGTCTTGCTAAAGAGCCAGACAAGCTGATACTAGCCTAGAATGAAGTCAATCCCGACTGGCATCTTCTTTGGCCGTAAATTACATCCTCATTTTCGTGTAACAGACGAAACCGGAGGTTTATGCATTGCTGTGCAAGTCGCGTTCCAAGTTGAGACAGTCAACCGGGGGTCTGTCGCTTTCGAAAGAAGCTACTGACGGATCCGATAGCAAAAGACGTCTCTTTTTCAACACAACTGCATTTTCTCTCTTCCCTATGCAGGGGCCTCTTCCATGTACAGGGGTTCGAACCTACAGGTTGTTATTGCTTTGAATCGCCAAGGGAACGGGCAATTGAAGGGCCAATCGTCGCTCGACAAGTATGAACTCGTACTCAGAGGAATGACCATCAGGCCATCGTGGCAAGACAGCCAGGCATACGATGAAGCCACAGATTGAAACCGTCAGTTGAAAAGAGGATACCATCAAAGCCCACCGCTATTGAGTCCCTGAATTGAGTTTTGTGTTTCGACAGACCCTTGACATGACTGTAGGGCACATTATTGAGCCTGTAGGTGTCCACTACAAAGATCAAAGACAGAAGCCTCCGAAACCTTTTCTCTCCCTTTAATGCCTCTACCGCCGTTTTATCAGTATACAGGCAAAGGGCAGTTTCAATTCCGAGGCAAGGTATGGGGTACAGACGACTTTTCGACCGTCTTGCGTTCAAGGTCCTCCGGGATCATAAGTGTGGCACATTTGTATACCTCTCGTCCGCTTCCCTGAAGCATTCTGTCCAAGCATATTTTCAAGCTTGATAGAGCGCCCGGGGCAGGCTCTATCAATGCGCGTGCTTGTACGCTGGTCGAGTTAAATGAGCATCCGTGCCCTGCATATAGCCACCACGTCGCCAGAGTTGCACGACCGTCCAATATCACGGTGGGGTAGATGAGAGGCGTAAGCAGTACGCTTTCAACTGCATTCAGCTGCATGCCCCTACAGTAAGAATGGACAGCTATGGAGTGTTTGGTCCTGTGCACATTATGTACACGTACTTTACTATGGTTGGCTGGCGGCGTATATCCCTTACAGACTTCCGTCTCGTCCAGCGGGCTTCGAATCTCAGTTCCTGAGCTTCCTGTGACAGAGATAGGCTGGAGGAGTGCCAGAACTGTCATGAGAGATCCCTGAAAGAAGAGATCCGCCATTTCGACGCATGCGGCGAACCTCCTATTGGCCGAGATATTATGACAAGGCACATCCCGGACACGGCACTGGCATTCGGAGATTTATCTCCATTGTGTGATAGCATGGCTAATATAAGATTCCCCAAATGAAACGCTATTGAAAGGGATATCGTGACCCTTGCAAATTACCAGCCTGGTATAGAGCGGAGAGGTCAGGTCCAGAGGCCGAAAGCCATTGATCGTGATAAGCCACAGGGCGTTTTGGTCGATGTTTACGGAAATGCTGTTGGTGTTAACGGTTCTTATGTGATAGGAGCGTCAATCTTCCCTTGCTGCATCACTCGTTCGGCCTTATTTGTTGTCCTTTCCGCCGTCGGTTCTTTAAGCTCGTCTTCATCTGTGCTTAAGTAGAAACAATATCAAGAAACGGTTGTCTCGAAACCGGTTCGCAACTTCTACAGAGATACCTCTCCGGCAACGCAGGAGAGCGACGATCTTTGTGTGGACTATCCTTCTCACCTTTGACTCTCTAGAGATGGGGGAGCTCCCACAAGTCACAATGTCATCTACAAAGGAAGACATGACGCCCCAAGGCATGATGATGCCTATTGCCGTCGTCGGCATGTCTTGTCGTCTGTCAGGCGATGTCTCCACGCTTGACGACTTCTGGACCATGTTGTCACGCTCCCGCGATGGCTGGCGACCTATACCTGAGGATCGATTTGCCACCAAGGCATTCTATCATCCGGATCCCCAGAGGAAAGGCTGCTTCAACAATAAGGGGGGCTATTTCATGAATGACGACCTTTCGAGGTTTGATGCTCCGTTTTTCAATATTACCAGGCAGGAGGCTGAAGCAATGGGTATGAAATATCCCTCTTTCGTTTCATGCTGTCACTAGACCTCCCAAAGACTGATGAACTTGGCAGATCCCCAGCAGAGACACCTTCTAGAATGTACATATGAGGCTTTGGAGAATGCGGGAATTTCCAAGAATATCGTTTTCGGAAGTAACATGGGAGTCTTCATCGGAGGTACCTCATCCGACTACCGTCTCGGAACACTAAAGGAGATCGACCAAATTCCCATGTTTGATGCTACGGGAAATCATCAGTCCGTCCAGGCCGGCCGCATTTCCTACTACTTCGGCCTGCATGGGCCTTCGTTCTCGGTAGACACGGCCTGCTCCTCCGGTTTATATGCGCTGCACTCGGCAGTGCAGAGCATTCGTTCAGGAGAGTCGGATTCGGCCATTGTTGCGGCGAGCAATTTGCACCTGCAGCCTCATGATATGGTGTCCATGTCCAACTTAGGGTGAGTTCTGCTCCTCCACTTGACACAGCCAAGGATAAACGTACGGTGGGATTACACATCACTGACGCGTTCAAAAGTCTTTTCAACGAGCATGGCAAGACGTTTGCCTTTGATCATAGAGCAAAGTCTGGCTTTGCTCGAGGTGAAGGTACAGGCTGTCTCATTCTCAAGCCTCTTGACAAGGCCCTCGAAGACGGCGACAAAATACGCTCCGTGATTGTCAACACGGGCATCAACCAGGATGGCAAGACCGCAGGTCTCACAAATCCCAACGGGGACGCACAAGAACGACTGATGCGTGATGTCTACGCCAGAGCCGGGATCTCCCCCGAGGACACGGCCTATGTTGAAGCTCATGGAACCGGTACACGAGCTGGTGACCCCATAGAAGCCGGTTCCATACATCGGGTCTTTGGTGCTGGGCGCACAAAACGTGCGCCGTTGTATATGGGCTCCGTCAAAGCCAACGTCGGCCACCTAGAGAATGCTAGCGGCATCATATCGGTCATCAAGGCATCTCTGATGCTCGAAAAGGGCTTCATTCTCCCCAACGTCAATTTTGAAAAAGCCAACGAGGCGATTCCACTTGATGAGTGGAACATCAAAGTTCCAACCAACATCAGGCCGTGGCCCAGCCACAAGCGCTTCATCAGCGTCAACAGCTTCGGCTTTGGCGGGTCTAATGCACATGCCGTACTAGAAAGGCCCCCTTTTTCATATGGAGATCTCCCTCAGGAGAGTCAGAATACGACCCCAAGGCTGTTTGCTCTATCAGCCCATGATGAAGGCGCAGCCAAGCGGGTGATGAAGCAGCTAGGTATCTACATCGAACAGCATCCGGAGGTCTTCCAGAAGCGGCTGGTCAGGGACATGGCCTATACTCTCGGTGAGCGGAGGACACACCTTCAATGGCGCATCGCCATCACCGCGTCATCCTGCGATGAGTTGGCGAGTGCTCTCAACAATGCCGATGCCAGTCCGGCGGTAGCTTCAAAGGAGCCAACAGTGGCCTTTGTGTATACCGGCCAAGGAGCTCAGTGGCCACAGATGGGTAAAGAGCTTATGAAGAGCCATGCAGTCTTCGCCAACACCGTCAGAGCCTGCAGCGATTACTTGAAGGAGATTGGAGCTGATTTCTCCCTTTTGGACGAGCTGGCCAAGGGCAAAGATGAATCGTTGGTGAACGAGGCGCACATTTCGCAGCCTGCATGTACGGCAGTGCAGCTTGGCCTCACTAGGCTGCTTGAATCTTGGGGTGTCAAGCCATCGGCAGTCATAGGCCATTCGAGTGGTGAGATCGGAGCTGCTTTCGCCGCTGGCGCCATCAGCCTCGAGGATGCCATGTCTGTAGCATACTGGCGCGGTAAAGTCGCTTCTGACATGAAGGTCAAATTTCCCAAGCTTCGAGGCGCCATGCTTGCTGCTGGAGCCGGGGCAGAGGACGTCCGAGGCATGATCAAGTCTTTGGGGCTCAAAAAGGTCAATGTGGCGTGTGAGAATTCTCCAAACTCCATAACAGCTTCTGGAGACGAAGAAGATGTCGACAAGCTTGCCGCCGAGATGGAGAGCCGAGGCATGTTTAACCGTAAGCTGCGAGTGACAATGGCCTATCACTCTGCTCACATGCAGCTGATTGCGGATGACTATAAGGCTGCCATACAATATGCAACTGTCAATGATGCCTCGGGCATCGACTTCTACTCGTCTCTGCTGGGCAGCAAATTGAACTCGACGTCTGCCCTTGGGCCGTCGTACTGGGTTGATAATCTTACCCAGCCTGTGCTCTTCTCTCCGGCCCTCAAAGAGCTATACCTGAACACGAAGCCGGACGTCATTATCGAAATCGGTCCACATTCTGCCCTCGAGGGACCGATCAAGCAGATTCTCAAGGCCGTCAGCTCCCAGGCCGCTCTGGGAGTCAAATATATACCTTCACTCGTGCGCAACCAGCATGCCACTTTCACAGCTCTGAACTGCGCCGGTAGCTTGTTTGTGAAGGGCCAGCCAATCGACCTGAGGAAGATTAACCACCCTGATGAGAGCATCCGAGCTCCCAGCCTCATCACGGATTTCTATCCATATCCCTGGTCGGATCACAAGTACTGGTTTGAGCCCCGATCGGCCAAGCAGCTGCGCCAGCAACCCTTTGCTCGTCATGACCTTCTCGGTCTTTTGGAAGACTCATATAGCGAGATTGAACCAAGATGGAAGAACACCATTTCGACGGATGATGTACCTTGGCTCAAGAATCATCGGATGCAGTCTCTGGCTACATTCCCGCTGGCGGGCTACATATGTATGGCGGTCGAAGCAGCGTCACAAAGGGCCCAGTTGCGAGGGATTTCGATGAATCAGATCGCAGGCTTTCGCCTCAGGGAGATTCATGTTTCAAAGGCATTCATACTCGATGATGGCGCTCCGTACGAAGTCTTATTGTCCCTCAAGTCCTATGCTGAAGGCACGAGGTCCTCCTCAAATGACTGGGACGAGTTCCGCATCTCCTCTTGGACATCAACTAGGGGTTGGCTAGAACATTGCAGTGGCTTAGTCGGTGTTCGAAAAGTTGCCTCCGCCAATACCGTCAGCACGGCCCCTCTGCCCGCAGCTTCCATTCGTCGTCAAAGGGCTATGAGTCCGGACTGCCATGAGCTGCCCGTTGATGACTTCTATTCTGAGCTGGAGGCTCAAGGAGCAGGGTACAGCGGCGTATTCAGAATCGCGTCGGAGGATGCGAACATGAGGGTCCGCGAACAATACTCTACCGCTTCTGTAGCCATTCCTGATACAGCGAGCGTTATGCCATCATGTCACGAGTCGGCGTCTATCGCTCCTGCGGCATTCTTCGATCTGTTGTTCCATCTCACATTTCCGATATTGGGTGCAGGTAGCGGCAAGATGCCTTCTCTCTTCATGCCGTCCGCCGTCAGAGAGGTTGAGATAAGCTGCATGCTGCCAAACAAACCCGGAGATCGCGTGCAGGTCGTTGCCCACGGCTGCCCAGACTTTGCCACCCCCGGGCCAGTTGACTTTTTTATTGATTCGTGGCACGCAGAAGCCACTGAACCCGTGGCCAAGATTACTGGCTTCAGGATGACTCCGGTGAATGGGGACACAGACGACGCCCTGCGCCCACGATCTCTTTGTTACCAGGTTCGATGGGAGCCTCTTGACGCCAACAAGGCTGAGTCAAAAGAAAGAGACGACAATGTAGTTGAAAGGCTTTACGGAAATGGAAATGAAAAGTCCGTCGGGCAGGGAGAAGCCAATGGTCACACACAAGCAAACAACCATCCCGACAACTCTAATGGCCACGCCGCTACTCAAGATGGTTCAGGCCACAATGGTGCAAAGAACGGCGACAAGAATCATGCCAATGGTCTTGAGAAACTTGAGGAGTCTGATGTTGGTACCAACGGAAATGGCATCAAGGGCAACGCTGTCGAGGCAAATGAGATCAATGCGATAGACAGCCCGGTCGACAGCCTAAGCGGTGCTAGTATCGTCCTGATCTCTCATGCTCATGGGGGGGATGATGCTCTAGCAGGTGCCCTTCTGGACCTCATAGAGCTGCGCACCGCCAAAAGGCCGCGTCTCGTCACCTTCTCTGAGGCCATCCCTGACTCTACAGCTCGCTACATTTGCTTGGCTGAGATAGACAAGCCGCTACTTGCTGATATGACGGCCGAGACTTTTGAAAAGGTGCAACGCCTGCTGACCAGTTGCCAATCCTTGCTCTGGGTGACCTCTGGGGCTTATCGCTTTGCCGAAAATCCACATGGCAACATCTCACAGGGGCTCCTCAGGGCTGTCCGCTCCGAATCCAACAAGGTCGTCGCATCTCTCGATCTCGATCCTCGTAAAAAGGTCGATGTCCGTGACAGAGCTGAACTCATTCTTCGCGCAGTCAGAGCTTCTCTTGTGACGCATGAAGACGATTCTCCCATAGATTTTGAGTTTGCAGAAGAGGATGGCACGCTTGTGGTCCCGCGTATCATCGGGCAGGATGAGATGAATCTTGCGATATTCCACGACACAGAGGCTTCTTCCGCTCAGCCTTACCTACAGCCCTTTGAGCAGCCTCAACGGCGCCTCAAGATTGCCGTCGGGACTTATGGTGCCCTCGACTCCTTGTACTGGAGAGACGAAGCTGAGAAGCCTCTTGGCCCTCATGAAGTGGAGATCAAGGTCGCATGCACGGGGATGAACTTCAAGGATGTGGTCATCGCCATGGGCCAGGTTTCTAGTCCGTACCTTGGCGTTGAATGTAGTGGCACAATATCCCGCGTCGGTTCTCGTGTCGGCTCCCTCAAGGTGGGAGATCGTGTCTGCGCCATGTCTTTGGGGGCCTACAGCACCTACACTCGGTGTCTTGCCTCTAGTGCAGCCGTCATTCCTGACGACATGAGCTTTGAGGTCGCCGCATCTATTCCGGTTGTTTATTGTACAGCGTATTACGGCATCATGGATTTGGCCCGGCTGGAGCATGGCGAGAAAATCTTGATTCACGCTGCTTCCGGTGGTGTTGGTCAGGCGGCCATTCAGCTCGCTCAAATGGTTGGGGCCGAAATTTATGCCACCGTTGGTAGTGAAGACAAGAAGAAGCTCCTCATGAACGTTTATGGCATCCCAGAGAGCCACATCTTCTACAGCAGAGACTCCTCGTTTGGCCCTGCCATTCGAGAGGCTACCGGCGGTCACGGTGTCGATGTTGTGCTCAACTCGCTTGCGGGTGATCTCCTACGTGAGACGTGGGAATGCCTCGCACATTTCGGACGTTTCATCGAGCTGGGTAAACGAGACATTACCGTGAACACCAGGCTCGAGATGGCTAAGCTGGAGTACAACTGCACTTTCAGCTCGGTTGATTTGACTCTTGTTGCTGCAGAGCGGCCCGCAATCATGGAACGCACTTTTGCATCCGTCATGCGCTTGCTCGAGAACAAGACGATTGGGCCGATTGGACCCATCGCCACTATTGGAATTCAAGATGTCGAAGGGGCACTGCGAAAGTTGCAGAGTGGTAAGACGACGGGTAAGCTGGTGGTGAAGCATACTGGCCGAAACCAAATCAAGGCTACACACCCTGCCCCTCGCGCAGACCTGTTGGAGAGTGATGCAACATATCTCATCATTGGTGGCACAGGTGGCCTCGGACGCTCCATGGCAAGGAGGATGGTGAAGAGAGGCGCTCGACATATCGTCTTACTCTCTCGCAGCGGGAAAATGACGGACGACTTGAGCAGGCTGGTGAGGGAAAGTCGAAAGCTGGGCGCCTCGATATACGTGATGCCTTGTGATGTTGCCAATGAGCAATCCGTTAAAGCATTGATCAAGGGGCTACATGATGATCTACCTCCCATCAAGGGCATCATCCATGCTGCCATGGTCCTTCGAGTAGGTTTTTTCTCCTCGTGTTTAGTCTGACTTTCGTTTGAAGGCTTGGTCGTTGTAAAGCTTTGTTCGGAACTCGTCGCTAACAAAAGCGTGCTCTAGGACGTCCTCTTCGAGAAGATGGTGTTTGAAGACTACGAAGCCGTGGTTCGAAGCAAGATATCAGGAGCTTGGAATTTCCATGGCGCATTGATCGACGCTCCGCTCCAATTCTTCATCGTACTGTCTTCTGTTGCCGGCATAGTGGGCAACAGAGGCCAGGCACACTACTCGGCTGCCAATACATACCTTGATGCCTTTACTCTATATCGCCGCCGTAGGGGCCTCGTCGCCGCATCTATCGATCTGGCCGCGGTTGAGGGAGTCGGATACCTGGCCGAGAATGCAGCCAAGATGTCACAGGTTATGAGAAATTTGTCGGATAACACGGTGGGCGAGGCAGAAGTGCTGGCACTGATTGAGTCTGCCATGACTGGCAAAGTAGATTGCTTCTGCCAAGGCCAAGTGATTACCGGTCTAGGTTTCGATAATGCATCTTCGATGCCATACTATGCCTCTGATGCCAAGTTTTCTCATCTTCGCAACGCACTATTGGCTGCATCAGCCGACGCAAACGCGTCTTCAGGGTCGGCCAGCATGTCCATCGGTCAGCAACTCCGGCGATGTGCAACCGTCGAAGAGGCTCAAGAGATTGTGACACATGGTCTGCGAGACAAGCTCGGTGCCATTCTGATGCTTCCGGACGAGGTGATGGAAGCACGGCAGGCAAACACGTCCATCACGGCCTTTGGGCTGGATTCACTCAACGCAATCGAGCTGCGTAATTGGATTGGAAAGGAGCTGCAAGCGCATCTACAGGTTCTCGAACTGCTGACTAGCGGACGAGTTGCGGATCTGGCAGCACTGGTATTGCGGAAGTCGAGGATCGAGGGAGTGTGGACGAAGAAGTGAATTTGATATGGATTGGAGATGGGTTTTTGGCTTTATAGAGTGGCTATTGTTTTTCCTTATTGTGATGGTGCGAATTATATGCTTTTGATAAGGTTCGAAGTTTTCTTGGGGGAGGATCGTCCGTTGTAGCAGTTCAGTCTTGCTCCTGAAATTCCAGTTCACCTAGTATCTGAAGATGGATGAAGTCTGAAAACAGCGTAAAAATGAATGCTCTCTAAAGTTGTATTCTCCACCTCGACACATTCAGGTTGTTCTAACAAACCCCGCCGCAAGCGCAGAGACTGAGCAGGTCGCTCCTACCTTCAGCGCTGACTTTACGGGGCTTGGCCCTTGATAATAGAGATGCTCTTTCCCTATCGCATAACGATAGGCAGGTAGCCCCCGCCTTATTCATCAACCTCAAGTCCGCTATTCTTTCCGTTTATATAATCGCCTGTTCTGGGCTTTTCTGACATGTAAGAAAATGTTGGGTAAGCTTCCTTGTCGCTCTAAGCAAACATAGATTGGCTTGATAAGTTAGATCAATCAGACTATCTCTATCTATCTTCGTTCTCGGCAGAATCGACGGTCGGGATTAAAGAGTAATATCGTATAGACAGCAAATAGTCATCAAATAGAAATAGGCAATTCCTTCTGTATGAAAAGGGCGGGAAATAGCTTCAGAGAGGAGACAGCAGGCGGCAAATTCCGCAAGGCACTAAACCTCTTTTGCGCAGATTTACCAAAAGGGGAATCATGGATAGTGCGGCTCGCCTCCGAACTCTATCTCTGCCTCAGTAATCATCCTGCCTTATTAGTAACGATTTTGCCTTGGTAATGACTCTTTGTCCTAGTAACAAAGCATACATACAGGACTGATACAGTGCGAAATCGATGACATTATTAGCACAAACTACCCGGCAGAGATGAAATTACCGAAAAGGGAAATAGAATAGAAGGCTCGCGGGTCAGTCTTAGTGACTATGCCTCCGGAACTGTTGGAGCATAGGTACTAGGTAGTATTCTATTTTGAAGATACTTGGGTATTTGATAGGACTCGGAAAAGTATATATAGCAATGATGGATCTTGAAAAAAAAAAAATGAAAGAATTATTGAATCAACAAGCCAAGCAAAGCAAAGCAAAGCGAAACATAAAGGACAAACGGCTAAACAAAACTCCAAAACCATAACAAGCAACAATCCACCACTCACCATGCCTAGCACCACTCAGAGTCAGGATTTTCCTCTTGCCGGCCTCGCTCGTGACGGCTTCTCGACCGACACCGAGGCCTCAGCGACCTGCTTCTGCGGTGCTGTGCAAATGTCATTCGTACGTTGTGCCTCACCTTGATATGTTTACACTGATGAGAGAGATGGAAAAATGCTAAAAAGGAGTCACAATCTATAGCCAACAGAAGCTCCAGGCCTGATCAACACATTTGTCTGCAACTGCAGCGACTGCCGCAAGATCACCGCTTCCATGTTCGCTTCCAACTTCACCGTCGATAACTCCTACGTCAAGCATCTCCGCGGCAAGGAGAATCTTAGCGTCTGGGGCCAGAAAGAGACGCCGATGACGAGGAGCACCATGACCAACTATTTCTGCAAGACGTGCGGCACGCTCATGTACCGCATCAGCGACATGGCGCCAAACCACAGCTACATGAGAATCGGCACCGTCGACGACTTCCGCCTGCACGAGACCAAGCTGAGGCCGCAGCTGGAGATTTTTGCCAACAACCGCGTCAACTGGTGGCATGGAGTGGAGGGAGCGAAGCATGTCGGCGGCGACCTCTATGGCCTGAAGAAGGACTAAACATCGCGAGGTTGTGACGAGTGTGAAAGAAGAGTGAGACGGATTGTATGATTTGTTTTGTGCAAGTAGATACACAGTCAATAGACGAGAATATGCTAGATTGAACATGTATTACGCATTATATGCTGTTGCTTGCCAATATCCGTGACAAGTCATATCCACCACCAATGCTCCTATTTGCTCGACTTGACAGAATGTGGCGGCTTACGGGCCGCATTCATTATTTAAGCATATTAATACCCATGGAGCTAGATCCATGCAAGGGCAGCGAGTGCATACTCTTCATACATAAGCCGTATAAAATTTGTATTATATCTCACTTGGAACTGACGGAAGTCATGGTTCCGCCTTGGGAAATAATTCCGCCATCGCTCTGTATCCGGCACGGAGTCCTATTATTATTCCTCAGTCCTTCAATCACCGACGCCACACGCGACTATTCGTAGCTGGATGAAGCAGCATCGTCTCCGACGGACCATCAAGCACGGCGATGCAGTCATGGGCCGATGAGCCGAGAATAGTCGACTGACGCCTCGAACAACGCATGACTGCAGCAGGCTCAGCACCAGCAAATAGGACAACGTCGGAGCATCGTCGACTTCCTCCGAACATGGAGAGCGCCATACTCGTTGTGTGTTAGCAGTTGCCTTTCCCGAATCCTTCCAAAAGGCTGACGGCTCGGTCTTTGTCTCAGTTGAAAAGGCCATCCCTGCATGTCAACAAAATACGATGCTTGGCGCGTCGATCCGTCCAAAAAGTCCTCTGCAGGTTTAGCTCAGTCTACTTTACTTATAGCCAAAAGGCCAGGCTATTTTCTTGTCCCAGCCTTTGCTAATTCATAATTCTTACGCAATAGAAAGAGCAAATGCAGGTCCTATGAGCTCGTATTCATTGTACAACCCATCTCCAGCCGCTCTGGACCCCAACGAGGCTGCATTGCATCGTGACTTCACCGCCGGGGCAGAGGCCGTGTTAGTACTGATGGCGCTCGTATTCCGAGAGAAATTAAGCTTAACAAAGACACGCCCGTAATGCAAGATCCTTTGGACCTCGTGAGGCTGTGGAGATGCCAAAGGTATATCGATCCGAGTGCAAAAGGGTCTCAATTACACCAGAAAGACGTAACTAGAGTAGCCGTTGCTAAGGCTTGCCGCTGAATTGACCAGAGGAACATGTATAAAAAGGCGAGATACTTCCGCTTGAGACGATTTCTCAATATCTCTCATCGCCCGCCTTCAAACCTCACAGCCGCGACGCCGACTCTTTGATAACATCAAGAACTACCATTTTCAGGGATATCCTACCTTCTTCTTCCCTAACCAACATGAAGATCTCCCAAGTTGCCCTCCTGGCCATCACCGCCTTGGTCGAGTCGGCTTCTGCCCTTGGCAAAGCCCGCGTGGTGAACCAATGTCCCTTTAGCATCACTCTCTGGTCTGTCGGCAGCACCATCTCCCAGCCCACGACGCTCGCCCAGGGCGGCTCCTACGGCGAGACGTTCTCGCGAGACCCGCAGACCGGCGGCCGCGCCATCAAGATCACAATCCAGCCCGACGGCCTCTACACGGGCAAGCCGCAGACCGTGTTTGCTCGGAACCTGGAGAGCGACACCATCTGGTACGACATGTCGGACGTATTTGGCGATGCGTTTAGCGGCCACGAGCTGGTCGTTGCGAGTGCGAACACCGCCTGCCCGCAAATCGTTTGGGCCAACGGTATTCCTCCAGCCGGAAGCCAAGTGAAAGAATGTAATGCGGACAAAGATGTAACTTTGACTCTCTGTGCTTAAGATGGGGATTGGATGGAAGGATCTACTATCTGGAAGATGGAGGGAAATTATGGCCCAGTTGATGGTTAAAAACCACATGAGTCACCGTCTTAAAATTTCCTTATCACTTAGATCTATTGGCTATAACGCTTTTAGTTTATGAACTGAATGAATGATTGATGCTTTTATTAAGTTTTAGCATAATGCAAATTAAAAAGAGGCGCCTTTGTATCATTGACTATTCGGCGATCATAAGATTGATAACCGGGCCCTCCATTTTCGGTAAGCAATTCAAAACAGTGCTTAATCGTTTTCTATATCTCTTTGAGTTTCTCCTCTACACTAAGTGCAATATGCAACAAACACTAGATCTCTGAGTTGGGCATAATTTTTTAAAGCGCTGGGTGCGTTAGGGAAGAATCACGGATGGCCCCATCACTAAATTGCCTTATGAGCCGCGGGCGAAATGTCACAATCTGTATAAACTACCCAACAGGAAAAAAAAAAATCACTTATAAGTAATTCTTTACTCTTTTGTAGAAGCATTAGTGGAATGCGATAAAAAGTAATCGTACTTCTCCGATACTGGGAATCGAACCCAGGGCTGCTCGGCGCTCAATGAATGAGAGCGAGCGATGTTAGCCACTACACCATATCGGATATGTTTCATGTTTAGTGCTGGTCAGAATCCTATCCATAAGGCTTCAGCCGTTGTCCGTCCCATCTTGCGCCCTTATTCCTATCTTCCCCTTCTGTTTCCTTAATCCAGGCCGTACGGAATAAGCCTCTCACTCTCTCCTACTTGATATCCCCTGCCCTAACAAAGAGCTGCTAACATATCCAGCGTAGCGTTTATAAAATACAGAGCCAAGGAATGCAAAAGCCTTCGGAGCCTTGGATACGAGTGAATATGTAGGGATAATCTGACAAGAGTCTAGTTAATCAAGCAGCGAAGGATAGAAGCATTTTCAACCAACCCTACGATGAGTAAGTATTATCAAGGTGAAAGAAGCTATCAAGCTACAATATATATATATATATATATATTCATTTTTTCACTACGTCATCGAATAAAGGCTCGAATTATCACTCTCGCTATATATCAAGACTACGACCGTCTCTTCTTCCAGGGCTTGTTGGCTTTCTGTAGTACATGGATAAATTAGCGGCATCTCATAGACTATGTAGATTTATAATGGAAGTTGAATAATGAGAATTCTGCACGCTGAATAAACGTAGAGACTAAGAACCCGTTGCCTACATTGACGAGCAAGTTAAATATTGCTAGAGCTTGAATCATAATATTTGACCTGTTAGCTCCCTAAAAAATTAAAGAAAGAAAGGGCTGAACGGGGAGAGATTTGGAAATAAACACATCCTCCTGCATGTCATCACTCGCTTGGATTATTCTGCATGCCTGGGGCCTTAATTCATCATGACCGGTTTATTTGCCGTAGCACACCATCTATGACGAATTTCATCATTTTCAGGCTATTGTTTTGTGATTAATATTGCTATTCAATAGATCGCTGATTAGATGACGAACTTTACAAACATCAAAGCACTATAAAAGTTACCTTGATCGCTACCAACTCTAAGAAAACTCTTGGTATCGCGCTGCGCAGATATACGATACAACAGACTTCTAAATTAAAGATTACCCATTTTTTTTGTTGAGTATTGCTGCCCGGGCGGTATATTTTTGCTAACCGGGCGGTATTCCCACTTCGTCTAGCCTATTATAGTAAGCTTCAGTAGATCCCAGCATTTCGCACCAAAATATAATGTAGGGCAGTGGCATATATAGAATTGATATACAATATATTGTATATTGTTACTAAATGCAAGCATTAGATGCACCCGCACCGCTATAGAGGTTAAGGCTAGAAGTTAATGAGCTTTATAACCTTTGCAGCTATCTATAAAGAGATTGCAAATAGCAGTAAACTCTAGGGGATAAGGATCTCACAGAAGACAAGGTAGCAGCTGCAGTAGTAGCAGCAGCCTTATAGCTACTTATTCTAGTAGTAGTGCTATTGTTAAGATTATCCCGGCTATATAGCCTAAGGAATAAAAACTCGTGATAGCTTTATTTTCCTATATACCTTATCTTATGACTATACTATTTGACTTATATATACTATTCCTAACTGCTATGACTTCACACTATATTTTGGTAGGCCGGCCTGGGAGATAGAAACCTAGCCCGAATTAGGCTTGGTATAGTGGGAATACCGCCCGGTTAGTAAAAATATACCGCCCAGGCAGCAATACTCTTTTTATTTAGTCGCCGTGTATAGCACGTACTTGAAGACATGATTTGTAAGGCAAGGTAAGCTTATAATTGTCGAGCGGGCCTTAATTTCTCACACTACCGATCTGCAAAGTTCTTTGGGGAGTGACGCAGCTCCCTTCCATAACCTCATTAAAATGAGAGGCTTTTGCAACGTTAAACCATGAATCATAATCCCATGGCATGTCTATTGCTGACCTTTTCCCCTTTTTGTTTCTTCACGATACTTTTCTTTGATTACCTTCAACTCGGGGGTGCTCAACAGAGTTTAGCGAGAGGCTTCAAAGCCACAAAGCCACCACGCAAAAGACCAAATGGGCTTGATCTAGCGGTCAGTAATCATTCGACCACAGACCTATTCAGGATGCAGCCGTCGTACCGCGGTTATTGCGAGGCTATTTTGTATTATATCCCGCTGTTAGCCGCATAGAACGGTTCGAACTTTGGCTCTAAATGTGAGTTGTCCATAAGCGGTAGCGTGTTGTGTTTGAAGATGATTGGCGGCGTTCCGACCTTTCAACAACCCATCGGATCCTGCCTACATTAATAATCAGCCAAGTAAATCGGCGCCGTTGTGCCTTGTTCCAGAAAGGGAAATTAGTTGCTTGATTGGAAGGTGGAAGAGGCAATTTGCAATTGCCTCTCTTCGTGGCGGCTATAAAAGAAGAGGCGTAGAGCTACATGCGAAGAGTTGCAACCCAAGTCAAGACTCAAAGAGTCGAACCTTTGAAATCAACCGCGTACGATGACGAGTTACGACTTTATAATTGTTGGCAGTATGTCTCTCAACTCGCTTTCATTCTGCGTCATCTTCAAAAGCCCGCGACAACTTTCTTGGTTTTGGCCGTCTTTCCTTTAATGAAATGATTCGTTAAACAATCCTCTTTCGCTAGCAGTGGCAGTACTGAAAAATAGGTTGATGTACTTTAGGTGGACCAGCAGGCGCCAGGCTTGCTTCGAAGCTCGCCTCTGCCCAAAGCAAACCGTCCATTCTTCTTCTCGAAGCCGGCGGTGATGCCCTTGAGAAGGCGTCTCTCTCAGAGCGCTTCCTCACGGTTCTCACTCAGCCACAGCTCAGCTGGGGAGACAAGACTATCCCACAACAGCATCTCAACGGACGCCAAGTGGACTTCCCGACGGGAAAGGCTCTCGGAGGCTCCACTAATAACAACTATGCCATGTGGACAATCCCGTGCCGGGCATTTTTTGATCGATGGGCAAAGGCCGTCGGCGATGATTTCTTCGGGTGGGATAATGCTCGCAGGCATCTCGATACCATAGAGCACTACGAGCCCATAGAGCAAGGGTCGTCGCTATCGAAATATGTTGCGCCGAGACCACAGCGTACTGGCCAGCTCCCGTTGTTCTTCTCGCAAGACGTTTCTTCCAGTGATACTCTTCTTCTTGATACCCTACATAAGGATGCTACGCCTATCCTGAAGCAGAATCCCGACCTCACCTCTGGTGATCCCATCGGCGTTGGTATCATGCCAGCCATGTCCATCGGTGGTATATACCGTGCCACAGCCTCCGAAGTATTCCTCCAAAGACCTCCGGCGAACCTCTCCATTAAAAAGAATACCTTGGTCGTACAAATCATTCTTGAGAACGGCCGAGCCGTTGGGGTTGAGACGAGCGATGGAGAGAAATGTATGGTATCAAAAGAAAACCCCTTCTTGTATACTCTATTTGTGAGCTCTAACGGACCCTTGCTCTCTAGACTTTGCGACAAAAGACGTCATCCTAAGCGGCGGTTCTCTGCAGACCCCCAAGCTGCTCATGCTCTCCGGCATTGGTCCCAGGAAGCATCTCGCAGAGGTGGGCATCGGCTGCATCAACGATTTACCAGGCGTAGGCTCGAACCTCAAAGACCACACGTTGGCCATGTTGATTTGGGAAACCGAAGACCAAGGTCCGAATGAGAATCCCACGAATCTTGTTCTGTCCTTTCATCGGGACCCGGCAGTCCTGGAACTGGAAGAGTTGATCTCACTCTCAGCGGAAGAGCGCAGCTTTTTCTCCCAACCAACGGTGCCAACATCCGAAGCCATTTATCGATTTAAATTCCCACCCGGTATTCCACATGAGAAGTCCAATATTGGTATCGGTAACATTAGCATGGTCAACGAATCTGTTGGCACCGTACGCCTTGCATCCAACAAACCCACAGATGGCCTGCTTATTGATCCAAACTACTGCTCCCATCCCCTCGATCAAAAGTCAACAATCATACGGCTCAGGTCCGTCATCAACTTCGTACACAGGGCTCTTGGGAGCATCATCAAAGGCCCTGTAGCCGTCCCAGCGTCCGATAGTGACGAAGACATACTCTCCTGGTACAAGGGCAATGCTGGATCCTCATTTCACCCGTGCTGCACCGCGAAGATGGGATCGACAGAGGATCCGTTGGCTGTTGTTGATTCGCAGTTCAAAGTCAGAGGCGTCGAGGGCCTGCGTGTGGTAGACAATAGCGTCTGCCCGTCCTTGCCGGACGGCCATACGGCTTCAGTGGCGTATCTCCTTGGGTCATGGGCAGCAGAGAAGATACAGCGAGAGCATAAGTTGTAAATTTACCTAAATCTGTCTATTTCCAATAGCTGCTACGTATGTATTATCGCTTGGCCCAGGTCAAGCTGATGTCGTATTGTATACAATGTTAAATTGCTGGGTCCTTATTCCCTCGTAATCTTCAGGATTGCTCGGGTCTCCGTAAATTTTCAGGGCTCGTATTTCCAATGCGTAGCTTCCTTCCGGCAGCACTGTGCCATTCGCGTTCATTCCGACAAATGCATTCACGTAGAACGATCTAGGGGACCAGGGAAGGGGATAGCCAGGTAGGCTGCCTGCGCTCTCCACGCCCAAGACGTCTGTCGTATTGACTTTAGCCTTGGTGTCGCCAACAGGGATGATGTCTACCAGCAGGGCCTGTGTGCCTGTATCGATCTGTATCACAGGAGCTGGATAGTCGGTCAAGGGATCGGATACCGGGGTGCTTGACGTGGGATACGGTAGGGTCCACGTGTAGTTATCAGGCACCGGTACAAGCGACACGCTATCGTAGTGAATGATGTAGTTGAAGTTGGGATCAAGCACCGCTGCGTCGGCTAGACTGCCCACGATCCCCAGATAAGGAACTGCAAGGTTGTCGCCGTTTGTGCCATTGAGAGTGATATATCCGCTGTAGACTGGCAAAGCAGATGCGTTGAGTCCGTGAGGAGGAGTTGCTACGACAGTCACTTTAGCCGAGCCTCCCGCAGCAACTGTGACTTTGCTGTGAGAAAAGTCAAGGGTGGCGACGCCGTCAGCGATAGGATTGGGAAAGGTGGATGGAAAGTCACCGTCGTTGCCGTAGGTGTACATGGTCAAGGTTGGAACGTGGCCGACCGCGTATGTCACCGCTTCCTTGCCCTTGTTGTAGATTGTGAAGTTGGACGTCTTGACAAAGTCTGTCGTGTCGTTAAGTGCTATGCTCGGGACGCTGACTAGGGTGGTCGTATAAGCAGCATCGTAAGCTTGTACAAGTCCTGCACCTTGCTGGGCCACCGGCGCCAGTTGGTTTGACAGCGTTGTCCCATCATACCATTGCAGCTGCCTTGCGGTCGACGATACCAAGTTCAAAAGTGTTTTGGGATCTTTGGTGCCTCGCGCTTCTATGAGGAGAGCATAAACTGAAGCCATAAGGGGCGTGGCCATTGAAGTACCACTATCAACGTAATAGCCTCCGTCAATCAATGGGTATGTAGAGAGGATGCTTCCGCCAGGAGTCGACACCAGGCCGGTGATTTCCGCTTGCCATGTTGGCCCCCAGCTCGTAAAAGTATCAATGTAGCCTGGATCGACAGGGTTGGGAGGACTAGACGAAGACGAGGCGGCGAATTGAGGGTCGATGAAGGTCAGATAAATTTCTTTTCCGCTGCTCAGTTGATTTATCCAGTCCAAACCCTGAGCAAGGGTAACCATTCCAGTTCCTAAGACACTGCTTCCCTCCGTCGAGACGTCAAAGGCGCTTCCAATTAAAAAAGAAGTGTCAGTTTCTGTTTGTTCCACAATATTATATAGACTCACAATCCTGGCTCAAAGTAGTAGAACAAGACGTAGCTGGCATTCTTCAGTGCTAGATTGCTCCCGACGATGTTGGTGCCGCAGGTGATATTGTATTCCACGAGGGCGATCTTGCCACTGAGATCTGGCGTCTCATCGTTGAGAGGGTTACAACCACTGTAAGTGCCATCGGTTGTGTAGTTGGGAGTTACTGTCCAAAGAGGGAGAGTGATGTTGGAGAAGGCGGGGGTTCCAGGCTTCCAAACAAAAGGGGTCTGCTTGTCCGTTGAGTTATCAGGGCTCTGGAAGGCCTCCGTTCCCAGATATGGGGCTATGGTGTTTTCAATAGACGTTACTGCAGTTACTCCTTTGCCATCGGCTGGAGTGGAGGTAGTGAAGAGTCCACCGCTGCCGCTATTGCCGTTGGCCACGGTGACGGGAACACCGGCCTCGACAATCCGCTCCATGACAACGGCAAAAGGGTCCTCAGACCAACCAGAAGTTGCACCAAGAGAGGCCGTGATGACATTTGATCCATCTTCGAAAGCCTGATTGGCGCCGGCAAGGGCAACATCATTCCCAGCATCACCGCTGCAACCAAAGATCCTGTACATGCCAATTTCTGCCCCAGGCGCCGCGCCGGTGAAGCCCATTGGATTTGCTAGGGCGCCAATGATACCGGTGACGTGAGTGCCATGGCCGTCACAGTTGCTGTAAGGGGTAGGTCCAGGGACAGGAGTGTTGCTGCCGTTGTACGCATCACCAACGAGGTCCATTCCGTAGGAAACGACATGGCCCGGGCCGAAGCCGGCTCCTAGGGCGGGATGGTTATAGTCGACTCCCGTATCGATGATACCGATCCTGACGCCCTTTCCCGTAATGCCAGCCGCATGGAGTTTATCGGCTTGAACTGCAACATGCGGTGCATACGTGTCGTTTCCAGTCGTTGCTCTGCGGTGAAGTGTTGGCGGGTTGTTCAAGAGGCTGGAGTTGGTGTTTGTCCGACTCGTCATTGCATTTCCCGGTCGTTTGAGGCGTCGGACAGGCCATACCTGTTTCACGGAAGCAACGGACGCGATTTTCGCAGACGTAAAGTGAGGGTCTTCGTCATCAGCATCCAATTGGAAGGAGGTCCCTTTGAATAGGGAGTAGTTGAGGCTCAATCTCTTAGTCGCAGGGAGTCCTTTTGCGTGAAGAGCACTAAACAATGCGGTCTCTTCGTTCTAAAGAACAGTGACAGGTTAGAATGGATATCTGTGTTGCAGAATGCTGGCTGTATACGAAATGCTGCCACGAAGAATGTAAGAAGCAGAAGCAACGTACCTGGCCATCTTCATACTCAATAATGTAGGCACCTGGTATATACTCGGACTCTTCTTTGGTCCAGCCTCCACTAGCTAACCCAAGGATTCCCTGAGTACCGGCGCGAGCCCCATCTGCTAGGAGCAGGCCCAAGAAGGGCAGTAAACGAAGATACGCTACCATTTCAATCTTAGTAGCTGGCGGCTCTGAGCGATCAACGCACAACTATCATTTCCTCAAGCTGGGCGGGGGGGGGGGGGGGGGGGGGGGGGGTGAACA